>CAHIKZ030003576.1:352500-367500 GCA_903632075.3 Acanthosepion pharaonis | reverse complement strand
ACTAACAACATTTATTTCTTCGTAATGTCTGAGGACAGTTGAAAGTACTTGATATTAATAGTATTTGAATGTTTTGGATCGAACGCTTTGAACACTTTTTCTGGTCTTGTATTTCTACAAATCACCAGATTTTGAAAATGATCAAAAATATGATTCAAAGCATTGGATCCGAAATATTCGAAAATATATCCTGAATCCAAACATACGATCTTTTGTACGTAAACTATAAAATTACATTAGAATATAAGAAAACGATAATTTCTGGCATTTTTAATGATATAAATGAAAAACTACTAAATAAATTTATATATATGTGTATATGTATATGAGTGTATATGTAAAAATGTGTTTGCTAATTCCTCGTAGTGAGACAGTTTTTATGTATGGAGAGGGAATATACATATATACACGCATCCTGACAAAAACACACGAAAATGGAAATAGATCTAAGAACACAGGGGTCATTAAAAGATAAGAATGCCGATAACTCCTTTACCATTTCTCGGACCATTCTTAATTGTTTTATAAACCTTCATGCAGAACTTTTCACTGTGTAGGCACAAATCTAAACATAGATCAACAATAAAAGATTAAGTATATTCAGTGGATTACCAATATTAAAGTAAATGTATGTTTTTTAAAAAGTTAGAAATATTGGTGTAAGGATTTTCTTTGTTAGACACTGAAGTAAAATATGTTTCTCAAAAGCGATTAAACAAGAAATTATTTTTTAGTTCTTGCGTTTACGATGTCGAAGACCTTGGGAAGGTTAAATCAAATGTTTAAAAAAAAACTGTAAAAGGGGTTTCAATGATTTCTATCAACTTTACGTCAGTTATAATTGCATTTTAAGTGAAATAATTCATTTTACATTGATATACATTTAAGACTCGAACAAAGACGCAATAAAATCAAACTAATTGCTTATGCGTAATAAAAAAAACGAAACTATACAAACTGTGAACATCTATCTATCTATCTATCTATCTATCTATCTATCTATCAATTTAATTATCTATCTAACTCCATGATCTTATTGATGTCTGCATAGTATGTGTTACTTCAGGTACCGTTTTGGAATAAAATAATATATATATATATATATATATATATATATATATATATATATATATATATATATATATATATATATATATTCAGTTGTATGTATATGAGTTTGTGACTCTGGGATTCAAGCATTTGCGATCATCATTTTATTTTTTTAAATTGGATCTATTTATGCTTGTTGAATATGTTTGGTGGTGGGAGGGAGAATCTACTTCTGTGTTTGTTTGGGGTGGCACTCTCACACGCATAGACGCACATACACACAGTTGAACGCATTTTTGTTCACACAAACACATCCATATAAACAATCCGAGTCCAGGCGCAGATACATATCCATGCGTTCGGGCATGCATACATACGCAGTTGTAATTCTATTTTGGTGTCGAGACCCTAGTTTTTATATATGTAGCGATGTTCCTTTCAACAAGGAGCGGGTAAGAGTGTTCTTGAAGCTTTTCAGTCCTACCGTCTGCGCCGTCAGAGAAACTTACACTTCCTCACACGCTCATATTCATATAACTCAATATGCTGTCTATCACTGATATTGAGCGCTTTCCAATAAGTACTGCTCATATAAAATAATATATATATATATATGTGTATGTGTGTGTGTGTGTGTGTGTGTGTGTGTGTGTGTGTGTGTGTGTGTGTATTGGGGTAGTAGATCCCTATTCAAACATATATTGTCAAATATAACAGACAACAAATGTCTATTGTAATGTCCATGTAACCATTCTGATGATGGCTCATGGGATCCGAAAGCTTAGATCGAGAAACAGAATAATAAAAAAGATATTCAAATGTTGGACAGTTTTTGTTTTATTATCTCACAAAACTAAAGCCATTATACGAAGCTTAGAACGGCTCATGATCAAACATAATAGACATTCGTTGTTTGTCATATTTAACAATATGTTTGAATATATATATATATATATATATATATATATGAAAAAGAAAATTATGCAAAAAGTAGCGATAAAAGCATTAAAAGCGAACGGAGGAAAAATAGATAGTTGCATGTAAAGATATAAAGGAAGAGGAGGAGAGAAGAGAAGGAAATCGAACAAGAAAGACAAATAGAAGCATAAAGGGAGAAGGGGAGAAAGGAAGAAAGAATGATAGAATTATATAAGAGATAAAAAGAAACAAGATGACAGAAGAAAGAAATTAAGTAAGAGAGAGAGAGAGAGAAACAGACAGAAACATGTAAATAGAGAGAGAACAATCTCAGCCAAACGAGTAGTATGACTGGAAAACTTGAAGTTGGAAAGATAAGTCTTCTGAACTTTTCTTTTTATCTATCTATCTATCTATCTATCTATCTATCTATCTAACTCGATGATCTTGTTAATGACTCCATCGTATGTGTTACTCCAAGTACTTTTTTCAAATCAGAGTTGTCATTTTATATCATCAACGTTTTCATTTTAGTCTTTTATGTGTATTGTCGAAGAGAACATCCTTTGTCCATTTTATTCTCCTCATTGGTCTTTTGTACAGAAGTAGTTAAGTCAAATAAAAAAGACTAACGTAAAAGACCTTTAATGAGTTCTATCATCATTACATCACTTATTATTGCCTTTTAAGTGAAATAATTCATTCTAAATTGTCTTATATTTAAGAGTCAAACAAAAATACAATGAAATCAAACTAATTCTATCTAATAAGAAAAAAATGTAAGAATACAAACAGTAAAGATCTTTTTTCTTTTTCTTTTTTTTTTCCAATCAACTAATATGGTTAAATAAAAGGTAACTTACCGGTCTGTAATACTGGGTTTTTCACTTGTAAAAAGTTTGCTTGGATGTGAGAGAGTCTGCTAGAGCACCTGAGTTATATGTTGGTTGACACAGCCCCCAACAGTAATGATGGGATACACCCACACTTTCGTCTCTTTCTTTACTAATACTACAAAGCCCATCACCATCTGTTCATTCCCACCTTCCCATTGCCCACCGCCGGAAATTGCTGCGTTGTGATTGGCTGATTAGTTTGTCAAAGACCACGCCCACCTGTAACTAGTGAAAACTCATGCGCGAGATACGTGACAGCATTTTATACATGTGTTGCTTGTTATTGCTACCTGGAAGGATCGGTCTATTTTCACTTAACCATTTTTTTTTCTCCTCCTCCTCTGGAAGGATCGCTTGATTTCATTTAGTCTGTCTCCTTCTCTGGATATCTCGCTCAATTTCGCTTAGTCTATCTACGTCTTATCACTCCTCCTCTGGAGACCTCGCTTCATTTCCTTTTTAATATTATTTTTATTCCTTATCCTCCCCCTCCTCATCCTTGTCCTCCTATTCTTTTTCTTTTTCTTCTTTTTTCTTTTTCTTCTTTTTCTTACTTTTTTCTTTTTCTTCTTTTCCTTTTTCTTTTTCTTCTTCTTTTTCTTTTACTTCTTTTACTTTTCTTCTTTTTTCTTTTACTTCTTTTACTTTTCATCGTTTTGTTTCTCTTCTTTTCTTCTTCTTTTCTTCTTCTTCTCTCCCACTCTCTCTCTCTCTCTTTATTTTAATCGCTTTGTATTTTTTTCTAATATACTTTCTCTTTCCTTTTCTCTTATTTTATCAATCTTTTTCTAATTATTTTGCTCTCTATCTTTCTCTCTCGCATTACTTACTTTTGTCCTCCCTTTCCACCCACTCTATTCATGAAACTTTCTCTCCTCATCTCTTTTAAATAACCTTCCGACCATCCTATCTGCTGACATAGAGGTCCGAGATCGTGCAACATTTATTTCATCCCCAAACAAAATCAGCTAAGCAGAGTTCGAATTTCACCTGAGGCCACTCCTGTTGACTTAGCACTAAAGCCCTTGCTGATAGTTTCAACTCCTAACTATGCAATCAATTCTGTCATTAGTCATTTTGACAACAACTATTTACAATAGCATGTCACATCTATTGACAGGGGAAAAAAGAGTGGGCGTGTAATTACATGCGAAAACCACTCTCCTATATTTATTCACCAGGAATAATAACTATAAAAAGTTGAAACAGCTATATCGACCCTAACTTTCATCAGATGAATTGTTCTAAAAAAAAACATCACTGTTTATTGCAGCCGCGTTTGCTTTTAGGGTTGTTCCCGCCTTTTTTTTAACATTCATTCAACCTATGTTCGTCTGTCTGTCAATCGATCTGCCTACCTAGATAGCTCGGTGTGTCCAAATTTCACTTTCTCTCTCTCTCTCTCTCTCTCTCTCTCTCTCTCTCTCTCTCACTCTCTCACACACACACACACACACACACACATACACACACTCACACACACGCTCTCACTCTTGCTATCTCTCTCGCCCCATCTCTCTCTCCTTCACTCTCTCTCTCTCTCATTCTTTTCCTCTAAGAAGCGTTTTCTTTATCTATCTATCTACCTATCTATCTATCTATCTATTAAATCTCACCCAAACGAGCAGTGTGTCTGCGAAACTGGAAGTTGGGAATTAAAGTCTTTTGAACACATCTTTATCTATCTATCTCTCTCTCTCTCTCTCTCTCTCTCTCTCTCTCTCTCTATATATATATATATATATATATATATATACTCCGACTACATGAATTATATATATATATATATACATATATATATACTCCGACTACATGAATTTAAGCGCGCTAGCCGATTGGCATCTAAATCCCACCCATTTACTGTTGAGGTAGCAAAATGGAGCCGTCATTTCTACTCCATCAGTTTCTTTTCTCGCACTTCCCGACTGTGGGACTCAAATCGGTTTACTTGCTTCTCGGATAACTACAACCTTCAAAAGTGTAAATGCAACGTCAATTGCCATCTTCTGTCTTTTTGAATTCCGTTCATTTTTTGTCCTTTCCACAATCCACCCTATACTCAGTCTTTTTTCTCACATTCAATCCCTGCAGACCCTTGAGTTCTAGTGGCATTTTCGCTTTGCTTGGGGTGAAATGAATAATGCAACACACACACACACACACACGCGCGCGCGCATATATATATATATATATATATATATATATATATATATATATATGCGCGCGCATATATATATATATATATATATATATATATATATATATATATGAGGAAAATTACATAAGGAAAGTAGCGATAAAAGACATTAAAAGGCGAAGGGATAAAAAGATAGATAGTTATATGTGAAAATATAAAGGGAGAGGAGGAGAGGAGAGAAAGAAATCGGACGAGAAAGAAAGATAGAATCATATAAGAAGAGATAAATAGAAAGTAAGAGAGGACAGAAGAAAGAGATCAAGTAAGAGAGAGAGTGACAGATAGAAAGATGTAACAAGAGAGAGAACAATCTCAAACGAGCAGTATGTCTACGGAACTTGAAGTTGGTAAGATAAGTCTTCTGAACTTTTCTTTATCTATCATTCTATATTATTCTCTTCATATCTATCTATTTATCTATCTATCTCCATGATTTTGTTGATGTCTGCATAGTATGTGTTACATCAGAAAATCAGTGTCATTTTCTATCGTGAGCGTTCTCATTTTAGTTTTTATGCGAAATGTTGAGGAGCACACCACTTGTCCTGTTCACACTCCTCTTCTGTCTTTTGAATAGGAATGATGGTTTATCCCTGATTTCATATTCAAGATTGAGTTTCAGATTCCTTCTAAAGTCCTTTTCATTCCCTTTCACTGTCAGTAGCCTCTTGACTCTTAGTGGTATTATCGCCTAGCATTGGCGTGAATTAATTAAACAAAACCTTTTATGCATGCCTTTCTGCAAGACATTTTAAAGAATATGCGTGAAGTATTGGAATGAAGAAATTTACATCGAATTTCAGCCGTCTCTATAACAACAGTGGCCGATATAGTTCAAGCGTCGTCCACGTAAGATGAGTCCTCGTGCTGGGGGATTCGTTTTAAAATCTCATCAGAAGCTACTGCTTTACCCCGACGTCAAACATTGCTTACATAATGATTGAAGTCTCTCTTGATCGGAGGAGGGCTGTCATAGCTTTATCGCTGTTCATCGTGGGCATTGCGTCTTGAACCAGAAACCGGTTGGGTTTCAGATGGCGTTTCTTGAGTCACCGTCGTGGCAATATGCAGAAAAAGCGGCGTGATTGAAAAGTGACCCAGTAGTGATATGGGACAACCGTTAATACGTAATACACGCTTGGGCGATCATGTCTCTTTCGATTCGTGACTGACTTTCCCCGCAGTAGGTTGCCGTTTCTTTATGCGGTAGACTGGTTATTCAACCCATAGCGGGAGGAGAGAAGAGTTGGATTCATAGTTTTCCCAAGGGTATGTGAGCGTAAGGAACCTGACAGGGATTCGAACTCTGCCCTCCGATTTCTCTGCCCGAGCCGATATCCATTACACCGGTCGTTACTAGTCTTTTGAAATGGAGAAAGTAAACCTCATAAAGCTCACTGGTCTAGACAGACTAGCTGGCAAAATAGCTCCACTTTTACCTATGGATCTTGAATTCTCTTAAAGGGATAAATTCATGTCTTTCTCGGGGGCAGTAGCGACAAGGACATGTCTGGAATTTGAAGCCAAGTAAATCGGGAGACGATTGAGTAGCGCCAGTGCACCACGAGCCTGGGCGGGATATATGGAGAACTAGGGCTGCCCGGACGTCTAGTTCCCCCTTTCGGCCTTGCTAGCAGATTCCAATGGAAAGGATGAACCAATACAGTTTGGTACCAGCGCGGCTGCAGGAGTTGCCAGAAGGCAGCACAGAGTGCCGTCCATCCGCCTTAGGGGATCCATTCCTGATTTGTGTAGGGTTTACTCCTTGGCCTTTTCTTCTACCGAAGATTTCCCCAAGGCAGTGGAGCTATTTAACCCATAGCTGGGGTTTGGTTTATGAGCACCAGGGCGTGTCCACACACCAGTGGGCCTGCATGCCGCATGTTAAGGGGGTCAAACTCCTCCCCCCGTCCCTTGTAGTTTAGCCTAAGTCCACAAGGTGCTCGGTTGCTATGTGTCTCCACGAGGAGGCACTGCATAGGGCTTGCTGATGGAGAGGCTATATACTGGCAGGGGAAGACTTACACACTCGGCTCCCCTTTTCGCATTTCTGCTAGCCAGCGGCGGTAGCTGAAAGTGAGAAGCGACAAGCACTACCACTGCAGACTAGCACACTAGACGCATCACAACAGCCGTTGAGACACACAAATGTACGGGTAGTCTTAGGGTTATTAGCGCAGGGACATGAATCGTGGTAAAAACTGGTTTCGTTTGGTTTGCTTTGTTTTACGGTATATTAACCTCAATGGGTTATTTAATGCCGACAATTTTCAGTTGGTAATTTTTCTTCCAAAAATCTGTTTCTGTTTTGTTTTTTTTTTTTTTTTTCTTCAAAAAATGTATTGCTGGTAATAATTTTTTATACAAAGTATTTATGGTATTAAAACCCATTTTTACACTTTCATAATGTTTTGATCCGAGTTTAGTGGGGGTTAATGATTTTCCCATAGCTGGGACCCTAATAGGTGCTACCACCCCGGGTCAGGGTGGACCTGGGAACATCATCAATTAAGAGGTGATTCCACGCACCTCAAAACCTACTGATCAGAAGTTTTGCTGCTGGACGTAGTTTATCGCCTTACCCAGGACGCGGATGTAGTTTATCGTCTTACCCAGGACGCGGATGTAGTTTATCGTCATACCCAGGACGGCGTGGTAAAGAGTCTCAATAATAATAATAATAATACATTGACATAGTCGGAAGTCAACCGTAGTCGTCATTGTGAACTGCATAATCTTGTTGATTGCGGCATGGTAAGTGCTACCCCAGGGTCACAGACGGTTTTGAATTCAGAGTTTTCCTTCTCCAGTACTGGTTGTCAACCACAGCTGGAGAGTCTACTCGCCCTGCTATTTAATCTCTAACAAATGGAAGAGATCGATCCATGCCTTTTCCAAGCGTATTTGTGTGAAATTGAATGTAACGAACTTGACTGAAATTCGAACTCGTATCACCGATTTCTCGTGTGATCCGCTAACCATTACATTGTACGTCATATAGAAAATTCTATATTAGCCCAGCATCGGCGGACATGTCGTAATATTAACCAACCTAAACTCTTTCTTTCTTTCTTTTAAGTCTTACGACCACATAACGTTAAAACATCGGTTCCCTTACGATCACCGAGGTTAAGCAACGTCGTACCTGGTCAGTACTTAGGTGGGTGACTGTTTGGTAATACCAGGTGATTGGTTGTGCGAGTGGTGTAATAGAATTGTTAATCGGAGAGCCGAGTTCCAATTCCAGTTTGGATCCTTATATTCACTTACGCGCAAATAAGCTTTTCACCTATTCCCCCCGCCACAGCTATTTGATGGGTTAATTAGGAAGGCTTGTATCACTAAACCATTATTATCACCAAAAATAAAATAAAATTGCATGCAGAATATCTAGATTTCGGCATTAAATAACCCATAAAGATGTTGATATGCCGCTAAAAAAACAACAACAAAAAAAAAACAACCAACCAAGTTATTTATTTTAATTTTCATTTCTTTGGAAAGTTTAAACATCTTCGTTGTCGCTATCGCTTTCTTACGCGCATGCGCGCGTCGGTGAGTGTGCGTGCGCATGCGCACATGTACACATGCTTGTACTTTCTACCTTTTCCATTAGGATTCTCCTGATCCTTCTGCTGCGGCTGCTATTTTCAAGATATTCGTTCTGCTCCGACCTTTACGTGGGATAGCAGCCAACGCCCACAGTTTCTCCCACTTGACGATCAGTGACGTGAGATCGATATCCGACAACGTTCAGTATTGCATGTCCAAGAGCTTCACTCATTAACTCTCTTTTCATCTCTTGTTTCTTACCCTCTCTCCTCCTGTATAATCTCAGTTTTAACTAATTCGTCTTTCTTCCTTTACATGTTTCTATCTCTATTTTTCATTTTTTATTATTGTCTTCCCCACTGCCTCTCTCTCTCTCTCTTTCATTCTTTACCTGTTTTTATCATTATTTCTTTCTTATTTAATTTCTTTATTCTTAGCTTTGTTTCCATATTTCTTTACCTCTCTTTTTGTCTCTCACTATAGCCACCTTATTCTTATCTTATCTCTGCCCTGTTTTCTACATGTTTCTATCTCGATCCTTTCATCAATTACCCTCTCTCTTTTTACGTATGTATATCTCTCGCTTGTTTGATAACTTTCTCCCTCTCCTTCTTTATCTCTTCTTATATGTCGCTGTCACACCATCCTCTCTCCTTCTCGCTTTACATGTTTCTATCTTTCTCTTCTCTTCTGTCCTCCTCTCTTTTTATATATTTACATTTTCATATCGATCTTTCCTCCTTTCTCCATGTCTCTCTTTAAATGCTTTTTGCTACTTTGCTTGCGTAATTTCCAGTTTCCCTCAGAGATCGATCGATCGATAGATAGATAGATAGATATGTACAAACTGAGATAGATAGATAGATAGATAGATAGATAGATAGATAGATAGATAGATAGAAATGGAATGGGTTTGATATATAGATAGATATGAAGAGAACAAGATAGATAGATAGATAGATAGATAGATAGATAGATAGATAGATAGATAGATAGATAGATAGCTCGAAATCCCCTCTTTCCTCCTATATAATCTTGTCTTTTGCTTCATAGATATGTATTTAAAAACATATAATTTTTAAAAATAAATTTCTATATATAAATACATGCATTAAGATAGACAGATGTACGTCTCACGATTGTCTAAAGAGTTTGAAAACTAATTATACAGACCAAAATGTAGTGAGTTTGAACCCCATTTGGGGGGGGGGGCTTTTTTTAACAGATTAAGTTAAATTTAAAGGGCATCTACTACTGCGTTTTTTTTTCTCTCAAGCCAATTCAGTAGTGTAATTGATTTAATTCCTATGGGTGCTCCTCTACTGTAGGCTTTTCGCTTGACAAGGCGAGAAGCCTTATCGTAGAGTAGTAGCAAGTAAATACGCGTCACGTGTCATTATTATTTTCAAGATTCTAACTATCACTCTGTAATCCAGAACTGCGGTCTGGGACCAGACTATGCGATAGATAGATAGATAGAGAAATAGATAGATAGAGAAATAGATAGATAGATAGATAGATAGATAGATAGATAGATAGATAGATAGATAGATCTCTATTTCTTATACCAGGGCCGAAATTATGAATAAATTGTCCAAAGTTCAGTTTTTGTCGTTTGGTTCATGGACTTTCGACTATCATAAAAATACCAGAATTTAGTCAACAAAATTTGCTTCATGTCTACACATCTGTACAAGCACAAATGTTAAGAAATAATCTTTGATCCTTTATAAATTCCATACCAAGCCCTAAAAGAATCTACTAATAGAAATCGGCGTTCATTTTTCTTCTATTGATTAGGGGGACTTCGTTATGCCGATGACATAAGTATTCATAATTAAGATAAGGATGATCTTAAAACAATATCAACAATTTTTTACTAATATTTCAGTCAGTCAATTATATGCTATGCGTGATACACACTTACGATACATGACTGACGAGACAGATTTTTTTTCCCGCAGTAGGTTGCCATTTTTTCTGTAGTAGTCCAGTTGCCATATATAAGGCTATAGAATCCGGTCTGTCCTGATATTTAGAAAATATGCGTCCTCCGACAGGAATCGAACCTGTAGCCTATACGGAACTATCATATGGTAGGGTAATCAAGAGAGAAGTTGCGAAGAATAGGACTATAACTAGCCAAGAAATTACAACCAATCTAAGCGAAGAGCAAGGTGTTAGTCTTGCCTCTTCAACAGTCCGTCAGAACAAGGTTACAAATCTTGTTAGAACAAGGCTACAAATCTTGTACACGAAGGTTTAAGCCGTTAATAAGCAAAGCCAACAAAGCCAAGAGACTTGAATGGGCTCACTATTACAAAAATTTCACCGTAGATGAAACGAAAGTTGAGCTAAATTCAAAGGATAAGGTGAGTCACTTTTATCGAAAGCACTGTATATTCCTAAATATAATAAGTAAATATCCTAATTGTAATATAACTCCTAAGTATAAGTAAATATACCTAAGTAAAATAAGTATATATATTTTATAATATATATATATATATATATATATATATATATATATATATATATATATATATATATATATATATATAAGTATATATATATATATATATCTAAATCTTATATATAACATAATTATTGGGATATATTTGGTTGATTTGAGCGCTTTCTAATAAGTACCGCGCATATAATATATAAATAATTATACAAATAATTATACATATAATATATAAATAATTATACAAATAATTATTGCATTCAACATCATCACTTGATAAGACACCGTGAGTGTTGAAACAAAATGGATATTTTTGTAGTGATTTTATAACATGTTTATGTTATAAATTTTTTTAAATAAATAATTATAATATAATTATATATATATATATATATATATATATATATATATATATATATATATATATATATACATATATATTTATCAAACGTTATATATACAGAATTATATATATTCCATAAGATATATTGAAACATGGGTAAAGGGGAAGGGTCTAAAAATGCTGAAAAACATAAAATAACTAAGTTATTCAGTGAGGAAATGTCCACATTGGAGATATCAAAGGAATTTTGCAAAGATTCTCGAATGATAAAGATGGTTGCTAAAAGAATAAACTTTGAGAACCAATAGCAAAGAAAAATTCTTTAAAACTCGCTTCTTTAAGGGGAATGTAAAATAAAGCGAGTTATATTAAAACAACCACTTTTGTCCAATGATCAGATCTTTGAACAGACTGGAATTAAGGGAGTCAAGATGGACAAAAGGCGTAAAATTCTTCTCAAATTGGCATCTGTCAAGAAATCTTCGAGAACTCCTCTCAGTAAAGCAAATTTTTAAAGCGTCAAAATTAGGCCAAGAAATAGATAAAAAATAGATTTTTGTAAAATAATTTTTACATACGAATCTCAGGTGATATTCGATGCACCTGGTGGATGGCCAGAGGCTGGATTTTATCTGATGCAGATGATCCTGTGGCTAAAAGAAGGTGTCAAGAAGAACGCAGTGTGATGATATGGGCTGGAATTGTTGACCAAGCCATTATTGAACCATTCAAATCGACGAAGGAAGATGAATGGAGGCATAACGTTGCCATCAATAGCGATCACCCTAAGCATCTTCGTAATCACCATTAAACGCATCCAACTCTTTTCGAATCCTCTGCACTGTTCTCAAATTGAAACAAAACCACTCTGAAATTTTCTTAATGGAGCTTCTGGCGCCAATGTCAAGCATTACAGCATGCCTTTTCCAAATTTCTGGCAGAGTGAATTGCGTCATGGTACTCTTTTTTCTTCACACAGACTGTGCCTAACTGACACCCACTATACTGTGCAGTCGACAAAATCAAAAACAAACAACGCGCATGCGCGAAATGAAAAATATAAAATGGCGACAATTTACCAATCGCATCCAGGTTTAACGTCAGTGGAGTACCTTTGCAGGGGAGCGGTCAACCCTGTTTTACTAGGGCGTAATGGGATGCCAAACTGTACTGTTCACGACCTACATCCAAATGTTACACATGGCTCCAAGAAGTTACATGGTCATTACGACGGCCACACACCGGTTAACGGCATCGACCTGCCGGATAAATTGTGTAAGTGTAGTCAGAAGGGTCCCGACCCGACCCGACCCGACCCGACCCGACCGGTGAAAGGGAATGCCTTTCTACAGCTCACCATTTACACAAGATCATTAGCTAGGATTTCCTCTGTCCCTCTTGACTTTAATCTGTCCTGTGATTATCAACGTTTCTAAGCCCTCTTTCCTCATTATGCGGCCTAGAAATTTTAACTGCGTCTTTTTGATATTATGTATAAGTGTCCTTTTTGTTTCCATTTTCTCTAAAACTTTATCGTTGCTCACATGTCCAGTTCATATTCTCAGTATCCTTCTGTAGAACGACATTTCTGTTGCTGCAAGTCTCTTCTTCACCTGTGAGAAGATTGTCTGGCATTCACTGTCGTATGGAAGTACCCTTTTCTTTGTTTCTAACGAAATTTTCTTGTTTCTTAATACTTTGCTTAGCTTTTGAAAGGCCTCTTTCGCCATCCGATTGCGCCTTCGGATTTCGGTGTCGAACTTTTCGTTCTCTGTTAAAACACTTCCCAGATATTTAAGTTCTCGTACTCGTTGATTTTGAAATTTCTAATTTGCATATCAGGCTGTTCCTTTTGCTTATAACCATGCATTCTGCCTTCTTGCAGTTGATGTTTAGTCCTTTCTTCTCGTTTTCCTTCACTACATTCTGGAGGAGTTCTTGTAGTTTTCTTAAGTGTCTGCTATCAACAGTGTCTCATCTGCATATATTATGTTAAGATTGTGGCCGCCAATAACGAATCTTGGTAGAACTTTTACTTCTCTCAGAATCGCCTCACTGTATAAATTGAATAAGTCCGGCGAGAAGACCCATCCTTGTCTTACACCCGTTTCTATTTTTTATATATTTACCGAATTTACTTTCTATCTGTATATTGGCAGTGTTCTGCCAGAGTATGTTCTGGATTATTTCAATATCCTTTCCAAATATTTCAAGGTGACTTAGAATTTCCAAAAAGTTAATTAAGATTTTCTCTATGACTTTGTTATTGCCTACCTGTTTAGTTCAAGGTATTCTCGGCATCCTTCTGTGCAACCACATTTCTCTTGCTTCAAGTCACTTCTTCATTTGTGGGGAGATTGTCCAGGATTCACTTCCGTGTAGGAGGATTGTTAGTAGGTACACTTTTCTTTTTTTCTAACGAGATTTTCCTGTTTCTTAATACATTGTTTAGTTTTTGGAAGGCATCTTTCGCTATCCCAATGCGTCTTAGGATATCAGTGTCGCGCTTTCCGTCCTTTGTTAAAATCCTTACCAGATGTTTAAATTGTTGCAGTTGCTTAATTTTGGTATCCTCAATCTATAATTTGTCTGTTAGGCTGCCCCTTTTGCTGACAACCATGCATTCTGTCTTCTTACAATTGATGCTTAGTCTTTTCTTCTCGCTTTCCTTCACTACATTCTGTAGGGATTCTTGTAGTTTCTTTTCCATGTTTTTGCCAACACTGTGTCATCTGCACACCTTTTGTTGTTAAGATAGTGGCTGCTAATAATAAATCCTGTTATTTCTTCTCAGAATCGCCTCATTGTATAGGTTAAGTCCGGTGAGAAGACACCTCGTTGTCTTCGGATTTTAGTGTCACACTATTCGTCCCCCGTTAAAACACTTCCCAAGTATTGTTGCAGAGGGTGGTCCAAAATTTTTGTCACCCCATACATAATATATTCTATTAGATTTATGGTTGACACATAGTTTGGAAGGGAGTTAGGGGTGACACGACTTTCGGACCACCCTGTGCATTGATTTTGGTATTTCCAATTTGTAATTTGCATACTAAGCTGTTTCTTTTGCTAACAACCTAGCATTCTGTTTCCTTGCAATTGGTGTTTAGCATTTTCTTCTCGCTTGCCTCTACCACCTTCCTTAGTAGTTCGTGTAGTTTACTCTTTGTGTTTGCTATCAACACTGTGTTATCTGCATATCTTGTTAAGATTGTGGCCGTCAATAATTAAACATGGTAGGATGTCTAATTCTTTCAGAATCTCCTCCCTTTATAGAGTGAATAAGTCTGGCAAGAAGACGCATCCTTGTCTTGCACCCTAGTATTTTTTGCATATTTACTGAATTCATTTTCTATCCGTATGTAATTGGTTTGCTACCAGTATAGTTTCTGGATTATTCTAGTATCCTTCCAAAATATATCAAGGGTACCTAGCAGTTTGCTAAGAACCACATCACAGAAACAACTATTAAAAGGGTTAGCACATGTAACCAGGAGAGATAACACTGGACTTGCGAAATCTATTTTCCTGAAAAAATGTTTTAAGAGAAATATTTTACAATTTTCAACCGATAATA
>CAHIKZ030003576.1:337500-347500 GCA_903632075.3 Acanthosepion pharaonis | reverse complement strand
TATATTATTTGAATTGTTCGCGACGATGGATTTCTCGCCAATTAAATCATTAACCTTTGTATTTGTTTTTTGTATGAATAATTCATGAATAGAAGTTGTGAATATTATTTTTGTTATTAAGCGTAAAGGGAGATTACTGGTTCTTTTTCCAAAAACAAAAGAAAAACATAATTTACATTAAAAATTAATCTAAACAGTAACGTAAACAATATGCAACAGTGCTCTGTGCCGAGGTTATCAAGACAGCAAAAACGCTTCACTCCTCAAAAGAGACAAAGATCGGATCACTAATCAAATTACTCATTCCTGCCATCGTCAGGCGACCAGAATATTCTAAAATCTGTTGTTAACTGAGGCAAAGAACGGCTTATTAATTTGAACACATCCAAAACGAAATTGCTCTCCATTAATCATCTGAGAGTCCCCTTCTTTCCTTGCATGAACCTTCCATCAAACTCCTGGAGAGTGACTCGCTTCGCCTTCTACGACTAACGTGAAAAGGAAGTGGAATCAGTAGTCTGCACTTAGGAAAGTTGCTTCACTATTTCGTGTTAGACAATTTTTCTCGCCAGAATCTATCTTACATATCTATAATTCTACCATTCATCCTTGCTTTGATTATTGCCGGCACATCTGGTCTGGTGCACCTGCTATATATTTAGAAATTCTTCATAAAATACAAAGAAGAATCTGTAATCTTATTGTTCCTGACATGGCATCTCGGCTTCAGTCGCTTTCTTACCGACTTAATGTTGCTTTCTTGTGTTTTTTTCTATAAACAATTTCATGGTAATTGTTCTGATGAACTTCTGTCTGTGGTACCTAGACTTTATGAATTTAAGCGCAGTACTTGATTGGCGGTAGGGTCTCATGATTTTACAGTTGAAATGGCAATATGTAACCGTAACTTCGATGTTAACTGTTTCTTTTATCGCACTTCTCACTTGTGGAACTCTCTTTCGACTTCAAGCTTTCCAGCCAAATTTAATCTTCAAAAATTTAAACACAATGTTAATCGTTATTTTTCTGTCTTCATAATTCTTCTTTTATTGTTCTCTCTCCTTAATAGTAATTGTTCTTATATATTCTCTAACATTTAGTAACCACTTGCGTCTTAGTGGCTTTATTGCCTTTCTTGGAGTGAAATAATTAAAAAACTAGGAAATAAGGAAAGAAAAGAAGAGAAATGGAAAAAGAAAAAAGAAGCGAGTATGATGTCATGAAAAGAAAGAGAAAATACACTCTTAAAAACTAAAGTTAGTAAATTCGTAAAAGTTTAAGGTGGACCGGTTATAAAAATACCCTTTAAATACCCCGTCCTGGGTATGACGATAAACTACACCCGCGTCCTGGGTAAGACGATAAACTACATCCGCGTCCTGGGTAAGACTCCTGACCCTGAGTGGTATATATAACAGGAACAATATTGGGGAGAAAATGCATGACAAAGTGGCCGTCCTCGGTATTACGATAAACTCCATACATGTCCTTTGGTAAGACGATAAACTACATCCGACAGCAAGGAGGTTTTAAGGAGTGTGGAACCACCTCTTAATTGCTGAGGTTCTCAGGTCCACCCTGACCCGGCGTGGTAGCACCTGTTAGGGCCCTAGCTATGGGCAAATAGTTAACTCCCAAACTTGGGTCAAAATACTATGAAAGTGTAAAAATAGGTTTTAATACAAGAAATACTTTGTAAAAAATTATTACCAGCAATACATTTTTGAAGGAAAAATTATTACCAGTAATACATTATTACTAGCAGTACATTTAATAAAAAAATATTACTAGCAAAACATTTTTGAAAAAGAATATTAGCAGTAATACATTTTTGAAAAAAATATTACCAGACATACATTTTTAGGAAGAAAATATTACCAGCAATGTATTTTTGAAAAAAATATTACCAGCAATGTATTTTTGAAAAAAATATTACCAGCAATGTATTTTTGAAAAAAATATTACCAGCAATATATTTTTGAAAAAAAAAAACTTATTAGCATACATTTTTGAAAAAAAATATTACCAGCAATACATTCTGAAAAAAAAAATACCAGCAATGAATTTGCTGGCATTAAATAACCCATTGAGGTTGATATACCGTAAAACAAAACAAACCGAACGAAACCTTCAAATAACGCATCCTATCAAGAGGAGAAAAGTATCTGCTATCCATATTAGAAATATTTGTATGTAATATTAAGATTCTATAAATTTTGAGATGTCAAATTTCCTGAAAAACTGCTTTAATAAAAAAAATATTTTATAAATTTCCACCGTTAGTAACACTAACTCTTCGGTCAATGGACGCCGAACGTTTCTGGATGGAATCGTCTAATTTTACTTTTACCATTATCTTAATATGTTTTAATGCAACATCCCTTTAGATCCTTTTCTCTTTTTTATCTATTCATTGCCATAATAAGTGAATGTAAAAATAGACTTATGATTGGGTGGGAATGGTGATCCACAAAGAACAGTTCAAATGACCCGTGTTAAATCTAGTATATCAATGGCGTATGCATAAGCCATAGTTCCTCTTAAATAGTAAAAAGTATAAAATTATCTGCGACTTTGACATTCAAATGAATCGCAGAAGACCGACTTCAGTTAATAAAAATAAAACTTAGATTTTTAATCGATTTTTAAATTTAATAGATCTTGGAGTTTGCCGTTCCAACCGATCATGAAATAAAACTGAAAGAAAAAAATGAAAAGCTAAACGTCATGGAAGAATTTTTAAAAATGTATTTTTAATCCCTTCTTGGTCGGGAAAAGAACTTCTCAGCGGCCCACACTATGAGGGCGCAAAGTTATTTTCACTTTTTATAGTCCTTTACTCCAAACCTCGGTACACATCTAAACGCTATTATGTATATAATGTTCTGAGATTAAATTTAAACATAAATTTAAATATAAACATAAACGAAAATGAACATAATACATCATTAAATCACTCTAAACATATCAAACTACTCTAACGTAATCAAATGCGTTCTAATTATAAGCAAGAGTAAAAAAATTCTAAAACGACACATAAACACTAATATAACCCCCACTGATCCAAGTAAAAACTAAAATTAATTATATACTAAATTTAATACAACCGACATATTCTTCTCCGTCAACTAGATCTTACAAAAAACCGACATTGCATATCAATTTAAATGTCCTTTGGGAGATTGCATCTCTGATAAAAATTGTAATAGATATGTTGCTTTTACAACCACGATGTTGACGAGAAGACTTACGTTTCACTTGAATGATCATAATTCAGTCTCAGAGCATTTAAAGGAACACTCATTCATAGTTTAAATTGATATTAGTCGAAAATACATCAGTACTTCATCAAACTAATAATAAGCAAAAACTTTAAAATTATGAAAGCTCTTTATATAAGAGAATTGCGGCCAAAAATGAAAGTTAAGTACGAGTATAGCAACAAAGTTTTAAAATGTTTGTAGCAGCAAGGTTTTATATAAAAATACTAAATTAAAATGTTATAATTAAAAAAAATCTTTTTCTTTTATTTATTTTTAATTACAAACTGAGAGAAAAATTTTGAATTTATGGAGCTACTGTATGCATATCCACAGATATTTTAACACCTGTAAGAAGGCAAACGGGTGGAAAAAACCATGTAAGGTGCACCTCAAAGATGGTAAAATTTGGTGGTGGGATTGCATCAAAAGCGATGGTAGCAGATAATTGGTAAAATTAATGGAAAAATAAACAGCGAAAACTGTATCAGTTTACTACAGTCTAATCATTTACTTACGAAAATGAAGAATATTTTCAAAATGACGGGGTTCTTGGTCACGGGCAACAAAACGTTTTCCTTTGTATGAAGATATTCAATTTTTCAAACACTGGCCAGCACAAAGTCCTAATCTCAATATTACCGAACCATTGTGGTGGGAAATAAAAAAAAGAAGTGCTCCAACAAAAATCACGCGAGTTCCAAAAGCTTTCGGATTACTGCTAAGAAGAATAGGAAAAAAAATTCTGAATGAAAAAGTCCGGACTTTGTACCATTCAATGGCACATCGAATAATTGAGCCAATTATTCAAACCAAACACTAATTACTAACTCCATATGTTGACTTTTTGAATTTTCTGTAATAATAAAGATAACTTTTTATAAAAGAAAAAAAAGAAAATTAATTTTCAAAGTAAAATTTTCGCTAGTGGTGCAGTATTTTTGCAAGGCCTTTTATCAGCATCACCATGATGAAGACGCTCTTTTCTTCACCATACAGCAGTAAGGAAAATGCGATAACTTGTTTTCTGGCCCTCAAACATCATAAAACGTACTTACAAAAGCTAATCACTTTCGATTTGGGGAGAAATTAAAAAAAGTGATCAATTTGCCAAGGTGGTCAAAAGTGATACACACCAATGTTTATAAGGTGTGTGTAAATGTTCCCAGTGTTCGCTTTTTTTTAACACATGGCGGAATAAAGTGTAGAAAACCTGTGATCTAAAAAATCATGAAAAGTTTTTTAGGTGAATTTGTGTATAAATATGAATAGGAATAAAATAGCATAAATTTTGAAATAACAACGGAATTAATTTTGATACATATTTGGCATCCAAATATTGATTGACTACAATGTTTCTCTGGAAACAACTTTATCTCTTTTGGTTTAGATGGAAACCCATCTTTGATTACGTACACGCGCGCATATAGATAGATAGATAGATAGATAGATAGATAGATAGATAGATAAATTCCCAAAAGGATAGAATCCAGGTAGAACTCAATGTCCAGGACATAGTAAGAATATAATATAAAAGACTCAAACACTAATATTCCATGGTTATAATTTATTGCATTGGAATCGTAATTACGATCCAATTCATCAGACCTACAAATTCAATTCAATATTGGATGTAGTTTATTTCTCCTGGTTAAAAACTTTTCTTAGGCTACTGTATGTGTATTTATTAATATATATTTTATAGTTCTGTTTAACTACATTGAGCACTGTTTTGTCTACACCATTGATTAAATAAATACTTATTTACTTACCTGTATGTGTACGTAATCACTCACATATATACTTGATCATATCTCTTTATTTAGCTTATATATATATATATATATATATATATATATATATATATATAAAAGCCACTCTAAATCCAGAGGACGAAAAATATTGTGGCCTTGCAGTCAAGAATACATCTAATTGGAAAATTGGTGAACTCTGATGGCAGACCTAAAACAATCCAAATAGTATAGATTCCGCTTAAAGCATATGGACAGAATGTTCTGGGAATTAAGATTTTGTAGTATCTTCAGAAGAAATAAATAAGCGAAAATATTGATTCCTTTTCTTTGCGTCCCTTATTTGTCTTTACTAAGAATGAAGA
Source organism: Acanthosepion pharaonis (assembly GCA_903632075.3). Taxonomy (NCBI): domain Eukaryota; kingdom Metazoa; phylum Mollusca; class Cephalopoda; order Sepiida; family Sepiidae; genus Acanthosepion; species Acanthosepion pharaonis. The sequence continues at coordinate 342,124 of CAHIKZ030003576.1, read as the reverse complement.
GATTAACAAAGGACAAACCAATATTTTCCCGTCATGAACGGAATGAACATAAAATGACGAAGAGACATGGGGTGAAAAAATAGCAAAAAGAGACCGAAAAACGAATGGAATCTGAATGTAAACGAATTAAATTTCAAGGAATTAATGAATCTTCCCTGATGCCCCGTGCTACTGGATTGGCAATTAGGTCTCACCATTTACAGTTGAACTAGCTAGATAGAGCCGCCTTTCTTTATTTACATTATTTATACTGTTCTTTACTGCCTACACTATGAGAAGGGATTATCGGTGATGCTTCACTGTTTCTAGTGGCATTGTCGCATTGCATAAGGTGAAGCTTTTTTTAAACATCTTGTTATGGTCCGGTTCCTTGTACCACGGTGATAGTCCCAGGTAGACCCAAATAAAGAAGGACTCGAACACGGATATGGAATAACACAACAATCAGGTTTAAGTAATTTCTGATTTCTAAAGAGCTTTGATTCTAAACATCTCGAATAAATTGGCTTAGTAGTAATTGTCTGAAACCTGAAAGAATGAAATCTGAATCTGAAGGAATTAAACCAGAAGGTAGGAAAGAATGAAATCTGAATTAAGTGAGTTTCAGAGAATATCCATTCCTCTTCTTTTATGACTTCTTCAGGACGTGAGTGATCATGATACATTTTTTGTTATGCCGCTTGATTCCTTGGGGAACATAGGGCTGCAACAACACCCTCCCCTACGGACACGGATTCGGGCGATCCTCTTCAGGTCGGCCCATGTCGTGCCGGCTGACTTTACATCTACGTCAACACTCCTGCGCCAAGTCTGTTTTGGTCGGCCCATAAGAGTATACACTATAAAAGAGTATATACTAAGAAGATTATATACTAAGAAGAGTATATACTAAGGAGAGCATATCCTAAAAAGAATATATACTAAGCATAAGTATATACTAAGAAGAGAATGTACTAAAACGAGTACATTCTAGAAGAGTAGATACTAAACTAAAAAGAGTATATACAAAGAATATATATTAAGAAAGTATATACTAAGAAAAGTATATACTAAGAAGAGTATGTACTAGAAGAGTATACACTAACAAAATATACTTAGAAGAGTATATGCTAAGGAGAGTATATACGAAGAAGAGTATATACTAAGAATATATACTAAGAAAAGTATGTACTATGAAAAGTATGTACTACAATATTATATACTAGGAAGAGTATATACTAAGAATATATACTAAGTGGAGTATCTACAAAGAAGATTATATACGAAGAATATATACTAAGAAATATATACTAAGAAGAGTCTATACTAAGAATATATACTAAGAAGAGTAAATACTAAGGAGAGTCTATATTAAGAAGACTATATACAAAGAGGAGTATATACTAAGAAGAATATATAATAAGAAGAGTATAAACTAAGAAGAGTATATTCTAAGAATATATACTAAGAATAGTATATACGAAGAAGAGTATATACTAAGAAGAGTATGTACTAATAAGAGTATGTACTAGAAGAGTATAAACTAAGAGTATATACTAAAAAGAATATATACTAAGAAGAGTATGTACTAGAGGAGTATATACTAAGAAGAGTATACACTAAGAATATATACTAAGAATAGTGTATACTAAGAAGAATATATATTAAGAAGAATATATTAAGAAGAGTATGTACTTAGAAGAGTATATCCTAAGGAAAGTATATACACAGAAGAATATATACTAAGAGGAGTATAAAGAAGAGTATGCACTAGAAAAGTATATACTAAGAAGAGTATATACTAAAAGAGCATATACTTAGAAGAGTACATACTAAAACGAAAATGCCATAAGTCAACCAAAGTGCAATATATATCATCATCCAGTCTTCTGTAGTTTTCACGTATCTTTGAAAGCCAATTGTAGTTGTAGTTTTGTAAGATAGTTCTAGTTGAAGTAATCATCTGTCTACTTCGGATCTGTGCACATACAGACGATCAACATCAGCTTTGTGATGATGCATGCGGTGACAGGTGAGAAGCTTTTTCGTTTTGGCGTCCATTCGCTTAATGTCCGCTATGGTTCAGTCAAGGATCTTGAAACGGTATTGCACCACAGCCAATGTGTTTCAGCTGATATTCTGTTCTTGAATTCAACTAATTATTCAGTCCCAGACGCACACGCCTGTAGTATTCTTTTCTTACGTTCTCCTTTATTTTGTTCAGTTCCCTATGATGTATTTTCCCCTTTCTTGGATGTTACCCATTTATCTAATCTGTACATAACATTTTACAGTAGACCCTTCTTCTTGTTCCATGTAGATAAAGGATAGCTAGATTTAAAACAGATAAAACGGAAAGCGTGACAGGGAATCTCCTTAAAAGATTACTCCTCGGATATTCAGGCGGTTGGAGATGGCAGTGCTTCTGGTGTGATTTAGGTATAATGTGGTGTTACATATTCCCATGCTGTGTTTAAGGAATTTATTATTATATGTGAGACTGTATATTTCCAAAGTCTTAAGAATCCAAGGGTGTGACACACTATCAAAGGCTTTACAAAGGATTCCTACATCTTTTCCTGCAACTTTCCCTGATCATTTTGTTTATCAGTAACATTTGTGCAAGATCTATGCAACCATATGAGCCACTCCTGCATTCCTTCTGTTCAAGTGGAAGAATGTTGTTTTCTTCGTGAAAAACTTAAGTACTGTTCGTTAGGACAATTGTGGTCAATTTAGACATGGTGGGCAGACATGTTATTGGCCTATAATTTTTCGGGTTACCTGTTTCATTCGTTCTTTGCATGAGATATGCAATAACTTCAGCGATCTATTCCAGAATTTCATTACTAAGGGCTTTATCTATAAATAAATATGTGTGATTTTTCTTTGATTTTTTTTTTTAAATTGCTCAGTGGAAAATGTCATGATACCAGTTCTGACCTTAGGACTCTGGTCGGGACCCGAAGAGAAATGAGAACACACCAGAAATCAAAGGAAATAATAATAATAATAATAATAATAATAATAATAATAATAATATGCCCGTGCCAAACAAGCTGATGTAGAAAAACTCATTACGCATCAGTGCCGACGTAGTGCAGAGTTAAAAGCCGAAACTGAAGGTTTTATTTTTGCTCCACAGGAATAATGCTTGCTAACTAGAAATTACCCAGCACACATACTGAAAAATTGTGTCAACCCAAAATGCAGATACTGTAATAAATATCCCGTAAAAAATGACCTTGTATCAATTTGCACGATATTGGCACCAGGTGAATATAAAACCTGGTATGACTGAGTGGGTTAATATCTGTACTGGAAATGAACAACAACTAGACCCGGTTACGGATATAGGACCTATAACAATTAAAGCTAATCGCTCAGACATCATGATCATAGACCACAGAATATGCCTTTTTAAATGTTCTTTAAAAAAAATGCTATCAAAATACAAGGATCTTGAAATGAAAATCTAAAGATGTGGCACATGCAGACATCAATAATTTCAGTTGTAGTCGGGGCCCTAGGTTTGATTGGAAAAGGTTCCGATTGATTCACTGAAGAAATCACTGGTCACCCAATCCTTAATAAAATACAAACAATTATACTCATAAGAACAGCTCACACTTTACGATGATCTGTCGTACCTATCTATATAAAATATGTGTGATCATAGGTTTTTGGGGGTGTTTTTGACAAAAATTCTCAGAGGAAAATGTCTTGGTTCATTTTTTTAAAGCTATATCACCCTCAATGGGTTATTTAATGTCGATAAAATTTTTAAGATAGCTTCGTATGTATAAAATGTGTATTCTTTATAAGAAATCAGGTTTCATTGATGTATTTTTGTTAAGAGGGTTTTTGTCGAGAGTCAAATGTATTGCTGGTAATATTTTGTTTTTAAAAATTTATTGCTGGTAATTTTTTAATGTATTGCTGGTAATACTTTTACTATATGATATGTCCCGGAAAGGGATATATTTGATCGAAGTAGCGAAATGGGTTTGGCTACTGTAACCAAGTACTCGGTAGCAGTAATCGACTGGTACTCATCGTAGTCGCGGGTAATAGGTGTAGACCAAAAGTATAGCCAATGGCGTAGTCCAATGGGTGTCGTCATAGACTTAAACTCTGTCGTACCTACAGGTCCGTCTGTATTTATGACGGACACCAGCCAATCATATTCCAGTGTGGGGGAACTCAGGTGTATGCATATTCCATTATATCACTATAAAAATTCTGCACTGTTTTGTAAAAATAAAAAAAAATCAATAAGAACACCGGATTATATATCTTACTGTTTTTTTTTTTATTATTATTATTATTATTATTATTATTATATATATATATATATATATATATATATATAGCCTGCTCATATCTATCTCAGTTTTTTTCATATCCATCTAACTCAACCCGTTCATGTCTATCTACCTACCTATCTCAGACTGTTCAAATCTATCTCATCCCGTTCAGATCTATATATCTATGTTGCTAAATATATTTGTTACTGTCTCTATTCTTGTTCTTTCTTTCTTTCTTTCTTTCTTTCTTTCTTTCTTAGTGCGTTCCTATCTTTTCAGTAACATTGTCTACGGTCAATGTGACTAGTGTGATAGCCTTCATTCCACAGTGCTCTCCC
>CAHIKZ030003576.1:262500-330000 GCA_903632075.3 Acanthosepion pharaonis | reverse complement strand
TTCTTTTCTCACATTTTTAATTTCAGTGAAACAGACTTTAAACACTTCTATCTTCTTTTCTTTCTTTTTTCTTTCTTTTTTTCTCCCATTTCTATTTGCCTGAAACAAAAGTTAAACAATTCTGTCTTCACTGCTTTCTTTCATTTTCCTTTCTGTCTTTTTAGCACTTTTTTCATTTACCGGAAACAGACGTTAGACGCATCAATCTTCCCTTCATTTTTTCTTCTTTCTTTTTTTTTTTTTTCTCACTTTCCATTTCTCTGAACCAGATATTAAGATTTCTATTTACCTTTTTTTTCATTCTATTTTTTTCATTCTTTTTCACAACTTTTCCCTGAAACAGAAGTTAAACACTTCTATTTTGCCTTCTTTCCTTCTTTTCTCTTTCTTTCTTTTTCTTACTTTTTCCATTTATCTGCAGCAGACATTAAATACTTCAATCTTACCTTATTCCACCTTTTTTTCTTTATTTATTTTTCTCGTTTTTGTTCATTTCCCTGAAACAGACGTTAAACAATTCCAGGTTCCGCTCTTGCTTTATTTTTTCTTTCTTTCTTTTCGTCAATCTTCTTTTTCATAAAACAGACGTTAAACATTTCAATATTCCCTTCTTTGTTTGTTTGTCTTTCTTTCGTTTTCTCATATTTTTCATTTCCCTGAGACAGATATTAAACGCTTCCATATTCCCTTCTTTCTTTCTTTTTCTCACTTTTCCTGGCGTTAAACACTTCAATCTTCCCTTTTTGTTACTCTTTTCTTTCTTTTTCTGACTTTTTAATTAAATGAAAGAGCTGTTAAATATTCTATCTATCTTACCGCCTTTCTTTTTTCTTTCTTTTCTTTTCTCACTTATTTCATTTCTCTGAAACACATGTTAGACACTACCATATTCCCTTCTTTCTTTCTTTTTACTTTCTTTATTTTTCTCACTTTTCGATTTTCCTGAAACAGACTTTAAACACTTCTATCTTAATTTCATTCTTTCTCTTTCTTTCTTTTTTTCTCACTTGTTCATTTTTCTAAAACAGACGTTAAACACTTAAATCTTCTCTTCTTTCTTACTTTTTCTTTCTTGCTTGCTTCTTTCTTTCATCTTCCCTTCTTTTTATTCCTTCTTTTTATTAATTTTCATTTCCCTGAAACAAACTTTAAACACTTCTATCCTCCCATCTTTCTTTCTTTCTTTCTTTCTTTCTTTCTTTCTTTCTTTTACTTTTCCCTTTTCTTTTCCCCTGAAAAGACTTTAAGCACTACAATCTTCCCTTCTTTCTTTCTTTTTTCTTTCTTTCTTTCTTTCTTTCTTTCTTTCTTTCACTTTACCCATTTCCCTGAAACAGACGTTAAACACTTTCACCTTGCCTTCTTTCATCCTTTTTTCTTTTTTTCGTTTTCCATTTCTCTGAATCAAAGGTTAAACGCTTCTAACTTCTTTTCATTCTCTCTATTTTCTCTCTTTCTTTATCACACATTTTCCATGAAACAGAATTTAAATCACTTCTCTTCTTTGTTTCTTTTTTCTTTCCATCCTTTTCTCACTTTTCCATTTCCCTGAAATGGATGTTAAATACTTCAATATTCCCTTCTTTCTTGCTTTTTTTTTTTTTTTCTTTTTCTTATTTTTTCATTTCCCTGAAACAGTCGTAAAATACTTCCATGTTCCTTTTTTTTCTTTTTGTTACAGTTTTCATTTACATAAAAGAGTCGTAAAAATCTTCCATCTTCACTTCTTTCTTTCTTTCTTTCTTTCTTTCTTTCTTTCTTGTTGTCAGTGTTTCGATTTCCATGAAACAGATATTAAAAAACTTCATTTTTCACTTAGTTCCTTCTTTTTACTTCATTTCTTTTTCTCACTTTTCTCATTTCAATTTTAAATTTTCCCTTTTTCTTTCTTTCATTTCAATGAAACAGACTTTAAACACTTCTATCCTACCTTCTTTCTTTCTTTCTTTCTTTTCCAATCCCCTGAAACATTTGTATATTCCCTTCTTACTTACTTTTTTCTTTCATTCTTTTTCTCACTTATTCCATTTTCTTGAAACAGACGTTAAAAGCTTCTATCTTCCTTTCTTGCTTTCTTTTTTCTTTCTTTTTGTCACTTTTTTCATTTGCATGAAACAGACATCAAACTCTTCCATCGTCCCTTTCTTTCATTTTACTTTCTTTTTCTCACTTTTCCATTTCCCTGAAACAGTTATTAAACACTTCTATCCTCTTTTCTTCCTTTCTTTCTTTCTTTCTTTCTTTCTTTCTTTCTTTCTTTCACTTTTGCATTCCTCTGAAACAGACTTTAAACACTTCCATATTCCCTTCTTTCTTTTACTCACCTTTTCCATTTCCCTTCGACAGACTTTAACCATTTCTATCTTTCCTTCTTTTATTCTTTTTTCTTTTTTGTTTTCTCACTTTTTCTATTTCCCAGAAGCAGACATTAAACACTTCTATCTTCTCTTATTTCTTTCTTTTTTTTTTTTTCTTTCTTTATTTATTTTTCTCACTTTTCCATTTCACTGAAACAGACGTTAAACATTTTTATCTCCCCTTCTTTCTTTTTTTTGTCTTTCTTTTCATTTCTGTCTTTTTCGCATTTTCCATCTTTCTGAAAGAGTTGTTAAACACTTCTATCTTCCTTTCTTTCTTTCTTTCTTTCTTTTCTCTAGTTATCTTGAAAAAAAAGTCTTTTCATCCTTCGAAATGGCATCAAAATGTGGTAACAGTTTTCCTCTTTAAACTATAAAGAAGAACTCCGATCCTTTGACAGAACCTCACACATTGTGCTAAAAAGGGATGGTTGATCAATACCGACACCAACCTGACAATGTTTGCGGGAACTGAGAACATTTTTACGTGTATGGGCACCTCGAATTAAAAACGACCTCGTGACACATCTTACCTTCTTGGGTAGCCTGGTAAATAGTACTGAACTGGGTTTTTCCTAGCTTTGGAGTTAGAATCGATTTGTGCCATACTCTCTCTCTCTCTCTCTCTCTCTTTGTCTCTCTCTCTTTGTCTCTCTCTCTCTCTCTCTCTCTCTCTCTCTCTCTCTCTCTATCTCTCTTGAATATTCTTTACTGTGACATTTCCCCGAAAGCCTTTGAGGGATACCTGGTCCCAGGTATATTTGCCCGGCCTCCCTACCAATATGACAGAAGGTCGTTTTAACACGTGACCACTGTCTGGCTGACACCGGTAACACCGGCTCGACGAGGAAGATGGTTCCGCAGGGTTGGAAGCTGAACAATTTCTCCCATCTAAAACGGAGAGAAACATAGCTCCATTTACAGCACTGGTTAACTCCTGTGCAAAATAAGTATGGTCCCTGGGATTCCAACACTAGAGAGAACCTCTCTCATTACGTTAAAGATGGCGAATTGGTGGATATCGTCACCAGCCTGACACTGGTTGCGAGGACAGAGCAACTTTTGTCTATGCCCCGTATGTACGCGTGTAGGCACCACACATTAAACCGGGCCTTTGTCAAATCCTATGACAATTGAAAGCGAAGCAAATACTTATCTAGGTCAAACAGTGAAAAGTGGGAATATTTGACAGTGAAAAGGGCAATCACTAAACTTAATTTAGTTTGGGTACAATATGGCGATTGAGGTTTTATTTCAATTTTTGATGATCGTAATTGACAGGAAGGTAAGGACAGTTCCCACATGGGAGATGTGCGAGAGAAGAAACTGTTACCATAGGACAATTGTTTGCGAACCACATTCGATTTTTTGACCTTTAATATACGGCTCTTGAAATTATTTTGGCTCAGCTCCTTTTTTTTCATCACAGTTAATACAAAAGGTAAATGAGAAAGATATACATCTTTATAATTATTTACTGGGCATGAATTGAGACCCCATTGTCCGAAAACGTAAATTTAATGTTAATATGTATGTAACAAAAACGTATGTGTAAATTTTGTTCTTGTCTTTCGACTCACAAAAATTTGAACTTTATCATAGGTGGCTCTTGGATTAAGCAAGTTAGGAGACTCCTTCTATAGTTACATCTCGCCTTTTCAACTGATGGGACCTAGCTGCCAAACTAGTACTGCGCTTAAATTTGTAAAGTGGAGGTCTCAATGAGTAAAGCTCATCAAAACAATTACCATGAAAATATTTATAGAAAAAGTACAGAAAAGCTACATTACAGCAGTGGGGAAAGTGACTGAAGCCAAGATGCCAGGTCAGAACCGATAACATTGCTGATTCTTCTAGGATTTTGGAAAGAATCTCTCTATATAAAATCGAAGCATCAGGCCATATGTGGAAGCAGTATTCAATGCACGACCGAATGGCAGACTTGTAAATGTACAAGATCGATCCTGATGAAAAAATTATCTAGCACATGGCGAACGGACATTCCTAGTTGTTGACTTATCAACTGATTCAATATAATCTTTCCACTTCATTCCAGTGGAAAATGTAAAACGAAGGAGATGAAGTTACAATTAATCTTATGTAAATTTTAATATTGTCTTTTAGCATAACTGTTCACCTATATTTAATACAGTATTCTGTAATTCTCCAAGATATGACGACCTCCTCATTATGACTTTATATCCCACAAATAGCACGCCCTCTAGCGATTTTAATATTCCAAGTTTCAAGGACGATGACGCAATAATCCCCTTATTTTCTTATTTTTTTGTTAAATAGTTTAAATTTATGTTATATATATATATGTGAGATAATGATATATATATTTATATATATATATATATATATATATATTGGAGAGGAAATGTATGACAAAGTGGCCGTGCTGGGTATGACGATAAACTACACCCAACAGCAAGGCCTCTGATCAGGAGGTTTTGACGAGCATGGTGTTCCGAGGTCCATCCTGACCCGGAGTGGTAGCACCTGTTACGTCAAGTTGATTACTTAAAGATATGAGAATTTCTTATTAGTCTTTATAATAATATCACATTTTGAGAATATCCACCTTTGAACAAAAGCCACAAAGCCACACACCTTAACACCAATACTACATTTTAAGAATATCCACGTTTGAAGAAAGGCCACAAAGCCACACACTTTAGCACCGATACTAATGAAGTCAGGAGGTGAAAAAATAATTTTACATATGAGAGATTTAGTCACGAATTCTTATTCGTATTTACAATGATAACATTACATTTTGAGAATATCCATGTTTGAAGAAAGGCCACAAAGCCACACACCTTAACGCCAATACTAATGAAGTCATGAGGTTAATAAACAATAATTTTACATATAAGAGATTTTGTCTCATCGTATAACGATGCCTGACTGACGAAATAGATATAGCATCGGTACTTCTATTCGAGTAAGTGATTTTTATCCTCATTACATGCTCGAATATGATGACCCTGTACCTGTCTTAGCAAAGTAAAGTAAATATGTATTTGAACGCCTTACGCAAAACGATGGCGTTTTTGTGTACGACGAAAAATCGAAGAATTTCTCCCAAAGCAAAAAACGGAAGAATCTTTTCCAAAACATTTTTTTTTATTTGAATGAAACTTTGTCTATGAAAGCTTTCGCCTGAAAAGATTCAATAGATAGAAACAGGGAGAAAATTAAGACTGCAAGATGATGCGAAAAAAAAAGCCACATCTTAATTGGAGAATAGATTGGAATACGCTTTCATCTTGAAGTTAAGATTTCAATCTCGCTTGGTCAATGTCGGAGACGGTGAAATTGAATGAAGCCCTCACAAGATAAAATTCTGAACTCTCGAAAAGAAAATGTCATTCTATTGAAATATGAAAAACCAAATGAAGCTGAATAGTGAGGCCTACACAAACTTACACGTCATTTCATTTAAACACAGCGTTTTTTAGCTTTCTAACTCAATGTTAGGATTGATGACACCAATTAAAACGTAACTGAAATGCTGCTTTTACTAGAATTTTCTTTTCATTCTGAAATGTTCAGCGGAGAAAATTGAAAACTGTTGACGTCTTTTGATTTATTTTTTGAAATCACTATTCTTTATTTCTATTTAATCGCATCTCAAGCTCGGAGTGGTTTAAATAATATTAAGCCTAATCGCCAGTAGCCTCCCTCCCCCACCAGGCACTATCTCTCCTTTTGGAGGGGGGTGGTTTTATTGCCTACCGCCTAAGGGGTCTCCAAAAGGGGAAGTGCTGAGTGTGGTTGTGCAATATTCGCACAGTAATGCCGTTAAACCCACTTTTCACCACGGCCTTTTGTCACATTCAGTAGCGACGTGTGAGCGCTGAAAAATAGCCTTTTGGCTGGGATGGAAGCGTAGTATCTGTTCCCGCTACAATCGGATAAGACGCCCGGTCGCAAGGATTCCGCATTAGAAAAAGACCTGGTGTCGCATCCAGCTTTAGTGGGGAGGTCGAGTAAATATCTTAATCTCTTCTCGGCCTTTTGGCCGGGAGGAAAGCGCAGTATCTGTTCTCTCCTCGCTATAGATGAGAGAAGGCGCCCAAATGTCCTGGGTATGTCGATAAACTACATCCGACAGCAAAGCCCCTGATCGGGAGATTGGGGACTTTGAGGAGGTCCACTCTGACCTTGGGTGGTAGCACCTGTTAGGACCCCATCTATGGGAAAAAAGTGAGCCCCCACCCAAACAAAAACCCTATGAAAGTATAAAAATATATTTTAACAATAAAAATACTAGCAATACATTTTTATACAAAGAGATGAACAATACATAATAAGCAAGACATTTTATCTGTAGTTGAAGGCATACAGTTGCGTTCAAAATATTTAGCTGAAGCCATAAAATTGTGTTCGAAATATTTAGATTTTGGCATGAAATAACCCATAGATGTGTTGATATACGGCAAAACAAAATCAAACAACCAAAATTGCATTAATCCATATAATATCCTGGAGTTTCTTAAATCAAACTGTAATAAAAAATATAACTTAAAAAAGACTTAAAACGCAATCACCGCCTCTAGTAATTATGTCCACATAAATATGTATATGCACAAGAGCTGAGTATTATTTACCATGTATTCAATTGTGAAAGCAGAATAACATATCATATTTTTTATTACGTCAAGTTTGCCAAGAAAAATAAATTTCAGCATTAAATGACCCACAAGGAATTAATGTGCCGTTAAACAAATCAACAACATCAACAGAAGACGCCTGATCTGAGAGATTTTAACCATGCGCCAGCACCTTCCTCATCGCTCTAAAAGAGGCGAGGTATGTGTAATATCGACGTCAGCTATCTTTTTCCCCGATATAAACTAATGTCTACCATATATATATATATATATATATATATATATATATATATATATATATATATATATATGCTGGGTTTGACACCGAAATTGCCAATAGATAATTATATATCCAACAAAATGTTTAATATAAAAAAAACACTAAACTAATTAAGTTTTTTTTTACAGGTTTTCAGATAAGACGTTTAGCTATCTTCACACCACTTTACACTGAAGAAACCCTTTGAGTTATTCAGCTAAAAAGAGAGCCGGTTAAAACGGTTTTGTGTCTTCCCAACTGAGCAATGGTGAGAGGAAAAAGATCATTCTGGCCTTCAGTAAAGAGATCAGTTGGAAAAGATCCAACGGAATTCATAAGACGTTTGGCACGTGAGAAAAGATTTTCAACTACGACAAGAGACATTTTCATAGTTTCTTAATATATGACGTCATTTGTTTACATTCGATACGCCAGAGCAGTTATGAATGTACGAGATTCATGGAAGATTGAAGTTTATAAACAGTAAATTCGACCTTGTCCGAACGCTTCTTTGTAGCCTAGAGGTAAGGCACGTCAGCGTATATATGACGGTTCCATATAGGATGCAGGTTCGAATCCTGTCAAAGAACAAATATTTTCTATGAAAATTTCTCGGACATTCTTCTTTGTAGCCTAGAGGTAAGGCACGTCAGCGTATATGACGGTTCCGTATAGGATGCAGGTTCGAATCCTGTCAAAGAACGAATATTTTCTATGAAAATTTCTCGGACATTCAGGCCGGTAAATGTTATTTAATACTGTTTATCATAAACAGAGCATTTGCTTAAATACTTGTATCTATAAAATAACAACGTTAAACATAAAAAATGTCTTTAATATATATATATATATATATATATATAACTAGCAGCATGGCCCGGCGTTGCCCGTGCTTGATTCAAAAATCGTACGACTCATACAGCAATCGCTATCACTTGACTTAAAATATTTTTGCCCTTCCTTGCCTTTAAAGGAGTGCCCTTTGCTGTGCTGATGTTGCTACATGCCTTACTTCTTGCCTATCTCACACTGCGAATTTTTTCTAAGCTCTATACTAAACATTAAAGCTGTTACGAAAAAAGAACTAAATGAAATGAACGCAAAACGATCAGCTTTAAAAAAGGACTTGTAACTGGAAAAACCGAATGAAAAAAGAATGTTAACAACAAATACTTTTTCACATCCAACCCAGTTTTGCGGAATCAGAATCAACGTTGAGTTTAAGCAAGCGAATGAGCCAATTAGAGTAAAGTGCCATGCAGATTTAAATTTTTCCCCACTTGTAACAAATGCAGCTATCGATTATTTTTATTTATTTTTTTTTTTTTTGCATGTTAGTATGCTAGTTAACATTCGTGTCTGTCAGCTGTTGTCTCTCATGCTGGCCGATAGAATATTCCTGCCTATTCGTTGGAGTAACATATACACAACCACACACACGCGCGCAAACACACATGCTTATATATATATATATATATATATGTGTGTGTGCGCGCGTGTGTGTGCGTGCATGCGCGCCTGTGTGTGTGCGTGCATGCGCGCGTGTGTGTACGTTTTATCTATGTGCGTTCTTATAGATGCGTTTAATGTTTAATTAAACGACAGTATTTAATTAAATATCTGATATCGGCGTGGGAAGTGTTGTCAGAGAGCTGTGTTCAAATTCTGGGCTAATATGTTGCGTTCACTTTCGCACTAATGCTTTTGGGAAGGCACGAATCCATTTTGAATTCCCCTCCAACTATGGGTTAAATTACAGGGTAGATTGGGCTCTCCTGATGCAACCCATCTAAGAGAAGAAAAATTCTGAATTACAAACTGTGAAGAATGCAACGAGATGCCACTGTACCATCTTTCCTAAGAATGCATGATGTCTGACGTTTTAGTGAACATTTCTTTAATAGAACGCATATCTGAAGACAAGTAATTTAAATATTGTCCAAATATCTGTCATCTGGTGCTTTCAACCATATTTCTGGCTGTTATCAAGATCAGTGAATAACTATGAATGTTCTGTTTGTCTTTCATTTCTGAATACTTTTGTAAACTCAGCATTTACTGTTTATGCATTAGAATGGCGAAACGTACGTAGCGACTTACAAGTGAAATTCTCAGAGCCCTAAGCAATATGAAATTTGGAAGCCGGAAGCGATATGAAATTCGATGATCTTCTTTTAAAAGATTCGGGTAGAAAAACTTTTAATTATACATAATTATTATTTATTAATGATTATATATAATTTTTGATGATTTAATATTAAAGAATTGAACTAATAATAAAATAAAAAAATATATATTTATAATAATGAGTTCCCCGAGGGTGCGTGACCCTAAACTATAGCTTATTTAACTTACAGGTAACTTGACACTAGAAATTCTTCACGGTGTTAAATATATTTCTCAGTTGTTAAAATTCAAATTGCTAAACTGAAAATGTTGTTTAGCGTTAAGGTTCTTGATTTATGATAATTACTGAATCTGAATACTAGTTCCAAGAGACTCTCAAGGTAGACGGTCACTGTGTGGTGTTGTATTAGCCTAAGAAAGGACACGAAGTGAAGTTCATGTGGCTATGCAGGAAAGATGACAGTTAACCCTAGACTTGAAGAGATCAAGATTGTAGTGATTGGGAAAGCATCCCACTGGGAGTCTGTTCCACAAAGCAGCAGTTCTTGGGAAGAAGCTGTCCGAATGAAACTTACTTCTCACTCTAGGAATACCAAAGGAAAAGATGACGGTTAACCCTAAACTTGAAGAGGTCAAGATTATAGGGATTGGGAATACATCCTGCTGAGAGTCTGTTCCACAAAGCAGCAGTCCTTGGGAAGAAGTTGTTCAAATGGAGCTTACTTCTTACTAATGAAATACGAAGTAAATGCGGATGATTCACTCTTGTGTACGGGGCAGAGTGGGTCCCAGTTGTAAAAGTCAGGTGTGGTGGGACTAAGGACTGTAGCTCGTCAGAATACATGACATAGAAATAACGATAGTGCAGTGAGAAACTTATAGCGTTTCATTTGGAAGAAAGAGTATGTAGGGTGAAAAATAATTCATTACCCATAAGGCAGCGTAGAGGCTTTTGAACTCTATCAATACAAGCAAGTAAGGGCTGGGCAGCTCCAGTTCAGATATGGCAACGATCCATTTTTGTTGTATAATGGTACTTTTTTTTAGGTTTTTTTAGGTTTACCCTGTACTAGGCCTTGGAGCCACTCGAGGAAGAGGGTTACAGGGTAAGAGGCCTAGGTTATGTGGATATGTGGGGAAGATAACGGTTAACGCTAGACTTGAACAGATTAAGATTTTAATTATCGGGGAAGCATCCTCCTGGGAACTGGTTCCACTGAGCTGTGATTCGTGGGAAGAAGCCGAAATTTAAGAACGTCCTGTGTATGACGATAAACTGCATCCGCGTTCTGAGTAAGAAGATAAACTACGTCCAACAGCAAGAATTCTGATCAAGATGTTTTGAGGAGCGTGGAACCACCTCTTAATTGCTGGTGTTTCCAGGTCCACTCTGACCCGGGGTGGTAGCACCTATTAGGGTCCCAGCTATGGGCAAATAGTTGACCCCCACAATCTGACTAAAAACACTATGAAAGTGTAAAAATAGATTTTAATACCAGAAATACTTTTAAAAAAATTTAGTATCAGCAATAAATATTTGAAAAAAGAAAATATTACCAGAAATAAAAATCTTGTCAGCATTAAATAACCCATTGAGGTTAATATGCCACAAAACAAAACGAAAACAAAACAAATCAAAAACTGAAGAATGAATATCATTCACAATTATTCTCCGGTCTACATAATGACTAGAGCAAAATTACAAAATTTTCGACAATGTTTATACGAAAAGAGTCTGGATATGTGTTGTCTTGTATGTAAATGAGAAAAGTTAGCTAAATGATTTTTTAATCATATGTTCTCTATTGACTTTAATAAAACTTACATCAATTAAAACTGGCAGATACTTCAACATAGTGTAATGGTTAACAAGCTTGTCTTGTCATATCCATTACTACTGAGTTCGAACCGCACTGTGTACTCCATAGTTTTGGTCTGGCGCCACGTCTAAGATTCGTTTAGTAAATCACTAAGTGTTTGTGTCTGTGTTCGTGTTTGTTTGTGTGTGTGTGAAATGTATGGTTGCGATAAGAACTTTAACATTAGATATATGAGCATGAGGCAAAAGATTTTCAGTTGTTTTGGCAATGTTAGGGAAATCATAGAAGTGTATTTGCAGATTAAGCACATCTTTATTGTTACTGTGTGTATGTTCTTTATGGAAAACACAAAAATTAAGCGAACCTTTGTCGGATGAATAAAACTATTATATGTATAAACGATAACCATCTACCATAGTTGTAAAAATAGATATATGTTTGTGTGTGTGCGCGCACGCGCGTGCACGTGTGTGTGTATGCATGTACGTATTGGTGTATGAAAATAAAACATACAAGTACAGACTTATGAGGTTATTGAATCTTGGTTTATCATGAAGGTTTCGCTTAGTGTAATTAATAAGGGGCACAATTTAGGTTTAAAATTGGTCTCCATGATGGAAAAATGGAAAAGAGGTTCGATTCTAGTAGTGAATACATTTCTTCTTTTCGTGAAACTCCTCACTCTTTAGGCCGGTTAACGATAATTTCACTACTTGAAATAAGTGGGATGTCGGCTTGGACAGGTGACCCCGCTAAATATATAAGTTTTATAGCAAAATCAGAAATATATACATATATTACGTCCAGATATAATCCGTAATTTATACTCTCAAACACACACACGCACACATATATATATATATATATATATATATATATATATATATGTGTGTGTGTGTGTGTGTGTGTGTGTGTGTGTGTGTGTGTGTGTGTGTGCGCACACGATAGCACACGCGTATTTCGAAAGAAATACGGAACAATTACGGTTCATTGATTAATGATTTTCTTCTTATAAAGACGTCTTCATTCTTTAGATTTTATTGTGGCCACGATTATATCTTCCTGATTCTCTTCTGTCAGAATATCTGTAGAATTCTTTCCCCTCCCACCATCATCATCACCATCATTCGAATTTGCTTTGTCGTTTTATTTTCTTTTTCTTTTTTCTTTTGTTTCATTTTTCTTTTCTTTTTTCAGACTGAAAAGAATGCCCAAAAGACAGAATTATTGGCGATACAATTTTCACCAACAGTGGACCTCGGAAAATAACCAATCCAGTTTTAGTTAACGCTGGAATAGTCGTGGCCATCAATAAATTCCCAAGATACTGCAGTAATAAAAAAAAAGAAAAGAACGATTGATGTTGACGATTGTTGGTTAAGATAGATAAATATCGATATCCATATATACTTATTTATCATTTTTGCAATTATCTGTGCCTAAATGTACCGATCATTCAGTGCAAACAACAATCTTATTTTGTCTTTACGATCCAAGTTGTTTACTCACGGCTGTAAATTGACAGTCCGAGAAAAGTTGCTTTTGGGAGATGCAACTCAACGAATTCGAATGAAGTAAACTGCTAATCAAAAATTTGATAACAATTTTGCTGTTACACCAGGTGAATATATATATATATATATATATATATATATATATATATATATATATATATATAGTAACATCTGCAACCTTCGCCAACAGTAAAAAATAGCAATAATGATATTTCTGCATCCCAAAAACCTTTTAAAACAGAGATCCGAAGTCATGAGCCTTTGCATACATACAAAAAAATCCTCTTAAGCTCATATGAGGCTGATTAAAAAAAAGTATATACATTTGATAACAATGGTCGCTTCATTTGTAAAAATAAGGAGAATGTTGATGTTACTAAATTTTTTTAAAGCCGCGTCTCTTCAGGGCATAGTCGACTGCGGATTTTGATAAACTCTTTTCGTTAATTCTGTGAATTGCTATGACTCCTTGGAAAAGATAAAGTAGAAATGTGGTTTCCTGCTGCCTTTTTTACAGATTGGGATTCAAAAGTAAATTTGTAATAAATTAGCTGCCACCCAAGGCTTTTGACCAGTTTTAGCCTTTAACCTCTATTTGGATGAAAAAACTGGCGGGCAGCCTTTCTCGATGGTATTTACGTAAAAGTCAATGCAACTACTATCTATGTTTCTGAGGTGAGGTATTGTAACTATTTACATTGTTCGGTCTGTTGTCTTTGTCTTTGTTGTCATATTCCCGATGTTTCGGCCATAGTACTTTCCGGCTTCCTTCAAATGATATACGTTGGAATTTTGAACCGGGTCCTTTATTTCGTCCACCGGGGTAGATTGTTCTAATTCCACTTGCCAGGCTGAAACGTCATGAATATGACAACAAAGATGACGACTACAGTCCCCAAAATGTAAATAATTACAATACTTATCTCAGAAAATATAATCACACACACACACACACACACACACACACACACACACACACACACACACACACACATATTACAATGAATCATTCATACAAAAAGTAAATTAGTAAAGTTAATGCGATAAAATGGCGAATTCACTTCACTAACTAAATTTTAAAGATACATTAACCCACTAACCATACGATGAATGTTAGGATCCTTGTTTTTATTTTAAAATTACAAACTGTATTATGTCTTCCTTAAATATACAAGTACTTTCGACTGACGAATTTTATAATTCTTAAAAACAAGGATCCTAACATTCATCGAGTGGTTAGTGGGTTAAGGCATCTTTTAAATTTTAGTTAGCGAAGTGAATTCGCCATTTTATCTGTCTATATTTCTTGTCCTCAAGGACACATGTCACAGTGGATAAAGATGTTGGTTATATCCAGTGACAGGATCCAAACAGTGTGAGTTCAATAGCCGGTTAAGACAGTGGAGAACTTGGAGAGGGGAATTAACAGGAGATAACTGATAACTGACATTCATTAAAAACATGGCACGTGGAACTAGAACAGTCTACCCCAGTGAGTGAAATAAAGGGTTCAGTTCGAGATTCCAACTACCTGAATAAGGCCGGAGTGTACAACGGCCGAAACGTTGTAATAAATATGGCGACAAAGATGAGGACAATAGTCCGAATAATGTAAATAGTCGATATTTTATATCATTAACTTTACTAATTTACGTTTTTTATGTGTGTGTGTGTGTGTGTGTGTGTGTGTGTGTGTGTGTGTGTGTGTGTGTGTGTGTGTGTGTATTAGGTTAGAATCTCATCAGGCGGTGTCATTTTAACACGACCTGATGAGATGCTATGTTGCATCGAAACATTAATGCATTTTTGTAGAGGAAATATTCTTGTTCTAATGTAATAGATAAAATAAAGATTTATAGCCCTATATTTCTATGGAGCCCTTTTTTAAATTAAAAACGTTTAAGTTATCAACGTTCGAATTTATATTTGATTCCTTCTTATTGCTTTTGGGATATATATATATATATATATATATATATATATATATATATATATATATATATATACTCTCTAGTTTCGACTGAATTAAAATCCAATCGAACAACTCTGATATAGATAAAACAAACATACAGACAAGCGGACACAGTCTTGAGTTATCGACATTGGAAGTGATAAGGTATCTAGTTTATTTTATGACTACTAATAACACTCAGAGATCTCAAGACATTTTTCCTCACATACGATTTTGTCTTTCTTTCATTGTAACCCGAGGAAGCCAAAAAGAGCAGACGCTCTGGCGAAACGCGTCGTTAATAAATTTTCAACACTGTCTCATCATCTTCATATTTGTTTCAGATAATATTTTGCATACCACGAGCACGCACACACACGCATATATACTCGCTTACATATATATATATATATATATATATATATGAACCGTTAATTAGCTTGTTATGAGATTTACCGAGAAGTTTATGAATATTATGGAAAAGCCTCAGCTGTTTCACGCTCGTTTTTAGGCAGATCCTTTTTGACATTTATCCTGAAACTCTTTCGTGTGGGAAACCCTCCGAGGCAGAATGTCTTAATGAGACAACAAAATATAAAGAAACATCTAAACCTGAAAAATATCCTCCCCCCCCCAAAAAAAAAAAAAAATTATGTGAATCCAATCTTTCACTCTGTTGCCAGAAATAAATCTTTAGTAGTTCATACTTTCTCGCAACATCAATATATACAGTATCATTATAATGAAAAATACCCTTCACAATTCAGCAAGACTCTATTTTACCTGAAATATGGTTCTCTCTGTAGCCGAATGGTTAGGCACGCCGGATTAAACGGTGGTTTTTCCTACGAAGGAAGTCCCAGGTTTAAGACTTGCTGGAGAGAAGCTTTTTCTTTTTTGTAGATTTCTTGAGTGTATAGACCAATAGCCGTTATACACACTAAGATAAAAAATGAAAATGGGCGTCTGTATCAAACGAAAGAAACGAGTAAAATAACTTTTGAAGCAATAAAAATGTTGGAGTTAAAATAGATCCATTCATTGTATTTATATATATATATATAAATATATAGTAATATTTTTTTTTGTTTTAAAATATGTTTCCTTCGCTACATAAGAGTTCTCATGTTTCAAAAACGAGAGCCGAAATTTTAAACAAAAAAATATTACAATATAAGCTCTACTTCTGTAAGGAGCACTGTCTTCTTCAAAATAAAATCAAAAATACTAAGGAACTCCAGATTATGCACCCAACGTGTTCTTTTCTATTTTCTGCATACCTGCGCACTTATATATATATATATATATATATATATTCTGTTTATATATATCATTTTTTCTGTTTATAGATTTTTAATAGATAGAATTTATTTAAGTAAATGCTCTGTTTTTTAAGTAAACAGTATTAATTAAATTGACTAACCTGAATGTTCGAGAAATATAGTAGAAAAATTAAACAATGAGAAATTTATTTACTGAAAAAAAAAGTTTGAACAAAGTAACTATAAACAATTTTTTTTTTATCTTCTGCCAGCCACAATGATGGAGAAAGCATTACCTCTAACGATCGCCAGGATCGTCCCTTAATCGAGACGCAATTGCGCCAATCCTCCGAAGGAAAGCTATCGAACGAGGGTCAATAACCCCAGAAGTCTCCACTGTCACAGGAGTAAAAGAAAAAAAAATCCATCAGTAAGAGAAGAATATTTAACTATTTTTTTTTATCTCTGCGTCCCGGTCGACGGACCCTGGCTCAACCGCGAACCTGATCAAATTACCGGCCGAAAATATATCCGCACAAATCGCATCCCAAATCAATGACTTCCCCATTTTAAATCGTAGAAAATATGTGCTTCTCCGACAGAAATCAAACCTGTAACCCCAATAGGAACCATCATTTGATTTGATGTTAACCATTCAACTACAAAAATTCTTATACTTAGCAAAATCCCCATTAGTCTTTATAAACAACAAATATTCGACGATTTTTGCTAAGCAGATAATGTTTTGTGGCCTTCTCCTAGACCAGTTGCCATCCAAGACTACAGAACCCAGTCCTGCTACTTACCCATAGCTGGAGGGAGATAAATAGGATTCATGCCTTTCCCAACGGTATTAGCACGTAAGCGAATGTAATGGACTTGATTGGAATTCGAACTCGGCTCTCCTATTCCTCAATCCGAGCCGCTATCCAATACTTCACCGTGCCTCTTTATATATATATATATATATATATATATATATATATATATATATATATATATATATATATATATATATATATATATTGTAGAAGATGATAGATGATTTTTTATAAACTAGAATAATGTCAGGAAAATTAACGATAAGGTCGAAAGTAAATGTTGTTTGACGCGTTTCGTTCTTTAGGACATCATCGGACTAAACTGAGCTTACCGTTGATGTTACTACACATGTGCACGGAGGGGAGAGGATGCTGAAATGTTAAACTTTTAAATTGGACTTTTTTTTTTTAGATATTTTCATGTAGTCAATTTTGGTCCAAAAAAATAAAACACACAGTGAGGATCTAACTCAAAACGCATGATCCGTCACACTAGCCATGCTAACTATTACTTCAAGCCGAAATACACAAATTATTCACACACAAAAATGTTTTTCTATCTATTTAGAATAAGAACAGATATAATAAATATAACATAAAAATATATTTTAAAAATGATTTTATATATATATATATATATATATATATATATATATATATATATATATATATATATATATATATCCTGTTAGAAATCAGAGACATACCTGTAGTGGAAAAAAGGCACATTTTGGTGCCCCTCACACAAAAAATTGTAATAGCCCAATTCAGATATTTACTGCTTGGACACACTATGCTATTTCCCCGGAATCGAATCCATCCCCATTTACTCCGCATTCCATCTGTAATAAGGAAGATTCACTAAGACAGCTTTTCCCCAAGCAATGTCATTTTCTGGAACAGACTACTGTGTGAATGTTTCCCCGAACACAACAATCTTAAACTTTTCAAATTAAAAGCTAATCGTTATATATCCTCCTTATCTTCATAATCTTCACTTCCTAGCATCTCATCTTACATTCGTGTCATTCAGTAGCCCTCTACCTTGAGTGGCTCTCAAGCCTTTTATTGGGTCATCTTTCGTACAAAAAATGCTATATTAATGTGTCCATTTTAGAAATACATTGAAAATCGGGAAGAAAAATAATTCAACACTTTTTCCTGGTTCCAGCAAACGCTATCAACAGAATAAGGCCATTATAGATGAAAATGGATACTTGCATTATTTCCATTATTGGAACTATTATCCTCATCTTCATTGCCATATTCACAACTTTTCGTCCGTTGTACGCTGCGGTCTTCTTCAGGTGATTGGAAATTCGAACTGAACCTTTTATTTCGTCCACCGAGGTAGATTGTTCTAGTTCCGCATGCCATGCCGCTTTCAAATGTCTCAGTCATTTCCCTTTTACTCAACTCTTATCCCTAGGCTATCGCCGCAAAGAAAAGGTAAATTTGACGCATTATATACGCAATATAAGCATTATCAGCTGCCAGAGTGGTCTATTCATTACGAAGAGCTTAGCAATATATATATATGTGTGTGTGTGTGTGTCTGTGTGTGTGTGTGTATTTAGGCAGGAAATTCTCTTTTAGTCATATCTGATTGAATAAATTACAAACACTATGTCTGCTTATTTTTATCATAATCCTTTCATATTCACGAATATTTTCCGTATATTACAACTGAATAAGGTAAGAAATGCATTATAACAGTGAGAATCGCTTTTATTAAAGGGAAAGTACTTTGGAAATAAAAGTATTTCTCACTGTTACAGTGCATTTCTTGCCTTATTCAATTGTAATTTTACGGAAAATATTCCTGAATATGAAAGAATTATGATAAATAATAAGCAACATAATGTTTGTAATTTAAACAATATATATATATATATATATATATATATATATATATATATATATATATATATATATATATATATATATATATATATATAAATGGACAAAGTCCGTCAATTATTCTTTAAGACATTTTTATGTTTATACGTTCTTTTTATAGATAAAAATATGCTCTGTTTATAATAAACAGTATTAAACAACAATAACCGGCCTGAATTTGTCGGACTTTGCCCATTTCATAATGAATGACGTCATTTGTTTACATTTGGATACGCATTGAGCAGATATGAATGAATGAGAGAAAATCATGTAGAATTGTGTTTAAAAACAGTAAAATCGACCTTGCTAACTGAACGCTCCTCTATGGCCCAATCGGTTAAGGCACGTCAGGCTATATGACCGTTCCGTATAGGATACAGGTTCGATTCCTTTCTATGAAAATTTCTCGGACATTCAGGCCGGTAAATGTTATTAATACTGTTTATTATAAACAAAGTATTTACTTAAATATTTGTATCTATAAAAGAACGTATAAACATAAAAAATGTCTTAAATATATATATATATATATATATATATATATATATATATATATATATATATATATAAAAGTGAACATAGAAGTCATCGTGGCCTGACGATTGCATATAGCATGAAACAGACTGTCGCCTCTAAGTGTTGACTTCTATGTTCACTTTTATATTTACACACGCTCTATCTCTGATATTGAGCACTTTATCCCATAAATATAGCACACCTTAAGACTATATATATATATATATATATATATATATATATATATATAAGCAAAAATCTTTTATATTTTGTTCATGTTTCGTTGAATATGATGGAGAAGAAATATCTTGTAAGTGGTTTTATTTCATTTATCTTAAAAACTTATTATTTTTAGAAGTGAATATGTGGAGAAATTCTCTATAGTGTTGGTTTTCCCGGGCACTTTCATCTAATACTTTGGTCATTTTCAAATTAGGTTAATTTTCCTTTCATTTTTCTTTTCTTTTCTTACGTAGAAACTTCTTCTTCTTCTTCTTCTTCTTCTTCTTCTTCTTCTTCTTCTTCTTCTTCTTTATGTGCCATGTCCCCTCAGGACGTATGCAATCATGGCTCTCCACCTCCTTCTGTCCCTTTTACTATAAAATGTTTCAACTCTTAGAAAATGATAATTTAGAATTGCAAAACAGATTTGTTACAGAGTCTGGAATTTCATTCAAACGATAATTCATTCAGTTCTAAAAATTCATTCAATCCATGAATAAATCAATATATTTTAGTCATGTAACGCCTCGTCTTTCATCGTTATTCTTAAAATAATTTTTTTTTAAATTTTGAATATTTGACGAGTGTGAATTATTCACTTCTTTTTGTGATGGTTTAATGGCTCTATATAACAATGCACAACAATCCATCAAGAAAAGATTAACAAATGAAGTGCGTTAGGAACACGCGTTGTATGGCTTATATTTTGGTATAGAACAAAAGCGTTTAACTCTTTAAATTTGCTGTATGTTTATATACCATTCGTTCATTTAAATTAGCTAAATTGTAAATTAATCCTACCCACTCCTTGGATTCCTCCACGGCACTACGTTTATTAAATTTTGAAAAAAAATCCAACCTCGCCGCTTATTCGAAACACCTTTTATTCAAGACCAGATAATAGCAAAAAAATGACAACTAGACTAACAAGAATAGTCAAATTTCCCGCCGTCATTACAACTTCTCTTCATATAATCTCTCATTTCTTCTTTTAGTCAATTTTGGTCGACAGAGGAAAATACTAATAAGGGGAGAGAATAATAAAAGAACAAGAATTAAGGTGTAGGGAGACAACAGTTGTTTTCCCTTAGGTTGATCGTGTGAGAGTTCAGCCCTTTTACAGAGAACACTTCCTTTTTTTTTTTTTTTTTTGTTTCCGTTGCTAGAACGATTAATACTTTCCTAGCCACCGTTCGTTTTTCTATGAAACGTTCTCGTCATTTGAACTGTGTGAACAATCATTTATTTTAGGACACATGGAAACCATTTTAACATGTGTATTTAAGTTATATTTTTCTTATTAAATGTTTTTATTACGGACGTGTATCTCGTCTTTCCACATTCACATTTAGTGTTAGTGTATCAA
The DNA here is from genome assembly GCA_903632075.3 of Acanthosepion pharaonis. Taxonomy (NCBI): domain Eukaryota; kingdom Metazoa; phylum Mollusca; class Cephalopoda; order Sepiida; family Sepiidae; genus Acanthosepion; species Acanthosepion pharaonis. The sequence goes on along the minus strand of CAHIKZ030003576.1, from coordinate 309,264 downwards.
TGGCTACACTAATGCATATTAGTACTTGGTGTACAGGAAAGCATTATTCTTCCTAGCACTAAATAGCCAGTAAATTATAGCTGACTTATAAAACATACTAATAATGGTATTCCTTATGGTAAATTCCCCTTGCTTATAATTAATGTACATCTGATTACATTAAAATATGTTGATCTTTTGTTGTGGTGTGTTTTTGATAATGGTGTTGTCTATTTTTTGTAAGAATAATTTCATTTGTTTATCAATGAAGTATTTGGGAAATTTTCGTTGGCTATTGTCTGTTTTTTCATTATATTTTTAATAGTTCCACTTGTGCAGGTTAATGAACGTGTCTAGGGAGGGAGTACTTGTAGGGAGACAACAACTGTTTTTCCTTGGGTTGATTGCATGGGAGTTCAGTTCCTTTTGAGAGGAGAACTCTTCTCTTTTCTGCTCCCATTGGTGGAAGGGTTAATACCTTCTTAACCACCGGTCGTCCACACAAGTGGAAAATGGACAACACGTCCACAGCCCAACGTAGAATGGAAAGGCATTTTGATTCAGTTTCCTAAAGACAGTCAAAGGTCATAAGGCTGATATATTGGCTTCTTTGTTCGTTTTTCTATCAAACGATCTCGTCATTTGAACTGTGTGAACAATCATTTGTTTTAGGACATGTGGAAATCACTTTAACATGTGTATTTAAGTTATATTTTTCTTATTAAATGTTTTGTTTATTACGGGCGTGTATCTCGTCTTTCCACATTCACATTCAGTGTTAGTATATCAATGGCTACACTAACGCTAATATTAGTACTTGGTGTATAGGAAAGCATTATTCTTCCTAGCCCTAGCCGGTAAAATACGGCTGGCTTTTAAAATATACTAATCAAGGAAACGGAAGATAACGATTGACATTGCGTTAAACAATTTGAAGGCCAAAGTTGACTGTGAATCAAGAAACTGGAAGAGTGTTCCACAAGCGAGAAGTGCGATAGAAGAAACTGTTAACATAGAACTTACGGTTACATATAGTCATTTCAACTGTAAAATGATGAGAGCTTGCCATCCATCAAGTACTGCACTTAAATTCGTAAAGTCTCAGAACAATTACCACGAAAATATTTATAGAAAATGCGCAGGGAAACGACATTACGACGGTGGGAAAATGACTGGAGCCTAGAAAATGACTGGAGCCGATATGCCAGGTCAGGACCAATAGCATTGCAGATTTTCTTTAGATGCTATCAAGAATCTCTAAATATATAAGGCATTAGTGTAAAGAGAATGTAAGCATCTGAAACTGAAAATGGAAATCGTTTCTCTAATTCCATTTTCTGTCAGAATTAATCATTAAGCCCGCCTATCTCTTCAGTGTTAAATGATAAAAACTATTATTATTATAATCATAATACTCTTGCCGAATTTACTTTTATTTCTTCTTTATGCCTTTTATTTGAAGAATCGTGAGTAACTTCATAAACAGCGGCTTGTGAAATTCAACAGATTTGCTTCCCGTCCATTCTTGGTCAGTGAGAGGAAAGCGGTCCCCAGCAGAACGATTTGTTTATTTCGGAAACGTTTTACTGAGAATTCCAAACCTTGGCCCGTTTCAAGATTTGTGAGATGCAAACAGACCGGAAATAATTTTGGCTGTCAATCGTGCTCCTGTGCGTAATGGGCCGACATCCATGTTCGCATCAGACAGCATGACCTTTATTCGACCGCACCTTTTCTCGATCGAGGTAGCGAGACGCGGCTTATAAAAAGAAGCAAACAAAACAGAAAAGCGTTTCGTTTAGCTCACAGTGATTGTGTTTCTCCGGCAATTAATTTGAAGCTGCAAAACTTGCTTTCGATATTGGGTATTTCCAAAATATCATAGAGACATAAATACCGATGATTTTTTCTTCTACAGTGGTAATCGAAATAAGTGGTAAATAATCCACCTGCCAGTTTTAATGGTGGTTTTAAAGAAATAGGTCATAGTGATAGGTATCACTGATAAACTATAAAAGTTTAAAATACACTTTTATGAAACTATTGATAAAGACAGTTGTAAATAAGCCCAGAAAAAGCCTTGCGGGGTCTAGAATTTCCCGACTTCCTGCAGAAGGCTAAGGCCACAAGTAGCAAAAGAGGCCACCTTTCAGACTGAAGCATAAACTGAACCAAGGTTTACCATCTGACTCAAATATAAACTGATTCAACGTTTACCTTTTTGATTCAAGTATAAAAGAGATCCATACTTAGCCTTGATTCAACTATAAGCTCTCTCTCTCCTCTGTGTGTGTGTGTGTGTGTATATATATATATATATATATATATATATATATATATATATATATATATATATAATAGAGTAGATAAGTTCGTCAATAAAACAAAGTCAAACAAACGGTACCTATGTAATCAGTACGAAAAACATATAAAATGTGATATATATATATATATATATATATATATATATATATATATATATATAAAGAAATAATCACATATAGAATCAATCAGAAATATTAATGCGATTATTGGCGACATCCATCGCTAGTAGTATAATGTATGCATTAAAATACTGTTAATCCATAGAGTGAAGTGATCCTCGTCTATAAAATTGATGTCTGTTGTTTCCAGTTTATGTGTTCTTAAAATGCTAGTACTTACGAACAGAATACGTGGATTTAACACATCACAAGAAATATTTAAATAAAATTCTCACTTAAAATTTTGAAAAACTTAGCGTTGCGTCTTTGCACGTTCCGAGATTGTAGATTGTCTTCAAGTTTTGATTTTATAAGGAAAAAACAACACATGCCTGATGATGAATAGAAGACGCCAATAATTGCATTAATATTTCTAATTGATTCTATGTGTGATTATTTCTTTGTATGTAAATTATATGCTGCCTAATGTTTTATGTTTATATATATATATATATATATATATATATATGCTAGATTTGGTTGACTCATTCTGTCGAGTGAAGATAGCCCAGTGGTAGAAACTCTGACTGACACCAATTCGGAAAGAAAAAGGGGTGGGGAGAGAGATGTTATTGTGTATGTGTGTATAAGCTTGTGTTTTTAACCATAAAAATATTGCTAGATTAGATAATCGTTATATTTATTTTTTATATGTTTATATTTGATTTGTAACCTGTAGTCTATATTAATTTTGTCAAATTTTCTTAATTACACAGCAGCCCTTTTATAAATGCCCTTCAGTTTTAGTTTCCCTCGCCCCATCTCTCACCCCCACCTCTTTTCTTTTCTTTTCTTTTTTTCTCCCTCCCTCTTCTTCTGATCTTTAAGATTAGATCGTCTATTGTGTGCGTATGTCACTACAAAATGTATCCTTTCCGGTTACATCCTTAATGTATTAGACATCCGACAACATTCATATTTCTCTCACTTAAACCGTCTTTGACTCACCTCTCTAAAACTTCTCTCTGTTAAATTTTAATCTCCCACTTTCTCTCGTCTGTTACCCCTCTCTTTAGCTCTAACATTCGTCCCACACTCTCATACTTACACTCTCTCTAAATTCTATTTTTTATTTCCGGAGTTGTTTTTTCTGTTTTCTTTTTGGATTTGTAGGTCTGATGAATTGGATCGTATTTACGATTCCAATGGGATAAATTATGACCATGGAATATTAGTGCTTAAGCCTTTTTATTATATCCTTACTCTGTCCTGGACATTGAGTTCTACCTGGATTCTATCCTCTTGGAATTATTTTTATTCAAAAAAATATATATGCATGTGTATGCATGTATGTATATATATTAATATATTTTGCATATGTATGTGTGTATTTACCATTAATATTATCTCTCTCTCTCTCTCTCTATATATATATATATATATATATATATATATATATGTATGTATGTATAATGTACATTTATAAATACTGTTTTATTATAAAACAGAGTATTTACTTAAATATTTGTATCTATAAAATGAATGTATAAACATAAAAATGTCTTAATTTATATATATATATATATAGATAGATAGATAGATAGATAGATATGAATTGGGATCAAATATCGATCACATATCGATTGGAATCCAAGATAATGACAGAATAAAGAACAAACAGGAAACGTTTATCAGTATAACATGTTTCACTTCTATCGAAGATTCTTCGGGGAATGCGATACGAAGAAAAAGAAATTAACGGATTTTTAAGTTTAACTTTAAATCCGTAAACTTTTGGGAGCTTCGAAAAAAAAAGTCATGCCTCGTTGAGTTCAGAACGTTATAAATTTACAGGAACGCCATACATTTCCACGAACGCTGCTTAAAAGGTCAAAGACTTCTTAACTAATGAAAATCAAAGACAACAATTATATAAATATCAGAATTTCTTTCTTTCCACATCTCATTCGCTGATGAATGAAACAAACACACACACACATATATATATAAATACAAATATAGGTAATTGCCAATGATCAAATCAATCTCGAAGAAAAAAAAGGTTTTAAAAAAAGAAAGAGCTAGAAACATGAAAGTCTGTCGAAAAAAAAATCGCACAGATACAGGTTTGAAGCCCAAAGAAAAAAACCCGACACGAGTAAACAAGTAACTAACAAAAGAGCTCAATACAACCGTAGAGCAGACCTAGATAAACCTAGTGAGCCAGACAAACCTACCCAGCTTGGGTAGATTTGTCTGGCTCACTAGGTTTATCTATATATATATATATATATATATATATATATATATATATATATATTGATGATTAATACAAATATGAAATTTGTCAATTAGCAGATTGTTGATTGATGTTATATTCATCACCTCGATTCCAGAGTTTCATAGATGAACCTTTTTTGTAATCGTTCAGTCCACTTGTCAGGAGGTATCAGCAATTTATATATATATATATATATATATATATATATATATATATATATATATATATATGAATGATTCATGAATTTATAAATTATAATTGCACCTTTAATTGAAATTAAAATAACTGATCCAACGTGCAACTTTCGGATAATAAGTGTGACATTACTGAAATTATTGAACAATATAGTTCATGCCACATAGACGGAAAATCTACCAGTAAAAAAGAATTCTCTTTTGTACAAAAACGCACAACCTTAAAATTTAAATTCAAACTCAGCGTTGCGACCGCACGTTCCAAAACAATAACACATTTCTCATAGCATTTTTTCGGATTACATTTCTATTTTCGTTGGCCTCTTATTACCGAGAAGTAAAAACAAGAACAAAATCTATTTCCATACTTGAGGATGTCTGTAGGAACAGACGAAAGCTTTTAAAAATTAAAAGACCTTAAGCAACTGGAATTTATGAACGGGGATCATATCATTCATATACAGGTTCGGGGTTGATGTATCTTATTTATATTGTTTGCGAAGATGTATTCTCGCCATTTAAATCATTAACCTCTATATTTGTTTTTTGTATGAATGATTCATGAATTTATATATATATATATATTTGTGTAGACAGCAACCCTTCTTTCATACACATTTCATTGAAAACGACAGACAAGGTATTTTTATCTAGTTTTATATATTTATATACATACTTTGTGTTTAAGATAACTCATTTTTCTAGAAGGTATAAATTACACCTATTTCCTTTCCCATTATAAGAATTGGTTTTTGCTACAATATCACGCGTAATAATCGGTCTATTACCATTATTCTTTAATTGCTAGGATATGTGTATGTATTCATATATACTTAATAGCTCTGTTATAGTACATCGATCTCTGTTTTATTTACGCCAGCACTCTATGTGCGATATATATATATATATATATGTGTGAGTCTGCGCGTGTGTGTGTGTGTGTGTCTGCGCGCGCGCGTGCGCGCGTGTGTGTGTGTGTGTGTGTGTGTGTGTGTGTGTGTGTGTGTGTGTGTGTGTGTGTGTGTGTGTGTGTGTGTGTGTGTTTGGTTAGTGTCATGCATAATAACAAAGTGACCAAAATGCCATCATCTTCGTAACATTTCAATGCTTGGTTTCGTCGGCCACTTCACTGACGCCCTGTGGAGACCGATGGCGTCTTATCACGAGGATATGTCTAACCGCCATTTTATCTTTCTTCACTGCTTTCTTCCATTTCTCTTCCGTCTTTGTTTTACTCAGTCCCTCCCCGCTATTCTGGCTGTCCTTTCGCCATTCGTCAGTGCTGGCTGTGCTCCCGAGTTAATTTCCTGCACTCTGATACCACGTGACCTTAAACGCTGTCCTCAGACCAATTTTCATTTCATTCGTCGACATTTTCTGTTATTCATCGTTCGTCGAGGTGAACCTTTTGCAGTCACGATCTGGCCGACTTTTTCTATTCTCGTTCCTTCTTTCTTTCTTTCTTTTTTCTTCCTCCAGCTATGGGTTAAATAGCAGGATTTTTATTCGGAAAAAAACATTTTCGTTCAAAATAAATGTTCAATCAATACTCTTTCTTTCTTTTTATGTGCCATGTCTTTTCGGGACATAGGCGATCATGGCTCTCCACCTCCTTCTATCCCTTGCTGTTTCTATCCTCTGCTTCTTCCTCCAGACCACGTTCTGTCATCCACTTACTCAAGTTCGCCAGGTATGTCATGCGTTGTTTTCCCTTGTCTTTCTTTCCCTCTATTCGATCTGTGAGTATCAGATTCTCCAGGCCCTCCTCTCTCATTATGTGTCCCAGAAACTTCAACTGCCTCTTCCTGATATTAAGTATAAGTCTCCTCCTTGTTTGCAACTTCTCTAAGATCTCATCGTTGCCCATACGTTCGGTCCATGATATCCTCAGCATCCTCCTGTAAAACCACATCTCTGTCGCCTCGAGTCTCTTCTTCATCTTTGAGGAAATCGTCCAACATTTGTTACTCACTCGCAAAAAAAAAAAAAGAATTATTTTTTAAGTCCAAAATGTGTTTCGGCAGTAACTCACTCACAAAGGGTTGGTAAACCGTAAAAATTAAATTAGTCAAAACTTCGTCTTAGTATAATCAGTACCTCCACTCACAACTATTCTTGCTTCCCATCATATCCATTTTTTCGTGTAACTCAACATCCCTCTCTTTAACCTGGTTTGTTATCGTTCTTTCTTAAACACACCTTCCCTCTCTTTTCCCTTACATACCACCCCCCCTCTCTCTCTCTCTCTCTCTTTCCCCTTACAATCCCTCACTTAGGCATCTCTCCTTTCTGTTTCACCTTAAACACCTCCCCTTTTCTTTCACCATACCTGCCCCCATCCTCTTTCACCTTACACACTCTCTTTCTCTCTTTCACTTTACACACCTCCCCTTTCTATTTCACCTTACATACCTCCTCTCTATTTCCCCTTAGACACTTCCTCTCTCTATTTCACCTTACATGCTCTTTCTCTCTATTTCATCTTACAACCGAACTCTCCATTCCTTCTTTTCATTATTCCTGTTTCCATTCCCTTTATTCTCTTCTTTTTAAAATCGACACAATTCCCGCTTCTTTTTGCCGGTTATATTAAGGCCCAGACACTATTCCCAAACTGAAATCATTGTATCATTAATCATTAAGTGCTAATGAATTAAAAAGTCAATTAATGAATGCTAATCAATTCATTAAGGCCTATTGGAATTTTTAATTATATAATTCAACCTGGTTGGCAAATATGTGGTACACTGGAACATACGTAATTATTATTATTATTATTATTAACACGTCGAAAATTAAACCAAGCTTCAAATCTATTTTCTTCTTCCTCTTCCTCCTATTCTTCTCCTTCCTCCTCTTCTTCTCCTTCCTCCTCCTCCTCCTCTTCTTCTTCTTCTTCTTCGTCTTCTTCTTAACACTTCAAAAATAAAACCAAGCTTCAAATCTATTTTCTTCTTCCTCTTCCTCCTCTTCTTCTCCTTCCTCCTCTTCTTCTTCTTCCTCTTCCCCCTCCTCTTCTTCTTCTTTCTCCTCCTCCGCCTCCTCTTCTTCTTCTCTTAACACTTCAAACCTATTTTCTTCTTCTTCTTCTTTGTTGTTTTCTTCTTCTTCTTCTTCTTCTTCTTCTTCTTCTTCTTCTTCTTCTTCTTCTTCTTCTTAAAACTTCGAAAATAAAACGAAGCTTCAAACCTATTTTTTCTTCTCCTTCTTCTTCTTCTTCTTCTTCTTCTTCTTCTTGAACAATGTGACATCTATTTCAGGACGTAGCCGATCATGTTCCTCCACAACTTCATAGCTTCCTTTTCTCTAAGCATATTTGTTTTTTCCCTCTCAGTCCATATTCTGACAACCAAACAGAAAGCTTATTGGGTAGATTGCTTAGACTGAAATATATCTATTATAATATAGCTTGTCACTAACTTTGTTAGAGCCCTACTTCGCACCTAGAAAGAAAGAAGATAGAATTGTTTAACGTCTGTTTCAGTGAAATGGAAAAAAATGTCAATTTCAAATCTTTTCATATGTCCCCCCTTAATTATAAACAAATTTATAAATAAAAATGTTTTCAAGAATGGTTTTCAGCTAATATCAATCATTTTTAATGCCCTCTTCGACGAACCGCGATTGCGTAGGGCCAAATCATGTCGAATTAACGGTTCTCCTTCGATTACCGCTTGAGAATACCAGATGCTGTCGGTGAGATGTGCGATGGGTGCGCAATGTAATGAATAATGAATGAGCAATCGGAGGACCGAGTTCGAATTCTAGCCGAGTTCGTCACATTCACTTACACACAAATACGCTTGGGCGATCATGAATCTATTATAATTCTGCCAGTCACACGACCGCTACGTCCTGTCAGTATCTCATAAAAATTGGGCTATTCTGTTATGACCGCTTGAAAACACGGATCTTACATATCGGAGACGTTTCTTGGTTTCAGTGAGAAAATCAAAGAAAGAAAGAAGGGTGGGATAGTAAGAAAAAGAAATAACGAAAGGAAGAAAGAAAAATAAAGAAGGAAGGGGAAAAAAGAAGAAAAGATAGAAGTCTTTCACGTCTGTTTAAGTCAAATGGAAAAAGTTGTCAATTTCAAATCTTATAAATAAATTTATTAATACAAATGTTTGCAAGATAGATTTTCGGCTAGTATACGTAATATCGCCGACTGCACTATTATTATTATTATTATTATTATTATTATCATTGTTGTTGTTGTTGTTGCTGTTGTTGTTGTTATACTTGTCCCTCCTTTCGTTAATTAGTTACTTACTTAATTCTCACAAATGGTACGCCCTGCCAATAACTCATAAATAATGGACTATTCCGTTTTGACGGCTTGAAAGCACGGACCTGACATATCAGAGACGCTTCTTGGTTTCTTTCAGTGAGAAAATCAAAGAAAGAAAGTAAGAAAGAAGGGAAGAAAGAAAGAAAGAAAGAAGGAAAGAAAGAAGGAAAGAAAGCAGGGGAAAAGAAAGAAAAAGAAAGAAAGAAAAAGAAAGAAAGAACAGAAGATAGAATTGTTTAACGTCTGTTTCAGTGAAATGGAAAAAAAATTTGTTTATTTCAAATCTTTTCATTTGTCACCCTTAATTATAAAAAAAATTATTAATAAAAATGTTTGCAAGATATGTTTCTGGCTAGAATACATAATATAACCGACTACATTATTATTATTATTATTATTATTATTATTATTGTGGTTGTTGTTGTTGTTGTTGTAGTAGTAGTAGTAGTCATAATAATAATAATAATTTTCCCTCCCCCTTCGTTAATTACTTCCTTACTCAATTCGCACAACGGTTACATCCTGTCAATAACTCACAAATAATGGACTAATCTGTTTTGACGGCGAAAAAACACGGAACTGACATATCAGCGACGCTACTTGGTTTGTGGGAAAGAAAAAAAAGAAAGAAAGAAAGAAAGAAAGAAAGAAAGAAAGGTTGTCAATTTCAAATCTTTTCTTTTGTACACTCTTACCTTTATTAATAAAAATGTTTGCAAGACAAGTTTTCGGCAAGTAGTAATAACTGACATTAAATCACGCAAGGCTTCATATGTCGTAACCACGACCATATTCTATCCATTTTATTTATTTAATTTTGTTATTTGGCCTATTCTAATCCTTCGATAGTAATATCAAAAAAGAATTTTCTTTTTTGGTAAAATAGTTTCCATGCCTGACGATGACCGGAGAACCTGTCGAAAGTACTTGCATATTTAAGGAAAACCTAGTACAGCTTATAATTTTATAATTTTCAAAAACAAGGAACATAACATTCATCGAATGGTTAGTGGGTTAATGCATTTTTAAAATTTAGTTAGCGAAGTGAATTCGCCATTTTATCTTATTAACTTTACTAATTTAATTTTTGTATGAATAATTCATTGTGATATAAATTAAACTGCACAGAATGTTTGATTTAAAAGTATATATTCTGTGGAGGTTTCTATTAGACTCTATGAATTAATTAAATATATATATATATATATATATATATATATATATATATATATATATATATATATATATAAGTATGTATGTATGTATAATGGACTCTCCGTCAGCTTCGATGTATGAGGATTTGACAACTTAACCAACTGATTCAGTTATGACTTTTATGCGATAATCTCAAGTATATATATATATATATATATATATATATATATATATATATAATCATTTCACCCCAAGCAGAGCAATAATGTCTCTAACATTTAATCTAAATACAACCCATCATATCCGGACTTTGTAACCAATTCCTCATATTCGGAAGGCCTTCTTAGTCCGGTTGTCATGGATTCTACTGTAATATAGTATTTACCTTGAGTACAAATATGGTAGGCATATATCGTTAAATACTGAGGTGATTGGATAATTCTAAATATGAATTCAGAATTAGGATGTTTGATTAAATTATGTATAGCATGATTTGTCTGGTAGCAGACAGTATTCTTCTTTCTTGTCCTCCTTCCATCTTTTGTTCTCTCTTTTCTCACCAAATATATAATGCTTACGGTTTGCGTGTTCTCTTGAAAACCTGAAAATTAACGAAATATATGCAAAGTTGGTTGTCTGTCCGAACGTGTGTGTTCAAATATTATATCATATACTAGCAGTAGAGCCCGGCGTTGCCCGGGGATGTAACAGTAAGAGATAGATCAAGTATCGACCATCATAAAGACTGAAAAATAAAATTGACAAAGATTATTGTTTAAGGTTGATGGACACGCATGTCTTAATTAGATTTTTTTTTTTTTTTTTTTGAATTGGTCAAACTCAAACAAAAACATTGTTTTCAATCGTTATGAGTCTACCGATTGAATAGAATTTTATTATAAACAATTGCCTTATATATGGAATTTTTAAAGCATTCTGAATGTAAAAATAAAGAAAAAAGTGTGCAAGACAATAAGAAACACTACCTGCCAAAAAAATGTGAAGTTTTGTTGAATTCGGTTGAAAAATGTAGGAAATCGGATCCCATACATAAACGAACACACACACACACACACACACACACACACACAACCTGGGTTTTTATAATAAGTATAACTCGATATGAGTTGTCCCCCCTTTTTTCTCGCGAAAGCGATGCCTCTTAATCGTGTTTTCAAAATGATTTCGTGCAAAAACAATTGTGTTTTTCCAATTTTCGGCGCTGTCAGAACCACCGCAAGGTAATTTTACGTAGTCTTGTGAAGTTTTGTTGAAATCGGTTGAAAAATGTAGGAAATCCGATCCAATATATAAACGAACACACACACACACACACACACACACAACCTGGGTTTTATAATAAGTATGATTTATTTGGGAAATAAAACTGAAAATATGGCACAATGCTAAACGGGATGAATGGGGAAGTCTGGTCATCAGTTTGTCTTATCTTAAACTTAGCTAGCCACAATCACTGACCCAAACAAACTATGCAATATTCCTTGCGCCAAAATACCACATTCTTACTTCCCATTCTTACTACAGCCACCATAATACATCTATGGGGTCCTAACTAGTCCCCATATGTATAATTTGTCTGTGGAGGTGGGGAATGAAATAACATTCAAAATCAAACTCCAATGAATATTTACAATATGTATCATACAATATGCAAGAAACTAAAAAAAAGTGTTAATAATAAAAAAAAAACAATCTTTAATTGCGGCAGAAACATCAGTTAACTGGAAGAAATTCATGCGAGACTTCGATAATTTATAAGAATCATTCGACCAACTATACACACAAATAGTGAGTTCGATCCTCACTGGATGCCCCATACTTTCTGCATTGCGCCACATCTAAGCTACGCTTGGAAAATCTCTACACACAAGTATACACTCATTCACATGGAACGACAAATACAAAAAACAGACACAAAAAAAAAGAAAGCTGTCACGCATCCACCAGTGAATTGACATCTCTGGCCACCTGACAGCGAGGGAAGGGAGAATTAATCTAAAGTGTGGACAAAAATGAAAGGGGTCTATGAGCATACATCCGCTAGTTAACTTTGACGGATATACTGAAAATAAGTTATTTTAGGCCGGGTTGCCAATGCCCAATTCAAAACCGAAAGTGAGAATTGAACTCACTACTCAGTTATAAATTGATCCAACGAAATAAGCTTGCTAACCATTACACTACGCCTAATTGCCTGACTACACACGGAATGTGGTATCGTTTCTATCTACAAGCATATTCATTAATAAAAATCAATTTAAAATATAACAGGCTTTTTTTCTTATTAGAAATATTGTCTTTTTTATCTTTATAAATAACGAATTATTTTAACTACTTTTATAATTAATTTGCTTAGCTACTGAAATAGAGATATTTTCTGCTCTGAAAGATTAATCGCCTTAGCATTTAGATCACAGCTTGAAATTAAAGACAAGTAAGCAATGTATAAAGGGAGGTAAGCAATGTCGACATTTTTAAGCATTTTTTTCTTTTTGTTTTTTTGAAAATTTAAAAAATTATATCCATTATAATATGCCCTATATGAAATAAATGATTACCCAAATGTTCATATCTGACGACCGATGCTTACGGTTACATCACTTTGAAAAACCGGTTCTGTACGTTCACCGAAGTTAAGCAATGTCAAGCCTGGTCAGAACCTTGATGGGTGACTACTTTGGAAAACCAGATACTGTATGTGTTGGTGGTGTAATGGATAATGACTTGGAATTGTTCATTGGATAGCCGAGTTGCAGTTGGGTTGGTTATATTCACTTACACGCAAATACCCTTAGGAAAGGCATGAATCCACCGTTTCTCCTCCCAACCGTAGAAAACAAAATCTACCAATCCTGGCCATCTGTTTTAATTAGCAAAATTTTGTTAATTCCATTTTATATCATAAAATCCTCCCTGCCTACTCGAAGTCCTCCTCTGTTGTTGCAGTTTTTAAAAATTCGGGTGAACCGTCCGACCTTTCAACTATCCAACCCCCTACTTCTTTTTGAGAAACTTCTAGAAGCCCTACTGAATTGGTTAAGCATCTCACACCGCATTGCCTTTTTATCAGACAAGCAATATGGCTTTCGTTTCTCCAAGTCAACTGACGATAATTACGGAAAGAGTCTATGAAGCTTTAGACAAGAATGGTGAAGACCGGACGTCTCGACATCTCAAAAGCTTTTGATAGGGTTTGGCATACAGGTCTTCTCCACAAGCTGAAAAGTTACGCTGTCTCCAGACAAATTTTTGAACTCATCCAATCTATAGAATCCTGAAATGAATATAATTCTGAACGGCCACTCTTCCAGTTCCTTTCATACTAATGCCGGTGTCCCCCAGGCCTTTACCCTAGGTCCTCCTTTGTTTTTGATTTTCATTAATGACCTTCTCAATGGCATCAGCTCTCAGTTTGGTATCTACGCTAATTACACAACTATTTACTCCTGTCTTGATAGCATGTCTGACAAGTTTTATTAGGTGAAAATTGTAGCTGATATCCAAAACTACTTTCTGTCTGTTAACCGGGGCAAAGAATGGCTTTTTAATTTTGACGCCTCCAAATCTAAATTGCTCTCTATTAATCATCTGAGCGAACCCTCTTTGATTCATGGCAGATGCTAACCTGCAGGAGAGGGACTCGTTGCGCCCACTTGGGCTAACATTCTCGGCGAATATGAAAAGGGGAAAGACTATATTGAATCGAATGCTAGGTCAACAGCAAAGAAATTTGGTTTACTGTGTCGTGCTAGACAATTTTTCTATCCAGTATCTATAAATCTACCATTCGTCCATACTTAGAATATTGCTGCTATATATAGTCCGATGTCCCGGTTATTTATCTAGAGATATTTGACAAAATCCAAAGAAGAATCAGAAATACTATTTGCGCTGACTTGACGTCTCGGCTTCGGCCACTTTCCTACCGCCGAAAGTTTGCTATTCTGTGGCCATGAAAGTATTCTATAAATACTTTCATGGTAATTGTTTGGATGAGGTCTTTGCTATTGTTGTTTTATCTCCCCCCACCTCCCACCACAGACAATGAATTGTACATATAAGGACTAGTTAGGACTTTCATGGAGACATTGAGGTATTATCGTGGATGTAGTATGAAAGGTAAGTAATAATGCGTTGTTTTGGTGTTAGGAATATTGTTGTATGTTTGGGTCAGTGTTTGTAGCTAACTAAGTTTAAAGTTAAGACAGAAAAAGACTGTCCTTTTCTCCATTTCACATTTTGTCCGATGATTTTTTGCTACATTGCGTTTCAATGCACGTCAGCCCCTGTCAGTAAGTTTGCAAGTCCGACCCAAATTGCTACGATTGCTAGAGGTCTTGCCCTCTTTCTCGAATTGCATCAGTGTTCTTGATATGGTAGATCTTGAAAAAACAAACAGTTCAGCAAACTTAGTGATCGAGTCACCTGCCATGCGAGCTCCAACAATTTGCTCTTTTTCGAACTCGGAGAGGTCAAGCATTTAGCTTAAATTTTACTAAATTCTAAAAATAAATAAAACAAAGACAGTAAATTATATAAATAAACGTATTTACAATAGATATAACCTGCAATTACGAAGTTTTAGTTAAAGTTCTTAATATAACAGGTCTTTGAAATATAGGAGTGGATTTTGCAACTGTTCCAATTATTTTGTCCAACCCCTGTAATTACAAATAAATATCCCTCTTCGCTATGGTACCTAGATGCTTTGAATTTAACTGAAGTACTAGACTGGCGACGGGGTCTCACCAATTTTCAGTTGGGTTCGCTAGATATAACTATAAGTTCTATACTAATAGTTTCATTTCTCGCACTTCTCGATTGTGGAACTCTCTTCCGGTTCCAGGATTTCCAACCAATTTTAATCTGCAAAACTTTAAATGCAATCGCTATCTGCTGTCCGTTTGATTACTCTTCTTTTGTTCTTGTTCTTCAGTAATGTTTTTGTTTTCTATTTCTTCCACACCCAGTAACCCCTTGTGTTTCAGTGGCTTTACTGCCTTGTATGGGGTGAACTGGATTTAAAAGAAAATTCAAATCACTTAAAAAAGAAAAAGACTGTGTAGCGTAACGGATCAACGGAAACCATGTGGATACTTTTTTTTCTTCTTATGTGCCGTGTTCTTTCAAAACGTAGGCGATCGTGGCTCTCCACTTCTCCCTATCCTTTGTAGCTCTCAATAAGTTTTGTCCCTCTGTCACTTCCACAAGACCACGTTCTGTCATCCACTTGCTTAAGCCCGCCAACATGTCATGCGTTGCTTTCTCTTGTCTCTCTTTCCATCTATTCGACCTATGAGTATCAGATTCTCCAGGCCCCCCTTCCTCTTTACGTGTCCCAGAAACTTCAGCTGCCTCTTCTTGATGTTAAGTATAAGTTTCCTCATTGTTTGCATCTTCTCCAAAGCCTCATCATTGCTCACATGTTCGATCCATGATATCCTTAGCATCCTTCTGTAGAACCATACCTCTGGTGCCTCGAGTCTCTTCTTCGTCTTTGAGGAAACCGTCCAATATTCGCTGCCGTGAAGGAGGAGAGATATCACGTAGCAGTTCAGTACTATTTTCTTTGTTACCAAAGAAATCCTCCTATCTTTTGTAATTCAGGGTAACACTCTTTTCTTAGCGATCAACAGGCAAATTTTCTTCTATTTTTTTTTCTACGTGTTAAAATTTTATTTGAAGGGCATCTTTCGATCAGGTCTTTAAAATAAACATTACGTCATCAGAAACTGGACTAATTAATACGTTTTTGTTAGCTCAGCCGAAATATGGCGGATGTGCTTTTTGTATTACCAAGTTTCTTTGACTTTAAGGCATTCGTAACATTAATACGAGAAAAAATTAAAAAAACAGGAAGAAACAATAACGAAAAATATTCTGAGTGTTGATGAATTAGTGACAATTTATTAATATTGATAGAAATCTGACGAAGACTTATAGAGAAATAGAGATTTATAGAAATCTGTGAAACAGATACGAAAGGAAATATAAAAAAAAGAATCGAAGAAGGAAAGCTGAAGGGACTTGATATTATGGAATAGCAGAACAGAAGACTTTTGAGTTCTAGATTGAAACTAGTGGCAAGGAGACGATGGCAAAATTGATCTAATCGATAGATATCTGCAAGTAAATAAAAGGCGTACATAGTATCACTGCGCTTGTGCGCGCATGCGCTACTGTAAGTCAGTGGACCAAACAGAATATCGGGGCGTGAATGATTGATTGATTTGTTTAACGGCATATCAACACCTCATGGGTCATTTAATGTCGAAATTTAACTTCCTTGGGAGCTTTGAAGTAATACAAATATGATATGTTATTCTGCTTTCACATTTGAATACAGGGTAGACGATGCTCAGCTTTTGTGCATATACAGTGTAACCCGGATATAAGGGAGTTGTCGGGACCAGAGAAGTCTCTTATATCCGGGTTTCTCTTATATCCGGGTTTGATGTATTTTATATACATTAACACAGGCTCTAATTTGGGACCAGAGAAAATCTCTCTTATATCCGGGTTTCTCTTATATCCGGGTCTCTTATATCCGGGTTACACTGTTCATGTTTGTGTGGATATAATATCAGTGTTTTATGTTGAAGTTTTGTTATATTATGAAATACAGTTTGATTTCTTTAAGAAATTGTAGTATTTTATATGGATTAATGTCCTGTTGGTTGTTTGATTTTTTTAGCGGGATATCAATTTCTTATCTCAACCAAAATCTAAATATTTTTAAGGCAATTTTATGGTTTCAACTACAGATAAAATGCATTGTCGGTCATTTTGCTATAAATATGTATCGTTGGTAATTTTTTAATATAAAAATGTATTGCTGGTATTTTTACTGTAAAAATGTATTTAACAGATGCTACCACCTCGGGTCAGGGTGAGCGTGGGAACAACAGCAATTAAGAGGTGGTTTCACTCTCCTCAAAATCTTCAGTCTCCCGATCAGATGTCTTGCTACCGGATGTAGTTTATCATCATGCCCAGGAATGAATTAAGATTTATCTTTTGAGATATCAACACATAAAAGCATCATTTGGTAGTAAAGAACGTTTTTGGTAGCAGCAACAATAATAATAATGTTATGAATAGCCGTTTCCTTATAAGGAAACATTAGGCTTTTATTGACGGAACAGTTAATGCTACTGTCGGATGAAAATTATAAAATATTTCTCTTATTATTATTTTTCCCTTCTAGTCGCATGTGCTATCCTTTTTAGTTGTTATTGCGGTTGGAATTCTTCAAGTGGTGTAGTTTTGCTATTTCATAAAGTTCTTTGCTTATAGTTTTGTGGCGCCAAAGTTCTGATCAAGGATAGTTTTCTTAACGTTTAAGTCAACGTGAAAAGTCAGCATCTTCATTATATTATTATTTTTACCTTCTATTCACATGTGCTATCCTTTTTAGTTGTTACTGCGGTTGGAATTCTTCAAGTGGTGTAGTGTTTGCTATTTGATAAAGTTCTTTGTTATGCTGTAGCACGGGTCTATAAGACCTTATAATTTTTTTTAATTTACAGTTATTTGTTATATAGCCTCTCCAACAGCAAGCCCCATGTAGCGCTTCCTTTTGGCGACACATGGCAACCGAACACCTTGCGGACTCGGGATAAACTACAGGTGACGGAGAAGGAGTTGGCTCCCTTAACATGTGGCATGCAGGCCCACCGGTGTGTGGACATGCCCTAGTGCCCATGAACCAAATTAAATAGCTCCACTGCCTTGAGGAAATCTTCGGGAGAAGGAAAGGCCAAGAAGTAAACCATACACAAATCCGGAGTGGAGCCCCTAAGGCATATGGACGGCACTTTGTGTTACCTTACGGCAACTCCTGCAGACGCGTTGGTACCAAACTGTATTGGTTTATCCTCTCCTTTGGACACTGCTAGCAAGGCCGAGAGGGGGGGGGGGACTAGACACCCGGGCAGCCCTAGTTCTCCGCCCAGGCTCGTAGGACACTGGCGCTACTCCATCGTCTCCCGAGATGGACGGATGCCGAACCGATTCACATATTATTTACATATTATTTGCATATTCACATTATTTACATATTCACATTATTTACATATTGTCCACATATTCATATTATTCACGTATTATTCACATATTCTTCACATATTAACATTATTCACGTTACTTATATATTCACATATTATTCACGTATTATTCATGTATTATCCCCATATTATTCACATTAAGTGTGTATGCGGATAACTTGTTGGCGATAATTTGCATATTTTGTTTTCATTTACGCTCTCAAAATTGTCCATAAGATAATTTTAAAATGCAAAGTGTAAAAGTAACTTCGACAAACGTATGAGAAGATTGTATCTAAGGAACAAGAAAGGGTGAATAATTTAGTTAATATTTCGATGAATATTTACATCATCTTCAGAATATTATAAGTGAATCTCTTTAGAAAACAAATACAGACAAATATGGCTTACGGCCATATCACATTAAAACAACAGTTCTCATCTGAGAACTGAAGTTAAGGAACGTTGAACCTGGTCAGTACCTAGATACTTGTGGAATGTTTGCTTTTATTTTATATTGTGTGTGTGTGATTTTATATTGATTGATTTGTTTTTTACTGCTTATCAACCCACTGTAGATTATTTAAATCCTGAAAATTTTCATAAATAATAATGATATACTCATACAAATCCTACTAATTAACCCATAGCTTGTGGGAGAAGAGGTGGATTCATACCTTTCCCAAATTTATGTGAATATAACGAACCCGACTAAAAATTGAACTCGGCTCCCCGATTTCCAATTCTGAGAAGTTATCCATTACACCATTCGTACATCCAAGCTTACAGCAATTAGTATTTTCAAGCGGTCACTCATCCAGACTCAACATTGCTTAACTTCGGTGATCGTACAAGAACCGGTGATTCTACGTGATATAACCATAAGCCATGCAAGGGCGTGTCTGCGAGTGTGTGTCTGTATCAAGTGCGTCCACTAAATGTGTTTGATCATTTTCCTTCACTTTTCTAAGTGTAACGCTAGTGTTTCCTTTACAATCAGGCGGAAAAGACAATTTCTGGTTGTGACGTAAGAATTTTGATTTCGCTGTAAAAAAGAAAGCAGATATTTTTGCATTTCATATCAGTTTATAAATTGATTGCATAAGATTAATGACTGCTGCCTTTTCTTCTCTTACTTTTACACTTACATAATGCAATAATTTCCCTAATTAAATTACAATTTTAATGACATATATTCTAATCAAACTAGAGATGCCGGGCATTGAAGCAAATCTTTTTCTCTTTTAAATTAAATCTCACAGAACTGTAGACGTCAAATTATATCCTTGTCAGTGAAATTGTCAATAATGTTGTTTAAAAGAGGCAGTTAATGAACCATCATAATTTCCACCACATTATTATTATTATTATTATTATTATTATTATTATTATTATTATTATTATTTCCTTTGATTTCTTGTACTCATTTCTTTCCGGGTCCCGATCAGAGACCCAAGGTTAGAAATGGCGTCATGACATTTTCCACTGAGCAAGTGAAAAAAAAAAACTATACACATATTTTACATGGATAAAGCCCTTCGTAAGGTGTGGGCTGTACTCGTGAAAACATTTTTTTTTGTATTTCTTTAAGGCATGGGCTTCCAGGAATCCCTTCAATTAGTCTGTTGGAATCTTTACTATTCAATCCAAGGGCTCCAACTACAACAGGGATTGTTGATGTTCTCATGCGCCACATTTTTGAGATTTCGATTTCAAGGTCCTTGTATTTTGATAGCTTTTTGAAGATCTTCAAAGATACATTGCACTCTGCAGGGACTGCCATATCAATAAGGAGGTAATTATTATTATTATTATTATTATTATTATTATTATTATTATTATTACTACTACTATTATCATCATCATTATTATTATTATTATTATATTGATGTCGTATTAGGCAACAAAAGAATAATTTGAATAATCCTCGCAAAGAAAATGAAGGCAGTTTCCTGAAGGTCTGCAATCTTGGTTTTAGTTCCAACTCTTCTTAAATGCTTTTTTCACTCTTCTAGATGGTGTTCTAAGCGCATCCATTACTACGGGAATTAGATCTACGTTCGTGTTCCATAACAACTTCAGCTCCCTCACCAGATCTTGGTGTTTATCAATGTTTCCAATTTCTTTGGAGTCCACTCTTATATTGTATGGAAGAGCAAAGTCAGCAATTTGATACTTGCTAATCTCCTTATTTATTACAAAAAGGTTGGGTCCTTCAATGACAGGATCTATCTGGACTGAGAAATCCCATATTTTTTATGGTCATTTTCTACCACTTCCTCTGCTGATATTCATACCACTTTTCTTTTATTTACGGCATACTTTCCAAAGGATTCTCTTGTCAATCTAATTATATCGTCGCTTACACTCCTTCAAGGCCAACTTGGTCTATTCAGTTAATATCATAAAGCAAAAAGTGCAATTTGGTCAAAGATGTATATGAAAACTAATTTCTCAAAATTAATAAGTTATGAAGTGTATGGAACTATTTTAGATGAACTTGATGTCTGGGAAATAGGTTGGGTCCTTCTTGGAAAATGGCAGCCAACGTGGCTTAGAATATAACAGGGGAGAGACAGAGCAAATTATAGGTTTATTCAAATATGATGAGGTTCTTCCAAAGTATTATTCTAGATTCTTTAACAAACGTTTTATTAATTGGTAACAAAACCAAGAAGCTTTACGCTAAAGAGTAGATTAATGAATAATAATACTCCTCCATATTCTGTATAGGTGACGATTTCCATCTTGCCAAAAAAGGTTTCAAAGACATCAGGCTAATGGAATGGCCACATATCTCTCCGCATATTCATCCAATAGACAACTTTGGCTTCATCATGACAAATGTGTAGAAGAACGAAAAAAAAATTCAATAATAATCTCTGAGAAGTAGTAAAATAATATTAACTTCAAAATAGATGAAAAATAGCAAAATCAATGAATGAAGAAGTGATGAAAGGTATAGCAGAATCATAGCCAATCGGGACGTATGTGGCCCAATTGGCATTCTGAATGCCCCAACTAATTCCATGAGGAAAATAACGTTTATTATAATGATTTTGCTTCCGTTTGTCCTCACTTGTTCACTCACACACTCCCATGCATAACTGCTTATATAAACCATTAAGTACATTTTTTGTTGAATGTTGTATCTTTTCGTTGAAGGTGACGTTGTAAGCATTTAAAACCATTGGCGATTGTCACTAAGGAAGATCATACGCGTAAACATTTTTCCTATAGAAACAGCAAACATCAATGATAATTATTCTTCTTTTACAAATAATTTTGTCTACCCAAAAGAATAAATTAGAAACAAATCACATCCAGCAATCTGTGTTAATCAGTGATAATATTATACCGACACTTCAATTTTTTTAATTATACAAGCAAGAAAAAAATCAACTTTCCCCCATTTGTAAGGCCTGGAAAATGCCTACAGTACCTTTAATAAAAAGAAAAAAAAAACTCTTTCAGCGGCCCACCTTTTGATGTACTGTGCCTCATGCAGTCATCTGTTCGAAAAAGGTTGCCCATGCCTGTTCTAAAGAATCAATAGATAAATATCAATATAATAAATATACATATAAATATAAATAAATAAAAATAAATGTTTTGTGAATGTTATACCTTTTCGTTGGAGACAACGTTGTCAGCATTTTAAATCATTGTCAATTTTCACTAAGGAAGATCATAAGTGTAAACATCTTTTGCAATAGAAACAGGAAACTTTAACGCTAATTATTTTACTCTAAAGAATAAATATAATTCTTTTTTATTTATTTATTTTTTTTTTTGCATCGTCAAATGAATAAATTAGAAATAAAATCATACACGGTATCTCGAGTTAATCACTCGTGATAATATTATACGAAGGTTGTTTTTTTTAAATTTTTACTTCAGTTTCTTTAATTATAGAAGGAATCTTTTCTTCAAAGAAAAAAAAATCGATTTTTCCCTATTTTTAAGGTAAATGCTTATGCGCATGCGCTTTTGTTGTGAAATTGTCTGCGGTATCTTTCATGAAAAATTACCTTGATGTTTTTTTGTTTTGTTTTTTTTTTTTCTTTTTTTTTCTTTTTGAGTAGTGCGACTCACCCTATGTACCTCATCCGGCCCATTGCTCCGAAAAGGTTACCCATGCCTGGTGTAACATGTCAATGGGTCGACATTAAAATGTTAGAATGATAAAATATTAATTTCTTTTGTTATATGGGTTATTGAATATTTTTTGAATTTAAATAAAGATTTATCATATTTGCTTTCGTTTCGTTTTTTTTTTTTTAATATACCAACAGACTGTCTTGCGCCTAATACATCCATATTACGGATGGGAGACGACCGAGTGTTGTACCGGATAAGCACGGGTGTCGAAGGATCCCGAGTTCATTAAGCATAAAAAATATTAAAAGCCAGATTATTAAAATAAATTTTGTAGTCTCTGCTATTTGCTGAAATACCAGTTTCTGTTCGAATGCACACACGTCCTGAGTATGACGATAAACTAAATCCGCGTCTTGGGTAAGACGATAAACTACATTCAACAGCAAGGCCTCTGATCAGGTTTTGAGGAGCGTGGAAACACCTCTTAATTGCTGGGTTTTAATACCACCAATAAATTTTTGAAAGAAAAATTACTGCCAGCAATACATTTTTGAAAAAAAATACCAGTTATACATTTTTTGAAAAATAATATTGCCAGCGATACATTTTGAAGAAAAAATATTACCAGAAATAGATTTTTGAAGGAAAAAATATTACCAGCAATAAAATTTTTGTCGGCATTAAATAATCCATTGAGGTTGATATGTCTTAGACCAACCCAAACTAAACCAATCGTATTAATTCAGGTTCTCCCACCCATTGTTACTTGTTGTATACAATTAGTAATATTCAGTGAAATATTTTGCTTTATTTCCATGTATTCTAATCTATAAAAGGCAGGATGTGTGTGTGTGTGTGTGTGTGTGTGTGCGTGTGTGTGTGTGTGTGTGTGTGTGTGTGTGTGTGTGTGTGTAACGAATGCACGGCCGCAATTTTCGACGGATTTGCACCAAAATTTACATGCACATGCTCCAAGTTAGCGGGAAGGCCAAGACCGACTTTGTATTTCCCAACTCCCATCGATAGTGGAAATAATCGATTTTTTCATGCTTCTACGTCAGTTTTCATGTAGTTTGCAGCCATTTTCTACTAGCCAGAGTGAAAGCCTATAGCTGACTGACACGAATGTTAACTAGCATGCTATCATGCAAAAAAAAAATCGATAGCTGCATTCGTCACAAGTGGGAAAAATTTAAATCTGCATCGCACTTTACTCCAATTGGCTCATTCGTTTGCTTAAACTCAACATTGATTCTGATTCTGCAGAACTGGGTTGGGCGTGAAAAAGTATTTGTTGTTAACATTCTTTTTTCATTCGGTTTTTCCAGTTACGAGTCCTTTTTTAAAGCTGATCGTTTTGTGTTCATTTTAGTTCTTTTTTTGTAACAGATTTAATGTTTAGTATAGAGCTTAGAAAAATTCGCAGTGTGAGATAGGCAAGAAGTAAGGCATGTAGCAACATCAGCACGGCAAAGGGCACTCCTTTAAAGGCAAGGAAGGGCAAAAATATTTTAAGTCAAGTGATAGCGATTGCTGTATGAGTCGTACGATTTTTGAATCAAGCACGGGCAACGCCGGGCCATGCTGCTAGTTATCAATAAAAATTCCTTGATATTTATTGCACTTTACTGATTGCTTTATATCAATTTGCTTTGTTTATATATACCAGTACTCATTCATACAAATTGGTGGATGGACAATTGCGTACTGCACATTTGCGCCCAGGACAATTGCGTGCCAGGCAGTTGCGTCTCCGGACATTTGCGTCCCTAGACAAATGCATACCTCTTATTATTTTTTGAAGTTACCATTTTTTTTAAAAGAGTTGTTTAATATAGAAATTTGTACACCAATACCTTTAATTACTCTAAACAATCCGAAATGTAGTTACCATAAATAAAAAAAAAGATAAAAATGTCTTTTTTGAAGCAAGAAGAAATTAAGCTAGCAATTTCAGTTCACTCCAGTAGTGCGTACCACAAACATCTGACAGATTCTGGATTTTATAGATTATAATTTGATTTGGAACCCAGAGCTAAGTTTCGAAAATTAAACACTGATAGAAAAATATTTATGGACGAGGAAAACTACAGCTACCACTATAATAAGAAAAAAATCTTATGAAACAAAAACATAATGGCGATGTGTAGAGCGATCTTGCAACACTGTTAATCTGTCATGGTATTTTAAACAAAAATAAACTTTTTTTATTCCTTTCTTTAAAAAAATTATGATTACTACCTCCACTTTTTTCGAAATCTATTGTAATTGCCTTTAGAGGCTTCAAAAATTTATCAAAGATACGTAATTATCCAGGGACGCACTTGTCTAGCAATGCAAATGTCCAGCGTCGCAATTGTCTGATACACAATTGTCTGATACGCAAATACCCGGCACGCAAATGTCCGGCACGCAAATCTCCGGCACGCAAATATCCAGTAGGCAACAGTCCTAAAACCATAAAAATGCACCAGTATTTCTTTTCTGCTTTGGCAAATTTAATTTACATTAGGTCTATTCAGATATAGTTGTTTTATTGCTTTCACGCATTTAGTCAATATTTTTAAGTAGAAGTAACGGTGAATATTTCACGGTTTTTCTATTTTAATTTTCTGATGAATCTTAATTCTTAAATTAATGAAAATTAAACATCCGTAGAAATAATGATAATGAAATTCTTGAAAAAAATCAAAGAAGTGTCTGCAATATTTTCGGTCGTAACCTAGCATCTCGATTTCAGTCACTTTCTCACTGAAGCGATGTGGCTTCTTTCTGTCTTTTCTACAAATATTTTTATGGTAATTGTTCTGATGAGCTTTACTCCTTGGTGTCTCGACTGCATCAATTTAAACGTACTACTAGATTTGCAACCAGGTCTTATCATTTTACTGTTGAACTTGCTAGAAGCAACCGTCAGTTCTATTCTAATAGTTTCTTTACTCGCACTTCCCGCCTGTGGAGCTTCTTTCCCATTTCTTGCTTCCCTGTCAATTACAGTCTTTAAAGATTTAAATGCAACACCAATCAGCATCTTCTACTTACCTGAATCCTGTTTCTTTATTGTCCTTTATCATCTGACTTAGGCCGACATCACGTTGAAAAACCGGATTTCGTACCATTCACTAGATTAACTAGTTGACCACTTGGTAATATCAGGTGCTGCAA
This sequence comes from Acanthosepion pharaonis, assembly GCA_903632075.3. Taxonomy (NCBI): domain Eukaryota; kingdom Metazoa; phylum Mollusca; class Cephalopoda; order Sepiida; family Sepiidae; genus Acanthosepion; species Acanthosepion pharaonis. The sequence goes on along the minus strand of CAHIKZ030003576.1, from coordinate 283,609 downwards.
GCTTCGATCTGTGGGTGGTGTAATGGATAATGGCTCGGAGAGTCGAATTCCAATCCTAGTTGGTTTCGTTATATTTAATTTCTCTGAAAGTTCTCCACACTCTTTGGGTCTTGTCACTGAATCTAACCAACGCCTTTATCCACTGTGCCATGTGTCCTTGAGGACATCTGTGTATGAATTTCTGGGTATTATAAACCTAATGTCTCAGCAACCATTTTTACCAGTACTCATATTGCAATTTTTTGATGTTATCACTTTATGTTTTTACCAGAGCTCATATTGCAACTTTTGTCGTTATTATCGCTTTTCTCTGGCACTACATATTACTGGTTCCCATATTGTATTCATTTCTATGCTTGGTCGGCTCAGGAGATTTTTGTGGCCTAGCATATGTGCTGATTCCTTAAGTTTATGAATTTTCCAATGGTGTTCCTTGTCTATGATCTCAACCTGATCCTACAGAGGACGGTGATCTCCCTTCTCTCTCCATATGTGGTCAGCCACGTCTGATTTTTCCACTTCCCCTCGTGTTCAATACCCGGTCGAGGCAGTGAAGAACTTTCAGAGGGAAATTAATATGAGATAACTGATAACTGACATCCATTAAACATGGCACGTGGAACTAGAACAGTCTACCCCAGTGAGCGAAATAAAGGGTTAAGTTTGACATTCCAACCATCTGAAGAAAGCCGGAGCGTACAACGGCCGAAACGCTGTAATAAATATGGATGAGGACAATAGTCCGAATGATGCAAATAATTTACATAATACCTCATCTCAAAAATATAGACAGATCGTTATATTTCCTTACGCACAAATAAACTAAGAAATGGTATAAATGCACCTCTTCTTACCCCCAGCTACAGGTTAATTAGTAAAAGTTATATCACTTAAACCATTATTATCTCAAAATATAAAATAAAACTGCGTGCAACTTATTTAGATTTCGGCATAAAATAACCCATAGAGGTGTTGATATGTCATTAAGCAAAAACAACCAACTTTCTGCGCCCTTCTCCTCACTAAAGTCTTCTCATTCTCTTTCACTCATAGTAACCCTTTGCGTGTTATTGGCATTATCGCCATCTTCAGTTTTTCTGGGACCCTGTTCTTTTATAGTCCTTTCTCCACACTAAAGTCTTCTCATTCTCTTTCACACACAGTAACCCCTTGCATCCTAGAGACAGTAATGGTTAGCATATCTCGAACAATATCAAACAAATGTTACTACTAGTATTTATATTTTATATATAATAATACATGTATTATTATATATTATAAAATATGATATAATATATTATATATTATTATATATTATAAAATATTATATAATATATTATATATTATCGTATATTATAAAATATGATATAATATATATTATAAAATATGATATATTATATATTATTATATATTATACAGAGTCCGCCAAAAATATGTATAGACACTTCAGAAAAGGAAAAACTTTTATAGTGTTATACTGGAACATACCTATTCTATTATTAATAGACTCTCCCACATATAATAAGTAGTAGTAGTAGAAGTCGCCAGGGGCCTCAGTGAGTTGGTGAGTCAGTCGATGTCGGACATTAAAGTATCAACCACCCCAACTAGATTGCTGCGTCATTAACTATTATAACAAGTTCCTAACGTTATTGTACGTCGAACCTTTTTAAGGCCGACTTAGTGAAATACAAGCCTCCACTGTGAAACTACTCTATAACATATAGATATGGTAATACTAATTTTATTCAGATATTACGCGATTAATACAAGTTACCTTTGGATTCTACAATCCCAAAGATGCTCAAAATGGTGGCCTTTAGATTCCAGACATTTATTAGTACGGGGAATTATTGCTTTATCAACGTTGATGAAAGTGTCCAAATGGATTTTTAAACATGCATTTTCAATTTCTTGTCTAAGAGACGCCAATGTAGTCAGTTTCCTGCGATACACAACATCCCATAGGTAAAAATACGAAAGTTTTTCCTTTTCTGAAGTGTGTATACATTTTTGGTGGACTCTGCGTATTACAATATATTATATATTGTTATATACAGTAGGATCCCTGACAACCGGACTAAGAAGTTCTTCCGGATATAGGGAATTAATTGCAAAGTCCGGATATGAGAGGTTATATTTAGATTAAAATAAAAGAAGTGAAATCAGGTTTAACATTTATTTTCACTGTTTTATAGTAAACAAAATAAGCTCATGGTGAGTGAAATATAACAGAATTGATTTTAAGGGAAAGAAATAAATTATGTAATGTTAATGAAAATTAATTAAATTAAGTATGCCACGTATGCAAAACAAATAATGTAACGAGGAGTTTTTTAATCGCTGTTGCATGATGATTCTTTCTCTTCTAATGTTATTCTCAAGTTTTTTCTCATTTCGTTTTGCTTTTCTTCATGAAATTTTTTAAATGAAAGACACTTTTTAACTCTGCGTGCGTTATTGCAATTGTCATAGCTGAATGCTGGCTTTCTTTCCATAAAACAGACAACCTTTTCAATAGCTTTTCTCAATTTCAGTCCAGGTTTCATCATAATCATGTATTTTTATTTCCTTGTTCATTATGACAGTGGGAAAGCTGGAAAATAGTTTCTTTAGAAGATTTTATATCAATCAATGTTGACTTTCCTATGTTGAACTCAGCCATTGGTAACACTGAACTTTCACCACAGTCTAGTCTGTTTCAAATTTCCACTTTTTGCGGTAATCCCAAAGTTGTTTTTGTCCTCTTATTCCCATCATCCTTTGCACCAATACAAGCCATTAGGGTGAAATAAGCATAAGCAATTATTCAAAGTAAATTTCCTGAAAAACAGAAATTTCAAATCAGTTACATATCACCCAAATAGTTCAAATATACACATCAAAATCATGTCCGGATATGAGGTACACCGGATATGATGCAAACCTGATATGGGTGATTCTACTGCATTATAATATAATATATATTATTAAATATTATATTATATATTATATTACTACCATGATATTTACGAAGCTCGTATTTGTGTGGGACAATACAAGTCATAATTATTTCCTGACACCTTCTCTTCCACTTATATCATACGGCTCGTTCACCATTACCGATATATTAACACTCTACTTTGAATGGCCCTTGAGTTAAATTTGTAAAAAGGATAAAATGTATTTTTTTTAAAATTCTATGATTTTTCTGAACGTAGGTTCAAAGTAAAGATCTCTATTTTTCCTTGCACTATATACTATGAGTTTGGGTTAAAATAAATGGCTATTTCTGTATTGTCTTAGTGCGACCGGTAAACTTCGCATCGGTCCCTTCTGTTTATATTAACATCTATAAATTATTTTGAAGCCCGGAATATCCTCTTTTTTTTGCCATTTAATGTCTTTCATTATTTATATATTTATATAGTTTTATAGCGTATCAAAGCAAAGATATATATTTTTATAGCGTATCAAAGCAATATATATATATATATATATATATATATATATATATATATATATATATATATATATATACGCTGTCCTTTGTATCTTTATGTTTAATGAGTTCAAACGCAGACAATGTACTAACGAAGCCACCCGCAACATCGTTGGTGTTTCGTATTTGGAGTGAGCTTCAGACCGGAACGTGCGTCATTGCGTCAAGAAATTCACTTCCGGTGATCCAAGATCGAAAGCAGTTGTGTAAGTTCATTCAGAAACTCAAGCAAAACTCGGATTATCCCATGTAAAAGTCGAGTGAAATGTAGCGCAATGAAGAAAATGCATAAATCGTTATGCTATGGTGATATTCTAAACGTAGTTTAGACGTAGTACAAGACAGAAGGTATGGGGCACCCAGTGCGGATCGAAGTCACTATTCAGTGGTAATTGTTCTAGCGAGACAAATTTGCTAACCATTTCACCACATCGAAGAGCCTAAATGATTTTCTAAACGTAGCTTAGATATGGCTCAAGGCCGAAAGTAAAGGGTACCCAATGAAAATCGCACTCATTATTTAATCCTAATTAGTCAAGCAAGACAAGATTGTTAAGCATTACACTACGTCGAAGTGCCCAATAACAGATTTTATAAGCGTGGCTTAGATGTGGCACAAGGCCGAAATATGGGACACCCAGTGAGAACCGAACTCACTATTCAGTCTTAATTTATCTAGCGAGACAAATTTTCTAACCATTACACCACGTCGATACCCCATGGTAATTTTCTTAGCGTACCTTAGATGGATCACAAGACTGAAAGTTTGGGTCACAAAATGAGAATCGCACTCAGCTTACAAGCCATTGCATCACCTCAAAGTGGTTGAAGTGGGTACCCTATGATTTTAATAATGATCAACAATTTGCACGGCTTCATGTCTGTTGTAGTTTGCCTATTCGTTTCAAAACTGACCTTTTTCTTGATCGTTAATGTAAAGAAGTTCCTGTATGAAAATCGGAACTGTAGCTTTCTTTAGGTCAACAAATTTGCATTCGTCTCATTTTTCCCAAATCTTCACAATGAATCATTTGGAGGTGCCGTAATGGAGAGAGGTTCCTTCTGAAAACTGCAGCCCCTCGCGACTGACTCTTTGTTTTTATGATTTAGAACTGATTTATCCAAAGCTGCAAAGATTTTTACCTATAATGATGAACAAGAACTGGTTTATCCTGCAGCGGGATAACATTTCAAATTTTAAACTTCAACTAGCAAAATGCTGTTAGGTATCTGGGTTCTTTTTCACAACTGCTTCAAATTATAGCCCATGGGCATACGATGCAAGAGAACACTTCTTAAGAGCAAACAATAGTACGAATGATACGAACCGGTTAACCTCGTGAAAACAGAAAGGTAAAGTGAAAGACCAAAGTGCTGGAACTCTGAAGAAAAATGGTGTCACATTGCCAATGGCAGAAACCAATAATATACGGGTTCTCGGCTTGTGTATATAAGACGCACACATAGACTATGAAAAAAAATAATAGTAATTTACGTAAAAATTGAAATACAATATACTTAACTCAAGAAAACACGAGAACGCTAAAAATTAACAACAAGAGTATGACAAGAAAGTCAAAATGATTACAACTGAAAGAAAAGAGGAAAAAAGACAGAAAAAAAGTAATAATAAAAAAAACAGAATAAGGAGTGAGTATAAAGTGAAGAGGAAACAATGGAAAGGATAAATAACCACGACATTTCTACATGTAACCACAAACGCGCAGGCGGACGCATGGGTGCACGCGCGCGCAAACACACACACGGACGCACACATAAACTATGGGAAAAATAGTACTAACGAAAAGCATATATAAAAAAAGAAAAATCGCGAAGTAGAAGCAGTCCATTGATAACACCTCCTGACGTGTGGACGGAGAAATTCTCAGAGGGTCTGTCTACGAAAATTTGGAGTCGGGATGCTGAAGGTATATATATATATATATATATATATATATATATATATACCTTCAGCATCATAGGGAATAATATCCACACTTTTAAGAAAATTATTCTAGTAATCTGTCTATATTTTCTGAGATGAGGTATTGTAATTATTTACACTATTTACATTGTTCGGACTGTTGTCCTCATCTTTGTTGCCATATTCACCTTCAACCTCTGTCTCTATTTCTGAGATGAGGTATTTTAATTATTTACACTATTTACATTACTCGGACTGTTGTCCTCATCTTTGTTGCCTGGGTTAAAAGTAAGTCTCAAGAGGTGCTCAAGGTAGGGGGCCTCCCTAAGATAGCACCCGTTCATCGCCTATAACCGGAAATTTAGGTTAAATGCTAAAATATTCTGCAAGAACGAATATTAGCATTACAGGGACAAAACAGCAAAATAATCAACAGGTATGTCAGCCAAACACTGACATCTGATGATGGCCAGAGGATACTTGGCCGAAACGCTCTATCTATGATAACATTTATAGCCAAGATGAGAGCAGTAGTTCGAACCAATTTAATTACAGAAGAATGGTTTTGATCATTTTATTCTCAAAGTGTTCGTTTGTTTTTGTTCTTTTTTATCAAAGTGTTGTTTTTATCAAAGTGTTTTTTTATCTAAGAAGGTTTTTTATCAAAATGTTTTTATCAAAGTGTTGTTTTAATGAAAGTGTTGTCAAAGTGTTGTCTTTTTATCAAAGTGTTGTTTTAATGAAAGTGTTGTCAAAGTGTTGTCTTTTTATCAAAGTGTTGTTTTAATGAAAGTGTTATCAAAGTGTTGTCTTTTTATCCAAGTGTTGTTTTTATCAAAGTGTTATCAAAGTGTTGTCTTTTTATGAAAGTGTTGTTTTAATGAAAGTGTTATCAAAGTGTTGTCTTTTTATCCAAGTGTTGTTTTTATCAAAGTGTTATCAAAGTGTTGTCTTTTTATGAAAGTGTTGTTTTAATGAAAGTGTTATCAAAGTGTTGTCTTTTTATGAAAGTGTTATTTTTATGAAAGTGTTATCAAAGTGTTGTCTTTTTATCAAAGTGTTGTTTTAATGAAAGTGTTATCAAAGTGTTGTCTTTTTATGAAAGTGTTATTTTTATGAAAGTGTTATCAAAGTGTTGTCTTTTTATCAAAGTGTTGTTTTAATGAAAGTGTTATCAAAGTGTTGTCTTTTTATCAAAGTGTTGTTTTAATGAAAGTGTTATCAAAGTGTTGTCTTTTTATCAAAATGTTGTTTTAATGAAAGTGTTATCAAAGTGTTGTCTTTTTATCAAAGTGTTGTTTTAATGAAAGTGTTGTCAAAGTGTTGTCTTTTTATCAAAGTGTTGTTTTAATGAAAGTGTTATCAAAGTGTTGTCTTTTTTATCAAAGTGTTTATTTTCTTCTCTCTTTCCGGTGGTAAGTTATGCTTAGCAGTCGATTGATCGGGGCAGATTGTTGGAAGCAACGTAAAAAAAGGCTTATAGAAAGCTATGCACATATATTTTAACGTGACCAAACAGATTTAATTTTGGCGAATTACCAAAGATCTATGTGCATGTCGTTCGGGTAAGTTTATCGAATAAGAACAAATAAACGTACCATCCGTTTATTTTAGACATGGCAAGTCAAGAAAACTTGTTATCGTCTAAATCTCATATATTTCAATGTTCGTGCTTCTTCCTCGGAATAAAGTATTTGCCAACCATTTCTTTGCCTTTCTTTGCTGTCCATTTTTAACTTTTTATTATACTTTTTAATTTCCGGTTCGAGCTAACAACGTCTGCTGATCTTAACTAAGTTTCATATATATATATATATATATATATATATATATATATATGAATGTACATGTATATAGTGCAATAATATATACATAGAAATATACATACATATATATATATGTGTGTGTGTGTGTGTGTGTGTGTGTGTGTGTGTGTGTGTGTGTGTGTGTGTGTGTAAGAAAGTGTCGAAAGGGTAAATTCATGTAGGGTCAGACACGCATGCGTAAAATGATCTAAAACGTTTACAACATATCGTATCTGAAAATTAATTTATACACAACAAAACCATGTACATGCACATCATTTATTTAGTAAATATATTACAATTTTAATAATTTTTTTTAATTACAAACATAGATAGATAGGTAGATATGAACAGACTGGGATATATAGATAGATATGGACATTCTGGAATAGATAGATAGATAGATAGATAGATAGATAATGCACGTTGGGGATTACATGTGTAACATGTACTAATTTTTAAAGCAATTTCGCATGCTTACTCTTAAACATTGTAATTGGGAAAGTACTTAGTTTAATATGGTAATATTTTAATCAGTATAAACAAGTATATTTCTCTAAGATCAACTTAAACGACGCATATCTACAAATACCCGTGGACGGGGAATGTCCGAAGCTCCGTTGCATAAACACCCACAAGGGTTTATACAAATTTTTAAGACTTCCGTTCGGGGTTAAAGTCGCTCCTTCCATTTTTCAACAGGTCATGGACAAGATGTTAAATGGTCTGGATTTTGTGGTGACATATTGTTGAAGCTTGGATAAGCATGGAATAATAATAATACAACACAAAATGTACGTAAACAAAATGTATTGAAACAAGGAAAAGGTACACAATATTTACAGTTAGTTTTGGTATATTCTTGGGAAGACGGTTCCTGCAGAATGGGTTGACTTAATCGCAGTCGGGCAGAGTCTCTCGATTCGATCTCTTCTTACTTCTTCCCCCGTCTTCCGGTACCAACCCATATTTATATCGGTCGATTCTCCACTATGTAAATTAGGTGGATCGTACCACAACACATATCTCGATGACGTCCTAATGAAAAGCGAGAGCATCGAGGAACACAAATCGCATGTTTGGCAGGTGTTCAGGAGAATCCAGGATTACAGATTCAAATTAAAAGACAGGAAGTGTGAGTTTTTCTTAGAGAGGATTAAATACTTGGGGCAAATAATTGACAAAGACGGAAGACGTCCCGACCGAGATAGGGCAACAGCAATAAAGAATATGTCAGCATCAGAAAATGTGTCGGATCTTCAAAGTATTTTAGGTTTTGCAAATTATTACAACGTTTTTGTACCAAGAACGCACAGTTTGAGAGATCAAAATGCCCAAAAGAAGAAGGAAATTTACGGAATCTTTAGAAATTAACCCGAAAAAGAAAAGATATTGAACGTCTTTCATTTCATACCATGTATACAGAAAAAGAAAAAGGAGTAAAAACCCCAACTTCTCACTTATTAACTTTGAATTACCAGAAAAGCACAATACGCATTGGATTATGGCAAATTATTATCATTTAAAAAATATTGTGAACATAATTATTATATATAGCTTTTTCAAAGTGGTTGTTTCTGTTTTTTTGTTGTGTTTTGTTTTTGTTTTTTTTGTGAAAAAGGATTGAATAAAAAATATTGTGTGGTAATTATAAAAAAAGATTCCATACGGAGTCAAGCTGAAAAGAGGGGTGTTATGGTGTTCTCCCTCTAAAAAGTCTATGTTAGACTCTTCCGCCTACTATAAGATTAGTTGGACAGAAGGCTTCTGGGGAACAGTCGAATAGAATGTTCACCTGTTCAACTCTCTGCCTCGTCAGAGAGGAACTCGGGCAAAGCTTTGCCGAAGGGCAAAGTTTCGTCCGGGGAGGTAGACAGGCCCTGAACCCGTCTAGGCGGGTTCAAAGGCTATATTTTTGGCCGAGCCTACGGACTCGGAGAAACACACGTTAAACTCGGCCTTGTGCCACATACATTCCTCGTGGGGGGACTGTTAAATAAAACAGTGAATAGATTGTTCATTGCTGTCAAAATCTCCGCCTGGAGCAGAGAGGAACCCGGACGAGGCTTTGCCGAAGGGAAAAGTTTCATCCGAGGAGGTAGACAGACCCTGAACCCGTTTATACAGGTGTGGGGGCTGTTAAATATTAACAGTGAATAGATTGAGCGCTAGTTCATTCGATACACTCTCACTAGTCGTGTAATACTCTTCTGGTGTACTTACTATTTAATATACGATATATCTGCAATCCTGGCTTTTGTTATTACTTAACTATTTACTTGGTCACACACACACACATACATATATATATATATATATATATATATATATATATATATATATATATATATAAAAAACAGCGTACATTTTATTAATAATACACATATATATATATATAGAGAGAGAGAGAGAGGGAGAGGGGGGGGGAGTGATTTGTCATTGGCAAAATGTCGTCAATTCTTTTCAAATTAGTTTCAACACGTTTTTTTTTTAATTTCCTTAATGTTTTTAGAAAGTTATCTAGTTTACATGGTTTCCAGATTTTTTAGATTCCTCGTCATTGCGTTCTTTACCCTTAAGAAGGGTTCTGTAGCATCGTGTGTCTATGAGCTACCATTATCAAATAAGAAAGTAATTTATGCATATAGAACTTGTATTAAACTGATGCAAAGGAGAAACATTTTAATTTTAAATATCATTTATAATGACCGCTTTCGTTCAAAAGATCGGCCCCATAAATCACCTGTCTTCTAGAATGTTCTTTTGTCCGGAGTCATAATTGGCGCGCATCCTTTATTCAAAGGTAAGTTTATATTGAAAACATTGACAGTTTATATATACCGAGATTTTAGAAGAAATAATTAGATATGCTGTAGTGTTATGGCACAATACTAGCTAAACATTACCTCATCACGCTATAGAAAAGCTACTTATCAGATTGATAAGTAGATCCAACTGCAGACTGACAATCACTTTCATGCATAAATAATTATCCTTCATAAAGTATGACATATTTGAACTGGGCTCTTCGACGTGATGTAATGGTTAGCAAGTTTGTCTCGCTAGTCCAATTAGTAGGGAGTTCGATCGACAATAAAAGCTCTATAGATGAGGCTTTGTGCCACATCTAAGGTACGTTTAGTAAATCTTTATAACAGATTTGAGTTCATGTTGCATTGTCTAATATAACTGGAAATACTTTAAATTTGGTCACTTTAACAAAGCGTAAAATTAAAAGGATTATCGATAAAGATCTCTTTTTATTATTGGGTTTAGAATAAGCATGATATGAATATATATATATATATATATATATATATATATATATATATATATATATATATATGACAAAATAACGAAACAAATCAGATGTGATATGTTTGGCCAAATTTGTTAATCATCCCCCGATCTTCTCTAACGTTATCTTTCCTACCTATCCTCATAAACTACTCCTCTTACTCTCACCGCTCACATCAAACTCCTTCAGTGACCCTCTGTCTCGAGTGGCTCTTGTGTCTTGTACAGGGTGAACATTAGTAAAAAAAACTATATATCTCATATGCACACATATCCATAAAGTATAAATATTAACACATTTCTGTTCTGTCATTGGTAATATGACATTAGGGCAGTTCGATTTTGCAATCGTGTTATTGTACCCAATTTAAAAGTTGGGGTTTGACATGCTATAAAATGGCTCAAAATATTTTACTGTTTACTGTTTATTGAGGAACTGCGTTTAAAGATTAAGTTTAGTTTCAATATCATAGCGTTAGAATTTCATTCCGGTGATCAGTGAAAGACTTATAGCACAGCCTTATAAAATTTATAATTTACTGAAGCGTTACAAACTGTATATGGACAAAATGCATGGCACAAGCACATTATTACTACATCATTGTCTCATTGAATTGAAGACAATCATTTACTTCAAAGGGAAATTATACTGAACAATTTAGATGTACTATGATATAAAATATTATATAGTGGCGTATTTTTACTGCAATTTTCAATAAACAATGCGAATTTAAAACATTTAGTTTTATAATTTGTGCCCAGCAGTATTATGGCGTTATATATACTTTTATGTATTTTTTATTTTTATTGATCAACTAGCACCCATAGCCAGCTGATCGATCAGAAAAAGCGTTCAATTAGAATGGAGCAAAAGCAGCTTCACGTTTAGATGTAACAGAGTCTATCTTCAATTACTTTAAAGTGATTTCATTAAAAATCATTTTAAATTAATGCAGTTACTGATATAAGAGAAGTAGTCTGTATTTATTCAACCGCAGTTAGCCCAGGACATGAATAGATAAAACAAGCAACATGAAGACCCACTTAAGACCACAATTATTTTGGAGGTTTTGACATTCAATTTGTCAGTGTGCTACCAGGAATGTAAAAGAGAATACATTTATTAAGCAATTGTTAAGTTTGATTAAAAATTAATTGAAAGATCAACCAAAAATAAGAAAAAAAAAGCAGTAAAAATCTCCATTTTTCGCTATTTACACGGAGTTTCACTGTATGGGTGGACTAAATTATCAAGTTAGATGACTGTTAAACAATTGTCATTGTTGTCTACAATTAAGTGAAGTTTGTATTCGATTGATTGAAACTTGAGGGAGTTTTTAGTTTAAAATTTGTTGAAATCGTTTTGTGTTGAAATCGATTTTTCCGTTTTTCGCTAAACACACTGGCGTAGAAATAAAAATGCAGTATCGTTGTACTCATCATGATGTAAGTAACCTACATACCGAGTTTGAACGAAATCGGAGGAAAAAAGTTGAATTTATCGATTTTTGATCGGATTTTTCGATTATTGATTTTTTAAATTATCGACTTTTTACGCCAAGAACCTATCTCGTTCATTGTACAATGAGTGTGCCAAGTTTGGTCAAAGTCGATTGGATGGATCTCGAGTGAAAAGGTATCACCCAGACAGACAGACAGACAGACACATACACAGACATCCTCTGTTATATATATATATATATATATATATATATATATATATATATATACATAACAATATATATATAGGTATCACCCAGACAGACAGACAGACAGACACATAGACAGACATCCTCTGTTATATATATATATATATATATATATATATATATATATATATATATACATGACATAACAAATCGTATTCATTGATTAGCCTTTTTTGTAAACTTTCACAGTTTTAGACAGTTTTTACTTATCGAATATAGTAAAAAATTACATATTTTTGCTTGTGGTGATTCATTAGAATTCTGGTTTGAATATATTTTCCGTTTAATGTATTTAATACGAAAAATATCAGTTTATTTGGATTATTCTTGAAATAATAAAATTTTGAATTCATTTTGTAAGCAGACAATCTTTAAAACTATAGCGAAGAAAACGGCGACTTACCTCGTCAAACCAAGCGATAGCGTATCGCGTGTATCCTACGACGAAAAGAAAATTACTTACAAAAAAAGGGCACGTATTCCGCATGACATGCTGAAGACGGAATATTTAAATTAAAAAATAAGTCAGTCACAGGAGTCGCAATAAAAGTATTTTGATGTGCAAAAATTGAGCGTCCTCTCCCAGTTGTTGACGAATGAAAAAAAATGCTTGGCCGATAAATGCAAAAGAGAAAATAAAATTGGGCTAATTTTTTGGCTATCGCGTTGCTCGGAGAGTGAGTTATTTTTCTGACTGGTTGCGTGCATTGTGATTTGTGAGATAGTACCGGCGAATCGAGATTTCGGCATTTCTTTCTGCCCCCGATTTTCGAGTCTGAACTTACGGTGATTTATTCTCTGCGTTGTGAAAGTAATCTGCGACAAATATTTCCTTTGCAATCCCAGAACGCCACCAGGTCAACCCTCAGAATCAATATGCATTTTAAGTTCATTCTCATAATGGTTAATTCATCTAATCTCGTCTAGTGTTTGCACAACTATCTCAAGTCAACCTGTAAATATATGTTCTCCAATTTTGCCAGCTCTCAGCTAAGGTCATGCTATATTTTTTTCATTTTCTCTCTTTCTTCTATTTTCACGGTTTGGTCAGATGATATAGCTAAGTTTCCCATTTGGCATGTCTTTTTTTCTTTGTTTAGAATTATCAAAAGCTGATTTCTTATTTTGATTACACCGTTGGTTTTTATTTCTTCTTTTTTTATTTTCAGAAACAGCTTATAGCTGTTCTGTTTGCTGTTTTGATGTTTATCACTCGTACAGCATTTCTTATTTCTTATTATATTTGAAAGCAACGTTGAGCCTGGTCAGTACCTGGACGGGTGACAATGCAATAAAAGATCAAAACTAAAATAGTCATATCCTGTTGAAGCAAAGTTTTTGATAACCGAACAATGTTTTCAAGTAAACTAAATGTTAACGACATCAATCCTAATGGGCTCCCTGCAGTCACAGTGACAAGTCCATTTACTGTGAGGATTGAGATTGAAAAATCTCTGAAACTGTTAAGCAGCTTCGCGCGGTTAGAATCAGATTTGGAGCACATACACTTGAATACTGTTTGGTAACAAATAAAACCGGATACTTCGAATCGCAAAACGCGAAAATTCATATCTATCAAACAGGAAACGGTTTTTGACCCGTTCAGGCTTCGACACCGCCTGTTGGGGAACAAAGCAAGCCGAAGTTGCAGACGCAATCAAATTGCCACTTGCAAAGAAATCTCTGCTGGTAACGCCCCCAAATAAGTAGTTTACCACTCTCGAACACAAAGCTGTTTTATGCCCATGCTGTCGTGGTCAGCATGGTTAAAACGAAATCATTTTCTTATGACTTGCATGATCATGTATCTAGTAAATATCGCTGTTGGCTGAGTAACAGAAACATCTTATCAGATCTCCAGCACCTTACCCAGTATTCTCGAAGGTACCAACATCACCTTGTTAGGTACATGTAATGAGGTTGGTGTGCGGGAAAAATGATAACACGAGACTTGTAAGTTTATTTATTACTTAACATCACAATTAATTCAACTCCAGACTAAATCCATCAGTTACTCTCGATATGGTTGCAATCCACAGAGATCTCGTTCGAAATATGGATCTTACATTCTTCGTCTGTGAAATATGACTCTTCAACTGCTAATCTCGGGCGGTTGGATATATATATATATATATATATATATATATATATAATATAATAATATAAACTAAATTCAACAGTTATTTTAATATATTTATTGTTTATACGTTATATTTATAAATACAGATGTTTAAGTAAATGCTTTGTTTATAATAAAAAAGTATTGTTAATAGTTTTTATCATAAACAGACCATTTACTTAAATATTTGTATCTATAAAAATAACGTATAAACAGCAATTATCTTAAAATAATTGTCGGATTTAGTTCATTTCATAATATATTATGCCACGTTAAGATACGCTTCGAGCAGATATGATCGTTTAAGAGAAATCATGGGGAGTTTGTAGTTCAAAAAACAGTACTTTAACCTTGCTAACCAGACGCTTCCTCTGTAGCTAAATGGTATAGCACTTTAGGCTCTATGGAGGTTCCGCGTAGGATACAGGTTCTATTCTTGTCGAAGGGCACATATTTTCTTTGAGATTTCTCGGACATTCAGGCCAGTAAATGTTGTTAATATTGTTTATCATAAACAGATCATTTACTTAAATATTTATATCTATAAAAATAACGTATTAATACACACACATACACACACAAACACGCGCACATTACAAATTCTTGATTCAAAATTCTTACGACTCATACAGCAATCGCTATCACTTGACTTAAAATATTTTTGCCCTTCCTTGCCTTTAAAGGAGTGCCCTTTGCCGTGCTGATGTTGCTACATGCCTTACTTCTTGCCTATCTCACACTGCGAATTTTTTCTAAGCTCTATATTAAACATTAAATCTGTTACGACAAAAGAACTAAACAAAATGAACACAAAACAATCAGCTTTAAGAAAAGGACTCGTAACTGCAAAAACCGAATGAAAAAAGAATGTTAACAACAAATACTTTTTCACACCCAACCCAGTTCTGCGGAATCAGAATCAACGTTGAGTTTAAGCAAACGAATGAGCCAATTGGAGTAAAGTGCCATGCAGATTTAAATTTTTCCCACTTGTGACGAATGCAGTTATCGATTTTTTTTTTTTTTGCATACTAGCATGCTAGTTAACATTCATGTCAGTCAGCTGTTGGCCAATAGAATCTTCCTGCCTATTCGTGGCAGCCAGCTATAGGCTCTCAATCTGGCCAGTAGAAAATGGCCGCAAACTACATGAAAACTGCCGTAGAAGCATGAAAATATCGATTATTTCCACCATCGATGGGAGTTGGGAAATGCAAAGTCGGTCTTGGCCTTTCAGCGAACTTGGAGCATGTGAATGTAAATTTTGGTGCAAATCCGTCGAAAATTGCGGCCGTGCATGTGTTACACACACACACACACACATTCTGCCTTTTATAGATAGAGATATATAGATATATAGATATATATATATAGGCAGCATATCTACATTCAAACATG
Organism: Acanthosepion pharaonis; assembly: GCA_903632075.3. Classification (NCBI taxonomy): domain Eukaryota; kingdom Metazoa; phylum Mollusca; class Cephalopoda; order Sepiida; family Sepiidae; genus Acanthosepion; species Acanthosepion pharaonis. Next base: position 267,876 of record CAHIKZ030003576.1, on the reverse strand, counting down.
TTAAATTGAATAACATACACCATACACACACACACATAAACATATATATGTGTGTGTGTATATTTCACTAAATAATATAGACATATTTGTCTACTTATTTTTATATTATTTCTTTCCAGTGGTCTGATCAGTTTCTTAATGTTACGATGAAATTCGAGGAAGGCACCGTAGTTTTTATGTACCCAAGTACATTCTATGTTTTCAAACATGATTTTCAGGGATAAATTACAAAGACAAACATATTGTAACTGCGACAAAATTTGTATTCCGTAGTGATGGTTGGTGATTTTTAAAAAAACGTGCGAACGCGCTCTGTTATAAAATATGGCGCCTTCCTTCATGAATTTCATCTTAATATCAAGAAACTAATTAGACAACTGCAAAGAATCAGTATAAAAATAAATAGATATGTCTATATGTCTATATATATCCATATTATTCAATGAAATGCGGCACACACACACACACACAAACACACACACACATATATATATATATATGTGTGTGTTTGTGTGTGTGTGTGTGTGTGTGTGAGAGAGAGAGAGAGAGAGAGAGTGAGTTCGTGTATTGATTCAAAACTATCGCTTCCATGCTTATAAACAGCATTCCGGTCTGAGGTTATATGCTTCTGCATTCGTCGGTCGGGACAGACACCCGGTCAACCCTCAGTATCAATATGCATTTTCAGTTCATTCTCATAATGGATAATTCATCTAATCTCGTCTAGTGTTTACACAACTGTCTCAAGTACTCCTGTAAATATAGGCCTCGTATTTAATTTCATGTTCTACAATTTTGCCAGCTCTCATTTTTTTCATTTTATCATTCTTCTATTTACACGGTTTGACATAGCTACGTTTAAGATTTGGCAGGTCCTCTTTTCTTTGTTGATAATTATCAAAAGCTGATTTCTTATTTTGATTACACAGTTGTTTTTATTTCTTTTTTTATTTTCAGAAACATCTTATAGCTGTTTGATTTGTTGCTTTGATGTTTATCACTTATACAGCATTCCTTATTTCTTAGTATATTTGAAAGCAACGTTGAGCTTGGTCAGTACCTAGACGGGTAACGTTTAGGAATGCCAGGTGTTCTAAGTCTGAAATTGCAGTTGGTGCAATGGATAACGGTACAAAATTTGAACTCGAAGAGCCGAATTCCAATTCTTTTTCGGGTTCGTTATATTTACTTAAATTATTTACATTATTCGAACTGTTATCCTCATAGATAATAAACGTTTCGGTTCGAAATTCCAATGACCTGAAGAAAGCCGGAGCGTACAACGGTCGAAACTTTGTGAATATGTCAATGACGATGAGGATAACAGTCCGAATAATGTAAATAATATAAATAATCATAATAACTCATCTCAGAGATATAGACAGATATTCCTTATATTTACTTACGTGCAAATATCCTTGAGAAAGCTATGAATGAGCCTCTTCTCCAACCAGCTATGGGTTAATTAGTAAGATTTGTACCTGTAAAAATCTTTATTATCTACAAAAATTTCGTATAATCTAAAACTAATTTCTGGCTTTAAATAATCTGCCGTGGGTAAGCCGTAAAATAACAACATTATATTTGAAATAACTGAAATAATTGTAATAATTGAAATAATTGTAACAATTGTAATAATTGGAATAATTGTAATAATGGAAATAATTGTAATAATTGTAATAATTGAAATAATTGAAATAATTATAATAATGGAAATAATTATAATAAATGGAATAATTATAATAAATGAAATAATTGCAATAATTGAAATAAATTATTGTAATAATTGTAATAATAGAAATTATTGTAATAATTGTAATAATAGAAATAATTGTAATAATTGTAATAATAGAAATTATTGGAATAATTGTAATAATTGAAATAATTGTAATAATTGTAATAATTGAAATAATTGTAATAATTGAAATAATTGTAATAATGGAAATAATTGAAATAATTGTAATAATTGAAATAACTGTAATAATTGTAATAATGGAAATAATTGTAATAATTGAAATAATTGTAATAATTGAAATAATTGAAATAATTGTAATAATTGCAATAATTGTATTAATTTAAATAATTGTAATAATTGTAATAATTGTAATAATTGAAATAATGGAAATAATTGTAGTAATTGAAATAATTGAAATAATAGAAGTAATTGGTATTGGAATAAATGATCGCAACCACACGAAGCTATAATGTATTTGGGTTTTCAAGTCGGCGTCCCAGATGGACTTTTTACAAAGTTAAAGAGTTCCAACTCTTCAGAGTTCAAGAGCGAAAGCTTGACGTACTATTGAACTGTAGTCGAGAGCGTTGAGGCATTTATGCAAAATTAATAAAATCAGTTTTCGCCAGAGTTTGAACTTGGTTCTCCAATTTCATTCTTCCTGTCATTAGTCGTTACGGCATCCCGTCTTCCTCTAATTGAATAGTAAAAATCTTTTTTCATCATGGTGAGAGATATTAATATTGTCAACAGCGTCAGCTTACTTTTTTCTTTATTTAAAGGAGAAACTGAGAAAGTACATATATATATATATATATATATAAAATCCACAGACACCCAAGTTTTGGTTTACCACTGCTGTGGCCTGGTATTGAACTCACAACTCTTTGGATCTAGTCTCTGGATTTAACCAACGTCTTTATCCACTGAAGAAGGCCCGATCGTAGACAGATACCGAGTAAAACTATTATTGTAACTGGGTACATTCTGAGCACCAGTTGATTTATGAGTACAATAGACTAAAATGACATAGGTAAGTAAGTAATTCGCTTTCTTTGATGAATCTTACTTCTCAAGGCAGACTGAAAAATAAAATAAAAGGCAAGCTGAGACATTTTATGTCTGGCCATTATTTATTTGAGAGTTACTAAGAGAGAAGGTGAAAGAAAGTATATATATATATATATATATATATATATATATATATATATATATATATATATATATATATATATATATATATATATATATATATATATATATATATATGCATGTTTCATTAAAAATGACACACAAGTACTACGGTTAAGCTTTTTATTTAATTTTTCTTGTGTTCTGTCAAGAGCTTTCTTTTCTGGACAAAGGGTGTGTAAGAACTGTCCGAATGTTCTGTATTTCCGAGCGCTTTCGGCTATACCTTTAGCCATTATCAAGGATGATTCGATTTATCAGCTTAGTAGAGTGTGTGTGTTCTGTGTATGTTCAGTGTGTGGTAGTGATGTTTTTAGTTTCCGAATACGGTTAGCACATTGTGGCTTTGTTCACACACACACACTCTACTAAGCTGATAATCGAATCATCCTTGATAATGGCTAAAGGTATAGCCGAAAGCGCTCGGAAATACGGAACATTCGGACAGTTCTAACACACCCTTTGTCCAGAAAAGAAAGCTCTTGTCAGAACACAAGAAAAATTAAATAAAAAGCTCAACCGTAGTACCTTGTCTGTCGTTTTTAATGAAACATGCATAAAGGAAGGATTGCTGCCTAAATATACAAATATATATACATATATATATATATATAATTAGTATATAAAAGTGTGTATCTTTATGTATTTCACTCTCAACAAGTAATAGTAAATAATAATAAAATACAATGAGAAGGTGCTGAAAAGCTCTCAGTCTGACTCGCTTCCCCAAATCTGACCAAACACTAGATTTTTTTTTTGTTTTATTTGAACTCCTTTTTGGTCAAACGGAGATATTTTCAGCATCTTTTCATATATATGACACTAGTTGTAAAGTACGGCTCGAAATAAAGTCATTATTATAGAAAAAAAAACAACCTGCATTAACCAAATTTTTTTCACCATAGGAGAAAGCCTGTTAAAATGTGTTTAAATTTTGTTTAAATTAATATTATTTTGGTCTTTAAATTCTGTTATGTCATTCCTACACCAATCCTCCATTAAGCTATTTTTTGAAAAAAAAATTTCACATACATATCTTTTATATGTTGGCACAAACCATTCTAGTACAACATCTAGTACAACATTATTAATGTGCACTTAAAATAAAATTGCATTTCCAAAAAATACAACAATGAAATTGATCAAAACTTTTCTCTATTTTTAATCATTTCACCTCAAGCAAGGCGATAATGCCACTAAGGCGCAAGGGGGCTACACAGAGTGAAAGACAATGTAAAGATTTTAGAAGGAACCGGAAACCAAACCCTAAATATTGAACAAGAGATAAACCTCAACTCCTGCTCAAAAGACTAAGGAGGAGTATGAACCGGCCAATAGGCGAAACTGTCTACACTTGTTTATGAGAAAAAACAGCGAATAAAAATATGGAGTTTTAGTAGACGATACATAGATAGATAGATAGATAGATAGATAGATAGATATGAACAGAACAAAAATAGCTAGAGAGATAAAACATTTGAATATATATATATATATATATATATATGTGTGTGTGTGTGTGTGTGTGTGTGTGTGTTTATAAATGTAAAAGTGAAGATTGAAGTCAACACTTAGACTGGCTGTTTCATGCAAGACACAATTGCCGGGCCAATCGTCGTGGCCTGACGATTGCGTCTAGCATGAAACAGCCTGTCGCCTCTGAAGTGTTGACTACAATGTTTACTTTTATATTTACACACGCTCTATCTCTGATAGTGAGCACTTTATGCCATAAATACAGCACACCTTAAGACTATATTTCTTCATATATATATATATATATATATAGTGATCCACAAAATATTTATCTATGTCTCTCTCTCTCTCTCTCTCTATCTATATATATATATATATATATATATATATGTGTGTGTGTGTGTGTGTGTGTGTGTGTGTGTGTGTGTATAAATAGATAGATAGATATATTAGACTGAGTTGTAAATTTTCCGATTTTGCTTACCAACTTTATTCTCTCAAAACTTTTATTCAGTTATATATTTGATTTTATGCCTATCAACTCATATTTAGCCAGGATAAATGGAATAAAAACTGATTAGACAAGCATTATGAGTTATGCTTAATAAAACCTTGGAACACACACACAGATAGATAGATAGATAGATAGATAGATAGATAGATAGATAGATAGATAGATAGATAGATAGATAGATAAAGAAAGGGAGAGGGGTATGTTAGATTTAGTTGTAAATATTTTCCGATTATGCTTATCAACTATATTCTTCAAAAAATAAAGTAAACTTACATTTTATTGAATTATATATTTGATTTTATACACATTAACTCCTATTTTGTCAAGATAAACTGAAGAGACAAGCATTATCAATCATGTTTAATAAAAAAGATTTGAATGGGATATATATATATATATATATATATATATATATATATATATATATATATATATATATATATTACTGAGTTGTAAAATG
>CAHIKZ030003576.1:245000-257500 GCA_903632075.3 Acanthosepion pharaonis | reverse complement strand
GGAACGAAAGGCTCTCATTTTAACCCAGTCTTCAGTGGTTAAGTATTGAATATCAACGCAGACCTTTCTTTTTAGTTTATTCCTGTTTTCAGTGGTACAATTAATTGACTAATATTTCATATACTGGATTTCGATGCAAATCTATCCTTTAGTTTAACCCAGAATTCAGTCGTTCAGTTTTAACCCCAATCGATAAGCAAGTATTTTGAATATTGAATTCCAATGCAAACTTAGCTTTTCTTTTTAACCCAGTTTTCAGTTGTTAAATGTTTCATTTTAAGGGAAACATAAATTTCACTACAACCGTTTTCAGTGGTTCAGTATTGACTTTCAAGGCAAACCTGCTTTTCAATTTAGCATTGTTTTCAGTGGTTCAGTATTGACTTTCAAGGCAAACCTGCTTTTCAATTTAGCATTGTTTTCAGTGGTTCAGTATTGACTTTTAAGGCAAACCTGCTTTTCAATTTAGCATTGTTTTCAGTGATTCAGTCTAAAAAAAGCAAGTGATAAGCTAGCATTTCAAAGACTGGTTTTATGGCAAACCTACTCTCTGTTTATTGGTTTTATTGGTGTTCAAACTAGTATTTCGAATGCTAATTTTCTAGGTAAAACTTCCCTCTTATTACAATCTGTGTGCATGTTTACAAAGTATATAATAAAATCTTATGAATTCAAAATCAAGTTTCTGGCTCTTTCGAAATAATATAATTTGAGCAAGTTTCAGGGATTTGGGGTGCTTTAAAGCCATGTTCCTTCTTGTTTGAAAGTTAAATTTATTGATTTTAATCCTATGCCAATATCCTTAATCTAATGTTTGATTCGGATTAACACAAACATCATTCAAGGATGACGTCATATGTTGCTATATTTCCCGTTGGCCAGTATGAAAGATCTCATGGCATTTGGGCGGGAAAATGACGTCAACAGTGAATAACATTATGACTGATTTCAACCTGTCACACCGTCGTCTCGCAATATTGATATCTGTGAACTCATTTTGTGATTTCGTTGTTGTTTCATGCATGTGGGTGTTTGTGTGTATATGTGTTTGTCTGTGTGCGTATGTGTGTTTGTCTGTGTGCGTATGTGTGTTTGTCTGTGTGTTTACTGAATTAGTAGAAACATTGGATTTAGATATACGGTTGATTTCATCTTTTTCTATGCCTAATCCATTTTCTTGATTTATGTTACTATAGTCTGTGTAAAGTAAGTTACGGCAAGTTTTCAGATAGAGAGAAGGACGAGCAGACTGAGATAGATAGATAGATAGATAGATAGATAGATAGATAGAGAGAGAGAGAGAGAGAGAGAGAGACGAGCAGACTGGCTTAAATAGATAGAGAGATGAATAGACTGGTATATATATATATATAAGAATATTACACCGAAAACATGACAAAATCGCTACACAATTGCTGTTGTGTTTCGATACGTTTCTACCTATATATATATATATATATATATATATATATATATATATATATATATATATATATATATATATATATTAACTGATTAACTCATTTAAAATGATTTCTTCTCGCTAAAAGAAATTACCATGTTTCAAAAAAACCGAAGCTAAAAACTTAAAATTTAAATAAAGCACTGTTTTGTAAAAATAAAAATATCAATTAAAAACACCAAATTATATATCTTACTGTTCTTTCTTTTTATTATAATATATATATATATATATATATATATATATATATATATATATATATATATATATATATAGGAGTGTGAGAGAATATGAGAAAAGAAGACGGTATCAAGGAAAAGAACACAGAAGATAATTGATATTGCTCTAGAATGTTTGAATATGAATGTTGACTGGGAAGCAAGAATCTTGAAGAGAGTCCCACAAGCGAGAATTAATTAAATTTTTTAATAATTTTTGGATATAAGTTTAAATAAAGACAAAACTGAAGGCCTATTTCAAAAACTTCTCTTTCTACTGTGAGTGACATATTATAGTTTCGGTTTGGTTTTGTGATAATTCGCTACTGTAATCCGCTTATAAAATTTTTACTTTTATACTTGTAATAATTTAAAATGATTTAATTTAACTAAGTATAGGGTTTATATACTATTTTATGTTTCTTGAAAAAAAAACAAATCTTTGTACGAAATTCACTAAAATAATGTCATTTCGGAATCTTGGTATTGTCAGTTGGAAGTTTATTTCACACATGTTTTTTAATCATTTCACTCCAAGCAAGGCAATAAATCCACTAAGACGTAAGGAGTTAATGAGTGTTAGAGAATATAAGAATAAAAACAAGACTATTAAATAAAGAGAACAATAAAAGAGCAGGAATTAAGAAGACAGAAAATAAAGATTGGCATTGCATCTAAATCTTTGAAGATCAAAACTGACTGGGAAAACAAGCAGTCGGAAGAGATTTCCACAGTGCGATAGAAGAAACTCCTTGTATAGAACTTACGGTTGCATCTAGCAGCCATTTCAACTGTAAAATTGATAATCTTATGGTTGAGATAAAAATTGTAACCATATATTTATGCGAGTAAAATACTCTTGACACATTTTACTCTGAATAGCCTTTTAGAATTTTACATAAAACATAATACTTAGATTTAGAGGTATAAATAAACGGTGGAGTATTGGATAGCGGCTTGGATTGAGGAATCGGAGAGCCGAGTTCGAATTCCAGTCGAATCCATTACATTCACTTACGTGCTAATAACCTTGGGAAAGGTGTGAATTCTCCCTCTTGCTATGGGTAAATAGCAGGACAGACTGGGTTCTATAGCTTTGGAATGCAACTGGTCTAAGAGAAGGACAACTCTGAATTCAAAACCTGAGGAGGGTCGTTTGGGGACCTTGTGGCACGTAGTGCACTAGGTCTCTGTGTTCGGCCCTTCAAAAAGTGTGGATGGTCCTGCACAAAATCTTCACCATTATAATCAAATCTCATGTGCTGTTGTCGGGCTGTCGGTTTCCTGGAACTGATCTGTTTGACCCACATACGTCGAATTCGACGGTAGAGTCAAGTATATATATATATATATATATATATATATATATATATATATATATATATATATATATACTATGATTATATTAGTGATCAGTATAAATATATCCAAAAGGATATAAATCCATGGAGAGCTCTGTCAGAGACAGAGCAATAATTATTATTATAAAAGGCACGAACCCTTAAAATTTCATGATGTTATATATACTGCGTTAGGGTCCTAAAAAGGCCCCAATTCATCAGACTTTCAATTGAAGGTGTGATGAACTGGGGCCTTTTTAAGACCCTAACGAAATAAATATAACCTCATGAAATTTTAAGTGTTCGTGCCTTCGCGAATTTGTAAACTGTTACTTTTACTGCTGATAATGCAAGGCTCTCCTAACAGATTGATTTCTGGCGTATTTATAAAAAAATAAATACGCAAAAATTAGCCTTTCATTCTTTCGGGCGCCGATAGCCTAGAATCTCCGACTGATGCCAAATCGGTTGGGTTTGAAGCATGGCGTTCTATACTCCAGGCCAAGTCATGGCGCAACTGAGAGCCAGAACTGGAGGCATATTGACAAATGTAGGATTTTCAGACATTTTAGAAGAAAATGAAGTCAACCACTTTATAAAATAATTAGAATAACATTTTTATTCACACCTGAGGATAATAGGATATGTTGAAAGATAAATAAATGAAAATATGTATTTTTGCTATGAATACTGATAATTATTAAACAACACAAAGGGGTAATTATGATTTCTGGTAAAAGATATATTGAATCAGAAATTTATATTATTTACAGGTGTCACTGAATCCTTTATTCAATCTATTCCCTGTGAGTGAATAAAGAGTTTGGTTTAAATTTACATTACAGTTACTGGGTTTGACAAACAGAACCCAAGAAGGCTGGAAGACATCAGCCGAAGTGTGTATATAACAATCAATCATCACAGAAATATAGACAAGTAAAACAAAATCATTCTAGAAAAGTTTCAAAACTTTTAGAGCTGGTTCTTTTTCTGGTCTAGGTGTGCCAGGTTTGCAAAAATTTTTCAAAACTATATTTGCGAAAATAGAAGCATGTTTTTTCTCCATGTTGAAAAAATGAAACTCAGAAATAAGCATAAAAATGTTACTTAATGATTTATAGCAAACCTTTTCCTTTATTGTATGGAAAAGGATGAAACAAAAAATAACCATTGACAAGTGTAGTCAGAAGGAACTTATAGTTTTCCACGGTCAATTAAATTGGTATATTTTCCATACTTTTCATAATAAAAATGGATTTCACATTCACTGGGCTGATTATCATTTCTTGTAATATATCCAGCTATGTACACAAGAGCCATTTTTATTTCATTGGAAAGAGATGGTTATAAAATTTCCAGATTGTCAAATATTTATGAACCTTCCTCACAAAGTTTATAATCACAAGATGTACATTGGTGACCTGGATTAACATCGAATTCATCAATATTTACATTTTGATTTAAAAGCAAAGATGTCTGCTTAATATGCAGCTTTTCAATACATTGTTGAACATTTATAAAATAGGTGCCACCTGATCCTTGGAGAAGTTTACCAAATTCTTTTTCTAATGGATCAATTGAAAATTGCCCAAGTAGTACATATTTATGACTTGTAGCTAAAAGGTGTCGACATAGACTAACAATTCCATTGCAAATATGATGTATGGCAGTAGCAATGTTTTGGGATAATTGTTTTTTACGATTACCTTGACTGCCAGCCATATTAAGAGTCATTTTACCAAATTCAATGATAAAATCAAGTCGGGTGTCATTTGGAGATTTGATTTCAGCTTATAGAGGATCATTATGTAATTTATCAATTTGAAGGCATTTAACATTTAAAACCTTGTTTATGAAAAGGGCAGTATCATTCTTACCTGCACTTATTTCAGACTGAGTGAGAAGTGCATTATCTGTTTTTTCAGAAAACACTCTGAGGCAAGTAGAAACTCGTTGTCTTTCTATTGGCTTTGGAGCAATGGAAATCTCATTTAAATCTGAAAGTTTGACTAGTCTTTCAGATTCAAAACGATATAACTGTTTAAGATGTGTCCATTTTGCAACTCGACTTACTCCATCATCATCAAAGATTAGTTCTCCTGTTTTTTCTGTCAGCCACAAATTGCGAATATTTTTCAACAGATGAACATAATCAAAAAGCAAATGTTTATTATCTTCAGTCAACCAAGGTTTTTCAGGAAGTGTAGAATATAATTTTAAAGACGTCACAGTTGGTGCTGTCCGTGATCAGGATATCAGAGCCTGGGGAGCACGTGACGTCACAATTGGCGCCGCGACCGGGATCGAACGACACAGTCGACGCTGCGACCGGGGGACGACGTCACACTTATATCTTGTATATAATGCGTTAAAAATTGCTTTTCACCCTAGCGTGCGCTGATGACCTAAGAGTGAGAGTCTCCGACTGATGTCAAATCGGTCAGGTTTCGATCCCGGCTTGAAGCAATCGCATGTCTATCCATTCTGAGGAGCTGTGATACAGCGAAACAGTATGCCTGTGGATGACTATATATATATATATATATATATATATATATATATAATGCAAAATCTAAAAAATTTCGGATGAACTCTTCGCTATGGTACTTAGAGTTTTTGAATTTAAGAGCAGTATTAGACTGGCGTCGGGATCTTATTAATTTACAATTGAGTTGTCTAGATGTAGCTATAAATTCTATGCTAACTGTTTCTTTTCTTCGTATTCCCAAGCGGTCACCCATCTAGGAACTGAACCACGCTCGATGTTGCTTAACATTTGTGAGACTGTCTTCCGACTCCATGCTTTCCAGCCAACTTTAATCTGCAAAAATTTAAATGCAATCGCTCTCTACAGTCCTCCTGATTTCTCTTTTCTCTTCCTGCTCATTATTAATGTTTCTGTTCCTAATTCTTCCACACCCTGTAACTCCTTGTGTTTTAGTGGCTTTACAGCCTTCATGGGTTGAAACCGATTTAAAAAAAAAAAAAAAAAAAAGTGAAGAAGTAAGCTAGGTGTTACAGGTCATCCACTGTCTAAATTTAAAAAATAACACTTCAGATTTTTTAAGATATGAAGTTCTTTTTGTATGTGTAATACTATTTTCTCGTAAAGAGTGTTTTAAAAAAACTTAGTCATGCGGGGCAAGTCCTGTTACTCATTATGTTATATAGGAATAAAGTGTAGCTGCCGACACTTAAGTTTGAACATAGATCGCCAGTGCGCAAACGCAAGCGATCCCATAAGTGGATCACGTGACCATGGGGGAAACGCGTAAGTAGAAAATAGCGTGACGTCTAAATGATCACTATTTCTACTCTATCCTCTATTACTATACAGACCGCTATTCTCTACTCTATTCACTATACTATTTCTCTATTCGGATCACTATACGGATTACTATTCGAGCGAGTATTATCGAGCAAGTACTATTAGTGCGAGTGCTATTCAAAGGCATCTGACAGCAGTATTGCTCAACGGCGTTACTATAGTTGTATCTACGATTACAAAGTCTCTACTAAAACGAGCATTCGTTGGCATCACAAACTGGCAACGAGTGTTCATTGACATCACAAAACATTAAAATATTACTCTTTTTGTTATTGTGTATGAATGTCCTTTGTGTTTTGATTGTCCTTAAGATTTCTTACGCGCAACATTCATCGAATTCTCAGCATTCTTCTGTGGAACCATATTTCTGTTGCCTGTTTTTTTTTTTTTCTTCTGTGAGGAGATTGTTCAGCATTTACTGCCATATAATAGGATGTATATTACATAACAGTTCAACAACCTTATCTCCGTTTTTAACATAATTTTCCTGTTTCTCAATACTTTGTCTAGCTTTTCGAAGGCACTTTTGCTATCCCAGTGCGCGTTTAGTGTCATGCCTATCCTGGCTTTTATTTATTTTCAACTTGAGTTGTTGCTTGATACAAACCTTTACCAAGTCACTTAACTAAGACTTGCAGTAAAGGAATATTTTATTAGAACGTTATCGAGCATATTAAATGGACATAGTTTTTTTTTTATTATTGATTCGTTTTGTACGGTTTATCAAGCTTTTGCAGGTTATTTAAAGCCAGAAAATATTTTTAGATTGCAAGAATTTTTTTTAGATAGTAATGATTAGTGATACAAGTCTGACTAATTAACTGATAGCTAGGGGGAGAAGAGGTGGATTCATACCTTTCCCAGGGGTATTCGCGTGTTGAATATAACGAATCCAACCAGAGTTCGAACTCGGCTCTCCGATTAACAATTCCGTGTCATTATCCATTACACCACCCGCACGCCCAAACTTACAGCGCTTCGTATTCCCAAGCGGTCACCCATCTAGGAACTGAACCACGCTCGATGTTGCTAAACATCGGTGATCGTTTCAATGTGAAATGGCTATAAGCAGAAAGATTTTAGAGACAGAGAAGTGGGTGTTATTATTATTATTATTATTATTATTATTCCCTTTCGTCTCATCTTCAAAGATGTAAAACAGTCGAGTCTCTTTGATCAGTTGAAAATCAAGTTGCGACTTTAGATGTTCTGCTCATGCATCAGAGTCCACAAAGTTCAAAGACAGGGTTCTTTGTTGAGTTTGAAATAGATGTTTGGGTTGCTTTTATGAAGTCACTTATGGAAGTATTTAAGAGAGACTAGCTGAAGCCTCGTTCTCGACACACTACCAGATGCCTTTCAATTCCAACCTTCATCTCCCATCTTATTGGTCCACGTTTTACCTTCGCCTTTTCAAAAATCCGATTATCAAAAGGTGACGCCGAATCTATACGCTTATGTATTTTTATTGTTGATCTAGAAAGCAGCACACCAATAAATTGATGTTGGGTTATAATTATGCGTAACCCATCTACCCATCATGCCACCCATTCTGATATGCGTATAACAGGCACATGCACCGCAGCCAAATATATGCGATACGCTGACAGATTTTCCTAAAAACAGCACATAATCATACAGGTTAGAAATACGTTCAGGTCAGGTAAACCAGATATTTTCCGATTTGGCATCTTGCCAATATTCTAATGTGACACCAAATATCCATAGACGCCCTCATCTTTCAAACTTCAAAAACATCTCTGTCGTCACACGTATATAATGCTATCAATATCGCATATTCATACTAGAAATAAATTCTGTCTCAATTTTTAGGTTGAGGAGTCACAGACTCGGGGAATTTTTCAAAAACAATCATCGCAAATGCTAGGTTCTAAGGATCCCCTTAGTAGGCCTAGCATTGCAATATATATGATATGAGAGCCGTTAATAAAGAAGGACCTATAACAGAAGGTCTTCAACAGCAGCTGTGGCAAAAGAAAAACCTTCAGCAAGCATGACAAGCAGCAAAAATATTCAGCAGCAGGTAGGTTAGGTTTAAAGCTCCAAGTTCCCCACAGAAAATTGTCCTACGAGACAATAGCCTAGAAGATTAAAAAGTTTTGATTCGTGAATTTAGTGACATTGTAATCATGAGCTCAAATGGTTTGATTCTTCAATTTTGTAGCATTGTAAACATGAGTTTAAATGTTTTGATTTTTGAATTTAGAGGAAGTGTATTTATGAGAGCTGGGTCAGGCAGTGAGTACTTGGACTCAGTAGAAACGGGACGTGTAATAACTGAGAAGTACTAAAGATAAGAACTATACGAGATATACCTAGACATGGGAAGTAGATGTCATGAAGAGTTCAGTACAAGGCTCTGGGTTTCAATAGCTGAAACCTTGTGATAACAATCTAAATGCTATAAATGAGGTTTCTACTATATAGCTATAGATAGATAGATAGATAGATAGATAGATAGATAGATAGACAGAGAGACAGACTCATCTCTATATTCCATTAGCAGTCGGTATAGTTTCAATTCTTTCAGACAGAGAAGGAAACGAAAGACGATGATAATCGAGGCAACGAAGAGCAAAAGAATTGTGGAAATACTGTCAAAAACGCAATATAAGATGAAAAAAAACACACACACACACTGTATGAAAAAGTTTTTCCCCCGTATTTTTCTTTAATCAGTTTTCTGCGTTGAGAAAACCACGTTAGGCGTGGGGGGGATATATCGTTCTTTTGCACTTCGAACCAAGTTGACCTGAGCTGCTTTTACATGGAATTGAAAGAAGAAAAAAACAAGATGGCGAACGGTTTTCATATAAGAGATGAGATTCGATGATTTCATATTTATTCTGAGTTCATTTATCATTTTCTTTTCATATTTCCTATATAGACTGAATTTTAATTCATATTTTGTTGTGATTCTAGGTGGGGAATGTGGAGAGATTGAGAGAGAATGCTTCTGAAATTGGGTGTGTGCGTGAGTTTAGTTTTTGTTGCCTTCTAAAATTTGGATTTTATTTACACACTGCGCGTGCGCATGCACACACATAGACACGCACGCACACAAACTCATATATATATATATGGAGGATTCTCGTCTCTGAGTTCGAAAAATTTCTGGATCCACAAGAGAAAAACGAGGATGGGAAAGGAAATTTCTCATATATATATATATATATATATATATATATATATATATATATATATATATATATATTAGTGTATATGTGAATGAGAGAGTAAAATTATATAACACTTTATGTGTTTTTGGGGTTAAAGAAAGAGTAATTGCATATTTTTTATAGATAGATATGAAACGACGGACATAGATAGATAGATAGAGAGATAGATAGATAGGTAGGTAGGTAGCTAGAATAATTATTTTTATTACAAGTATCATCGTGCATCGAAGAACGGGATGGGGTTAATACAAAAAGAATACATATATTTCTGCAAGACAAAATCAAGATATTCGTCAGAGAATTCATCGCAAGATAAAGAAATGTTGTTTTTCAATGTACGCATATTTCCCGTTTCTTTTTTTTTTTTACTTTTTTTTTTAATAACCACGTACCTCACAACAAAACTATAGAAAGAACAAATTCTTCGCCTCTCCAAATGAAATAACGTGTTCCGTTTGGAACTCTCTAAAGGTTAGAGGATACGGTATATAAACGAAGGATGGTAAGTTGTCCGGCCGAAAAACTGTTAATATATATATATATATATATATATATATATATATATATATATATATATATATATATATATATATATATATATATATATATTCCACCGTGCCTCCTATAGCGGCTATGGATAGCGGCTTGGATTGAGGAATCGGAGAGCCGAGTTCGAATTCCAGTTGAATCCATTACAATCACCTACGTGCCAATACCCTTAGGAAAGGTATGAATCCTCTTCTACTCCCTCCAGCTATGGGTAAAATAGCAGGACAGACAGGCTTCTA
The DNA here is from genome assembly GCA_903632075.3 of Acanthosepion pharaonis. Classification (NCBI taxonomy): domain Eukaryota; kingdom Metazoa; phylum Mollusca; class Cephalopoda; order Sepiida; family Sepiidae; genus Acanthosepion; species Acanthosepion pharaonis. The sequence continues at coordinate 247,164 of CAHIKZ030003576.1, read as the reverse complement.
TAGCCTTGGATGGCAACTGGTCTAGGAGAAGGACAACTCTGAATTCAAAACCAGCGGAGGGTCGTTTGGGAACCTTGTGGCACTTAGTGCACCAGGTCTCTGTATTCGTCCCTTCAAAAAGTGTGGATGGTCCTGCACGAAGCCTTCACCACTATAATCAAATCTCATGTGTCGTAGTGGGCTGTCGGTTTTCTGGAAACTGATCTGCTTGACCCTCATACGTCGAATTCGACGGGAGAGTCGACTATATATATATATATATATATATATATATATATATATATATATATATATATATATATATATGAAATATTTTTGTAGGTATAAAATTTAATAATAGAAATAAAAGCATGAAGCTTAATATTCAAACTTATATTAAAACACTAGGAAATGTGCAATGAGAAGGAAAAGGGGGGGAAAGAAAAAAACAGCGTGAATTTTTTTTTGGGGCTCGCTGTTATTTGTCTCCTGCTCTTTTGAGCTCATTTTTTCCCCCTTTTCCTTCTCATTGCACATTTCCTAGTGTTTTTTAATTTAATTAAATCTCCCCGTGAGACTGGTTGCTTCCTTTAAAATGTCTAGTAATATTAAGCTTCACACTTTTATATATATATATATATATATATATATATATATATATATATGAATGCATGTGTGTGTGTGTGCGTGTATGGATATATATATATATATATATATATATATATATATATATATATGTATATAAATATAAATATAGATAGATAGATAGATAGATAGATAGATAGATAGATAGATAGATATGTAATATATCATATATATTATTATTTATATATTGTATGCACAGTACTTATTAGAAAGAACAAATTCGCGTTCAATATCAAAGATAGAGCTAACATTTGTCTGACGATCGCTAAAGTGTGAAACCCAGGGTCACAAACTCACATCTATCCAACCATATATATATATATATATATATGTAAATTACATAAAGATGAAACTCAATGGTACCCCATTTTGATGGCCATTTTACCATCCGGGATATTCGGCATGGAGCTTGTCAATACAAGAGAGGTAGTTTGAATTTCACAAGGAATTAATATCCAAGAGAATCCTACTATATATATATATATATATATATATATATATATATATATATATGCAGATCTGAGAGGTGGGTTGGAATCCTGTACATCTTTCTGATATCAGAGAGTGAAAGAAAGAACGCGAGAGCGGTACATATTAATGAAAACCTGCAAAGGATTTTGCTATTTTATTTACTGATAGTTTTCAGAAGGATATTCGAATAATCCAGAACCTGTACTGGCAGCAAACCGCCTTCATACGAAGAGAAAATGATTTCAGTAAATTTAAAAAAATTAAAATATGTTTAAGACAAGGATATATCTTCCCGTCAGATTTATTCCACCTCTCCAGTGAGGCGATTCTGAGAGAATTAGAAGTTCTACCAGGATTTGTTATTGGAAGCCACAATCTTAACAACATAAGGTATGTTTTGTATTGTTGTCCGGAGTGGCTATTGAAAATAACAACAACGGCAACTTACAAAATATAAGGCTTTATTTTAAACAAGAGCAATACAACTATATATTTACAAGTTTGATTGAAGCTGGAAAGCAAGCCAGTATTAAACCGACCTTCCCACGAGGCAGACTGTGACACCAGGCCGATTTTTATATGGGGAGATCCGAGACCGTAGGCTTGGGCAAAAATTCCCCGTAGACCCACGCATACATGGGGTCGGGTTTGTCTACCTCCCTAGACGAGACTCTGCCCTTCGGCATAGCCTCACCTGGGTTCCTCTCTACCCGAAGGTAGAGAGTTCGACGTCTGGAAAGCAAGCGATATTTACCCGACCTCCTCACGAGGCAGGATGTGGCACAAGGTCGATATCTATGTGGAGCGATCCAAGCCGGTAGGCTCGAGCTAAAATTCCCCGTAGACCCCGCATGCACGGGATCGGGTTTGTCTACCTCTGCAGACGAGACTTTGCCTTTCGACATAGCATCGTCTGGGTTCCTCTCTACCCGAAAGCAGAGAGTTTGACGTCTTGATGCTAGCTGGAAATCAAGCGATATTTACCCGACCTCCTCACGAGGCAGGATGTGGCACAAGGTCGATATTTATGTGGAGCAATCCAAGCCCGTAGGCTCGAGCATGTACGGGG
>CAHIKZ030003576.1:0-240000 GCA_903632075.3 Acanthosepion pharaonis | reverse complement strand
ACTGACCCTCGTTTCTCTTACTACTCCTACTCATATTAGGTGGGAGAGTCTATTAACTATAGAATAGGTGTGTTTCACCATAACAACAAAAGTGGAACTTGTCCGGTGAACGCTCACACGATGAAAAATGAGAATCCTGCCCCCAGTACGTCTGATTACCGACTCACGGATTAATTTGGCACGGTCCGGAGTGGGGGGAGGCAGGTCTTTAATAAAGATTTTTGCAATATAAATTAAGTTACCCCCTTTACATAGCGGTAAAATTTATGAATTAACAGAGCGCGTTCATGCGCATGCAGAAAAATTCATAACTGCCAATTGCATTCATTCTTACTTGTCTTAGCAATTCACCCATGTAAGATTTTGGATGAGACTAAAAGTACTGGGTAAAATAAAAATTCTAAGAACAACTAAGGAGTTTTCCTCATTCAGTTTAATTACAACATAAAAAAGATCCGTGAACATGAGAGAATTAAATTAAGATAGATCTATCTATCTATCTATCTATCTATCTATCTATATATATATATATATATATATATATATATATATATATATATATCATTTGTTTATCTCTCTTTATTGTATTCTGTTCACATCTATCTATCTATCTATTCCAGTCTGATCATTATTATCCATCTATCTATCTATCTATCTCTGTTCATATCTATCTCGACCTGTTCATTATCTATCTATCTATCTATCTATCTATCTATCTATCTATCTATCTATCTATCTCTGTTCATATCTATCTCGACCTGTTCATTATCTATCTATCTATCTATCTATCTATCTATCTATCTATCTATCTATCTATCTATCTCTGTTCATATCTATCTCGACCTGTTCATTATCTATCTATCTATCTATCTATCTATCTATCTATCTATCTATGTTCATTTCTATCTGTCTAGCTACCTCTATTCATTTCTGTCTGTCTGTATATCTATCTATCTATCTATCTTCCTCTCTGCTGACCATCATGCTTTTTTATGCGTCGCGTCCTTTCAGGGCGTAGACGATCATGGCTCCCCACTCCCCTCTATCCCTTGTGGTTCTCAATAAGTTTCGTGTTTCTGCCGACTCCCCCAGACCACGTTCTGCCATCCACTTGTTTAAACCCGCTAGGTATGTCATGCGTTGCTTTCCCTTGTGTTTTTCCCTCCACTCGCCTTGTGAGTAGCAGATTCTCCAAGCTCCCTTTCTCGATACGTGTCCTAGAAATTTCACCTGTCTCTTCCTTATATTAAGTATAAGTTTCCTTCTTGTTTGTAACCTCTCCAAGACCTCATTGTTGTTCACACTCTCAGTTCATGACATTCTTAGCATCCTTCTGTGGAACTACATCTCCACTGTCTCGAGTTTCTTTTTCATCTTTGAGAAGACCGTCCAACATTCGCTGCTGTATGAGAGGATAGATGTCACGGAACAGCTCGGTCTATGATATCCTTAGCATCCTTCTGTAGAACCATATCTCTGTCGCCTCGAATCTCTTCTTCATCTTTGAGGAAGTCATCCAACATTCGCTGCTGTAAAAAAGGACATATGTCATGTAACAGTTCAGTATTCTTTTCTTTGTTACCAAAGAAATCCTCCTGTTTCGCAGTAGTCCGCCCAGCTTTTGAAATGTGTCCTTGGCCATCCCAGTATGTCTATGAATCTCAGTGTCGCAATTACCGTCCTCTGTCAAGACGCTTCCCAGATATTTAAACTTCCGCGCCTGCTTAATTTCAGTGTCCCTGATCTTCAAATCGCTTTTCGGTCTTAGCCTTTTATTGATATATATTACTGGAATATATTAGTTTGAGCAATACTTGACCGGCGGCGAGATCTCATCAATTTACTGTTGACCTAACTAAATGTAGCCGTAACTTGTACGCTTACAGTTTCTTTACTCGCACTCCTTGCTCATGATACTTCCGGCTCGATGCTCTCCTGCCAACCTTAATCTGCAAAAATTTAAATATAATGTCAATTGTTATCTACTGTCCTCCTGATTACTCTTTTCTCTTTTTCAGTCAGTTATGTGCCATGCGTGATACATGTATCGTTTGATAACGAGGCAGATTTTTTGATTGCCATTACTTTCTGCGGTAGACCAGTTGCCATAAAAGGCTAGAGAACCCGGTCTGTCCTGTTAGTTACCCATAGCTTGGAGAGAATAAGAGGATTCATACCTTTCCCAAGAATATTAGCACGTAAGTGAATGTAATGGATTCGACTGGAATACGAACTCGGCTCTCCGATTCCTCAATCCGAGCCACTATACATTACTCTGCCGTGCTTCCTCATTACTAATGTTTCTGTTCCTAATTCTTCTACACCCTGTAACCCCTCGCATGTTAGTGGCTGTACTAAAAAAATCAATCTATCTCTGTTCATTACTATCTGTCTGTCTGTCTGTCTATCTATCTAAATCTGTTCATTTCTTTCTATCTATGTCTCTTCATTTATTTATTTCTTTCTTTCTTTCTTTCTTTCTTTCTATCTATCTATCTATCTATCTATCTATGTCAGTGATTGTAAACGTGGTCCAGCATTTCTAATTGTCCACAGAGAATTCGTAGCCATAAAGAAATTTTAGCCATTTCACAAAAACTTATCTAAATTATTCATGTTTAATTACACACGTTCATTATATTTGAAAATTTCGAAATTACGCAGGTATTTTTATTGAACAGCCTAAAAATAAAAGTAGGAGGATCCATTTGAATTTTTTTAGAAAAAATTCTCCATGGCTGAAAAAAAGGTTGCGAAGCACTGATCGATGTTCATTTGTTTCTATCCGTCTATCAATCAATATATATATATATATATATATATATATATATATATATATATATATATATATATATATATATATTAATTTCTTCCTATCTATGTATCTATGTTCATTTTATCCCTCTACCTACCTACCTACTTACTTACTTACCTACCTACCTATCTATCTATCTATCTATCTATCTATCTATCTCAGTCTGTTAATTTCTATCTATCTAGCTAGCTAAGTAGTGAAATCTATCTATCTATTTTAGTCTATTCATTTCCATCTTTCTATCTATCTCTGTAAATGATAACTAACAGTTATTTTTTATCAAAACAAAGATATCTCACATCAACTTGAGGTTTTATCTTTACTTATATTTTTACGTAAGCCCGCTCGGCTGGTGCGTGCCATTTGTTGAACTACTAATAGACAGCAGATCTAAAAATTATTATAAAATAATTCATTTTTGATTTCACCAAAAGTTATCTCTATGTGGATGTGCGGTGGCTTAATGGACAGCGGCCCGGAATAAGAAATCAGAGTGCTGAGATCGAATTCCAGTCGTGTTCATTAAATTCACTAACGCGTAGATGCCGTCAGGAAATGAATGAATCCATCTATTCTCCCCACCTATAGGTAAATAGCAGGAGGACTGGGCCCTCTAGCCTTGGTTGGCAACAGGTTTAGGAGAAGGAAAACTCTGAATCCCAAGTAGTTTGGAGAGAGTTGCTTTCCGTCATGCTATCTTCCCCGAGATCAGTCATTCTCAACCTTTCGTCCATCACTGACCGCCCCCACTCGGCTTTATGTATTTCTCCATTTATCCCCCCCCACTCCCATACAAAAAATTCATAGCCAGCATAAAGCATTGATGTACAATTTCGTGACTAAATGAATGAATGATTTTTTCATTCAAAATACTAAGGGGTTTTTTTTTTAGTCAAAATACTGTGCCTAAAAGAAAATACTAAGCGACACTCAAAATACTGATTTCTTATTTAGTACTAATCTACTAATTTTTTTAGTATAAGTTAATACTCTGTATAAAATTCAGTATTTTTATTAACGCTTGTAGTCATTAATAAAATATTATTCATTTTATCCGCTGTATTAGTAGATCTACAAATTAATACTAATCATAATCATTCATTCAAAAAATTTTTTTTATTTTTGTTTTTTGGCAATTTAAAAATTTTTGGAAAATACTAAAAAAATTTTTTTGAATGAATGATTATGATTAGAACTGACTAATTTGTGACTAAAAATTGTGCAAATTAGTCATTAGTAAAAATACCAAAACAGAAATAAAAAATATTGATAAATACTAAAAAGTAGTAAAAATTCAGTATTCTGATCAAAAATTAGTAATCCATCATTCATTTGTAGATCATTGTCATAAAGTGACAGAAAAACAAGAAGGTCAGAAAGAACCTTTTTATTGTTTAGGACTTTAGGTTTTGTATAAAAATAGTATTATACATTGGTATCAAAAAAAAAAAGAAGAAAATCAAACCTTTTCTAAATAGAAAATTATGAAGTTAATTTGTATTATAAAAAATAATGAACAGAAACATCAGAAGCATTATCAGTGGGAAAACTGGTGATTCATTGAGTCAATCAGTTTGTTTATACGAGGAGCTGTTTCTGATAATGCTACTCTCATGTCATCGTCGGCTTTCAGGCGTTTTTTTTTTTTTTATTATCAATTATTTACCCCCGACTATATAATTTTTTACCCCCTGGGGTAAATTTACCCCTGGTTGAGAACATCTGCCCTAGATGAACCACTGCTGCAGAACATGTTGTGCCTCTACGATTCAAATGGGTTGCTGGACTCGTGATCGAAAATCTATCTGCCTTTTTCTATACAAATTTTATTGAACAGAGATATTGTTTTTGTTTATTTGTTTAACGGCATATAAACTCCATATGAGTCCTTTAAGGATGCAATTTTATTTTATGGGGAGCAGTATTCATTTCTTTTACAAAAAATGTATTGTCGGTATTTTTTCTTTTATAAAAATGTATTGCTAGTATTTGTTTTTTTTTTTTTAAATTCTATTGCGGGTAATTTATTTTTGTTACAAAAATGTATCATTCTGGCTTCTATTTACTCTCAATTTACCTTGTGCCACACTAAAGAATCCTTCATATTTATAAATATCCAGACATTCAGTATTTGAAAAAAACAAAAAAAGAGTGTTAATTCTAAGGAATCTTTACGCTCACTTGCCTCAAAGCGTGGCATTGTGGTTAGACCTTTTAATTGATAACCCCTGACCTTTCTTTGTAAAACCTACTTTTAGAAAACCAAACGTTTTCGAAAGGAACACTGATCCTAGGGAAGATTAAGTTGCCCCCCATTAACTTCTCAAAACTTTTCTCTTTTGTTGACAGTAACTGAAAGTGAAAAAAAACGGCATCATATTTTCATTATTCCTCCCACCACCAAAAAAAAACGGTCGCCAAATTATTAATTTTGAAATATAATAACTTTGAGCATTCGTCAACTTTAAGCGATCGTCTCGGGTGGACGGAGTTGTTTGGCTTACGATGATTGATTAGTGAAAGTTTTAATTGGCATAAAACTTTAGGTTTTAATTTGGTACCGACGAAATATGAAACCGCTGCCTCTTTTGTTCCTTAAAAAAATAACCGCCTTTAGACTTTGTGCTAAATCCTATATTAAACATGTTTTGTCAAATCAAAATATTTGGTCCTGGGCATGACGATAGAATACTTCCGGTTACAAGGCCTCTGATCAGGAGGTTTTGAGGGGTATGTAACCACCTCTTAATTGCTATTGTTCCGAGTGCCACCCTAACCTGGTGTAGTAGCACCTGTTAGGGTAATACCTATGATCAAATAGTGAACGTCCAAATAAAAATCAAAACGCTAGGAAAGTATAAAAATACATTTTTTGTAGTAAAAATAGCAGCAATACATTTTTATAAAAGAATTACCAGCAATGTATTTTTTTAGTAAATTATCCACAATACATTTTATAGCAAAATGACCAGAAATACATTTTATAGCAAAATAACCAACGATAAATTTTATAGGAAAATTACGAACAATATATTTTATAATAAAATGATCAGCAATACTGTTGTAATCTAGGAAAGGTTACTGAATAGAATAATCAAACGAAGGTTGGTAATAAACGATAATACATATAAGAATAGCACATATAAGATTCGCCAGCGGCGCGTAGAAGTAGTCAACTGCTAGAAATAAGTGAATTCCACAAGGAATCTTTAACTGCAGGATATCTACCAACCGCCCGAGGCGGTCAGATGTGACAATAGGCCGAATTTAATGTGCAATATCCGAGCCCGTAGACTCGGCCAAAAATTCCTCGTAGACCTCCTATGAAACGTGGTTGGGTAGCTGTTTTCCGAGACGAGACTCTTCCCTTCGACATAGCCTCGTCTGGGGATCCTTCTCTGCCTTCGGGCAGAGAGTTTGGCCAGCACAGCTGAAAACGAATCTCTAACTACAGATCAACATACAGTATTTACTACTGTATTTATGTGAATGGGGATATGCTACAGCAAATACATTTTTATAATAAAATAACCAACAATACATTTTTATAGTAAAATGACCAACAATACATCATGTGTGTTACTTACTCTACAACACTTAGTAAATATCATCCCTTTTTTGAACATAGTAGACTGGCGCTACGGATTCACAAAACACTGTACCAAATAAGAGAAACAACATAAGGAAGACTCTGACAGGTTATCTATTCCCCCAGGAAGCTAAAGAATGCTAAAGTGACCTGCTGTATATGAATGCGGTCTCTCGTCCATTGAATAGGGACGTGAATGATTTCAATGACAATTCTAGCTTCTTCTTTTTTAAAGCATTTCACCCCAAACAATGCGGGAAGCCACTAGCACGCCAGGAGTTACAGAGAGTTGGAGCGAGAGCAAATAAGATTGATTGAGAAAAGTATGAAGAGAAGGATAGATCAAGGCATCTGGAGACGTCGATTGACATTACATTTGAATAATTGGAGATTATAGCTATCAGGGAAACAGGAAAAGGGGAGGTGGTTCCACAGGCGAGAATTGCGAGACATGAAGCTATTGGCGTAGAAAAGACAGCTATATATTTAACAGTTTCGACAGTGAAAGGGTGAGAGCCAGATGCCAGCCTAGTTGAACGCTTAAATTCATGAAGTCTGGGAACCAGCGCAAGCAGCTCATCGGAGCAGTTACCGTGAATATATTTGTTAAAAAAGACAGCGGGAGGCGACGGCACGTCTGTGAGAGAGGGACTGCAGACAAGATGCTAGATCAGGGCCAATCACATTGTATATCCGTCTCTGGTTCTTATCAAGGACCTTGAGACAAACAGAAGGGGCTCCAGACCATATATGGCCGCAAATCTGATCAATGGCATCTTGCTAGAATTATCATTAAGGGACTGTGGTTGGCCATCGAGCTATCCACAATGAGTGTTAATGCCCTCGATTGAGTCCATGCATGACAATGTAGATCGAAGGATGTCAAATATCCCCATAGTGTTAAAAATGGTATGTGCTAAACGTCTTGCACTCTTTACTATACCCCCTTAGAATTCTATTCATTTGGTCTTGTTAGATTACAATTGATATAGGTTTGTGCATTCTCATGACGTTAAAGTACAATGCCGCTCATCTAAAATTTACTTTACATAGTGCTATCACGTGATATTGCCCCATCTCTATTTCTCTTTCTTCTCCCTCTCTTTTTTCCTTATCTCTCTTCCCCCTCTTTCTTTCCCACTCTCTCTCTCTCTCTCTCTATTTGATGCGAGGGATAAATACTGAGCCATAATTAGACGTATAGATAGATGTAAACAAACTTAGATGTGATCAGAATGAGATAGAGAAATATGAACAGAGATTGATGTGATCAGACTGAGATAGATAGATAGATAGATAGATAGATAGATAGATAGATAGATAGATAGATAGATAGATATGAACAGATGTGACCAGACTGATAGATAGATGGGATCAGACTGAGATAGATATATATGAACATAAATAGATAGATAGATAGATAGATAGATAGATAATGAACAGACTGAGATATATACTCTTTTATAGTTTTAATATTGAATAACCCGGTGATTTTTATAAAAGCCTTTTACAGTTTATCTCCAAACATTTTATCTCATTATAATTTCTTTCTTTTATGTGCCGTGTCCTTTCAGGACGTGGGCGACCATTGTTCTCCACTTCTCCCTATCCATTGTAGCCTTCGTTGCTTACCTTTGTCTCTATTTCCCTCTATTCGACCTGTGAGTATCAGATTCTCCAGGCCCTCCTTTCTCATTACGTGTCCCAGAAACTTCAACTGCCTCTTCTATGATGTTAAGTATAAGTCTCTTCCTTGTACACGCCTTTAAATGGAACTGATAAGATATGTTTTCTTATGAAAAACACAAGATATTTTCACAGAGATTTTAATATAAGATGAGAATTTCTTTCCAGATCAGAAACAGCAAATCTGAGAAAAAAGAGAACGGGCGAATAATTTGCTTATTCTTCTTTTTATACATACACCATATGTCGTCGAACTATTATAACTTTCAATTTTTCTTTTGTAATTGCCTTTCATTACTTAATGAAAGGATGACATTACTTGGATGACATATACGAACCACAAGCATATATGGTTTTCCTACCAATTTTACAGCAGGGAGTATTAAGAAAAAATGTATGCTTCATCGAATATTACTCAAATTTCATCCATCTTCCATATTTGGCACATTTCAAAATAGAGTTTCTTTTTGTGTACATATTTCAAATTTATGAAATTTTAATATTTTGTTAAAAAAAAAAAGAAAAAGATGAAACTTTATCTATTTGTTCTTATTTTTTTGGCATTCTTTCTTTATTATTTTCTTTCTTTCTTTCTTTCTTTCTTTCTTTCGTTCTTTGTTTCTTTCTCCTTCAATCACTTCTTTCCTCCTTCGATTTTCTTTAATCAATTCATTCCTTGGTTCGTAGACACTCGTTTTTTTGTCTTTCTTACACTTTCTCAATTTTGTCATCTATGTATTTGTTGCTGTTCCATTTGCTTTCTATCTATCTATCTATCTATCTATCTATCTATCTATCTATCTATCTATCTATCTATCTTTCTTTCTTTCTTTCGTCTTTATTTCTTTCTTCCTTTTTGTCTTTGTATTTGTTGCTGTTCCCTTTCCTTTCTATCTATCTATCTATCTATCTATCTATCTATCTTTCTTTCTTTCTTTCTTTCTTTCTTTCTTTCGTCTTTCTTTCTTTCTTTCTTCTCTTTTGTCTTTTTATTTGTTGCTGTTCCCTTTCCTTTCTATCTATCTTTCTTTCTTTCTTTCTTTCGTCTTTATTTCTTTCTTCCCTTTTGTCTTTGTATTTGTTGCTGTTCCCTTTCCTTTCTATCTATCCTACTTTCTTTCTTTCTTTCTTTCGTCTTTATTTCTTTCTTCCCTTTTGTCTTTGTCTTTGTTGCTGTTCCCTTTCCTTTCTATCTATCTATCTATCTATCTATGTATCTATCTTTCTTTCTTTCTTTCCTTCGTCTTTCTTTCTTTCTTTCTTCTCTTTTGTCTTTTTATTTGTTGCTGTTCCCTTTCCTTTCTATCTATCATTCTTACTTTCTTTCTTTCGTCTTTATTTCTTTCTTCCCTTTTGTAAAAAATAGTACTCAATGTAAATTTACAGAGCATTAATATTATAAATTAACCGATTTAAAATATGTTTTTCGCTACACAGTTCTAACCATGTTTCAAAATATATTTCTAGATTTATTTCTTCATTTCCATTTTTGAAAAAAAGTTAGAACTATGCAGCGAAAAAACAATATTTTCAATCAGTTAATATATATATATATACATACACACACACACACATATATATATATATATATATACATAATAAGTAGGAGGATTTGATAAACATATAAATGAATAAATTCATTGAGTCCGATATAAATCTCAACTGAAAAATAGAGGAAGCACTGGACGGCCGTTTCGTCCTATAATTGGGACTCATCAGCAGTGCGCATCCACCACCAGATATCGAAACCCTGACAGCTGGGTTGTCAAGCCGACAACATACCAACTGTACCAACCGGGCCTCGACACCGAAGAGAATCATATCAGACCCACATAGCGCCACTCACTCACATATTCCGTGGCAGAACTACTCCTGAGTTCAATATATAACCATAAGACTGTGCCTCCTGCATTTGCTTAAATACTTGTATCTATGAAATAACAACGTTAAACATAAAAATATGTCTTTAATAAATATATATATATATATATATATAACTATGACCCTAAAGAGCCAGGCAGACCTACTTATGTTTCACTTATGCGAATCGTCAGGGTACACTGGCCAGCGTACCCTGACGATCCGCATAAGTGAAACGTAGATAGGTTTGCCTGGCTCTTTAGGGTCAGAGTTAGACTTCCTCTACTTAGTGTATTGAGCACTTTGCTTAGTTATTTTTGCTTCACTCGTGTTGGAGGTTTTTTCTTTGGATTCTGAACGATTTCGCCTCAATTTCATGTTCTTAGTTCTTTCTTTTGTTATTCCTTATTTTTCCTTCGGTATTGGTTTGTTCATTTACAAGCCAAAACACCTGTTTCTTTTCCGGACGAGTATAATTACTTATATATATATATATATATATATATATTAAGAAATGGACAAGGTCCGACAATTTATTTATTAAAGACATATTTTTATGTTTAACGTTGTTATTTCATAGATACAAGTATTTAAGCAAATGCTCTATTTAAATAAACAGTATTAAATAAATTTACCGGCCTGTCTACCCGATTGGTTTTTTCATATAGAAAATTTTTCAGCATATATGAACGGTTCCTGCATCCTATAGGTTCGAATCTTATACAGGGAAGAAACGAAAAATTTTGTCTACAAAAATTTCTCGACATTCAGGCAAGGTAAATGTTATTTAATACTGTTTATCATAAACAGAGCATTTGCTTAAATATTTGTATCTATGAAATAACAACGTTAAATATAAAAATATGTCTTTAATATATATATATATATAGAGAGAGAGAGAGAGAGCGAAAGAGAGATAGATAGATAGATAGATAGATAGATACTCAATGATATATATAGATTCAATGAATTAATTATGATTATCTCAAATCCTGCTTAATTTCTATGTTTCTATATCTTTACTTGAACCAGATTCTAATGCTCTGGATGGAACGGCTTGTGAATAGTAGTCGTGGCTTGTCGGGGCACAGTCCTATGAGTAAGGGAAACTTGAATACAGAAATAGAAAAGTTTAATCTGATAGAGATTAACATCGTATTTAAATAGAGCCGGAAGGGAGTTCCACAAACGAAACCTGCAAGGAAAGAATCTGTTAGCATAGAACTTACGGCTACATATCGCCAACTCTACTATAATTTGCTGAGATCTTTAATATCTAGTTCCCCGTGCCATGCCTTATCTGGCTATCTCAGTTTCAGTAATTTCCCTTTAGTAACTCAACACTCCAAGTTGTGTCCCCAAATATACGTTGGATTTTTTTTTAACCAAACACTTTATTTAGTCCACGGGGATAGATTGTTCTTGTTCCACATGCCATGCCTTATCTGGATATCTCAGTTTGAGTTATTTCCCTTTAGTAACTCTACTCTCCAAGTTTTTGTTCACCTCTACTATGGCCAGGTATTAAACTCGAAACTCAATTCTTCTGGATTATTTCAACGAATGCTTTTATCCCCTAGGCCATGCGACAGAAACATCGCAAATATGACAATAAATATGAGGACAATAGTACAAACAATGTAAATAGTTACAAGACCCCATTTCAGAAATATAGACAAATAAATATTTGTTGATCAGCGCATTCAAAGTTTTATATTTTGCTATTTTCGTCTTCCACCATGTTTTTTAGTCCAGATTTAATTTAAGCTGACTTTTTGAAGGTTGTTTTCAATATTTACTCTTTTTTCTTTTTGTCTCTCTTTATATTTAAAATCAAATGTTTTATTCCGTTTCTTATAAAAAGCGATTGCAAAATGTTCAACCTTACTATTTCCTTCGTTCGTTGAACAAAAGAGGGGTTTCTTTTAAATAAAATCGGAAATCCATTGAGATATTCCACAATCATTGAACACTGAACGCCAGCGACGGCTCAACAAGACAGTTAGCAAAGAGAGCCCATTAACCGGAAGTCGACTAAGCTATGCTTTTAATAACCGGAGTGAAGTCTTTGTTGTATTAATTTAAAACCGCTGGGGGTGTTTCTTGAACATCTGATTCTTTGCTTTCATTCTTTTCAAAGACATTGATATATTTGAAAACGAAAATTCTGATGTTTAGTAATTTGGGTTAAATGAGTGATGCATTCTATTGACCTCTGACCTTTTCTGAAATAAATATATTCAACAGAAAAATATTAAGGAATTATTAAATGATTTTTTACGACGTTATCTACAGCTTTGAAATGAAGAATTTACAGATATTTGGTCAGTGAGTGGCACGATCAAAAAACCACTTCGAATAAATTCATGACATCATGAAGATATTTTATCTCAATTGTTTGTTTTTTACCAAAATTTCACCCAATTCAATGCTCGAGAGCCATTCAAGCTAGATTAGTTATAGTTGAAATAATAAAGATGAATGAGGTGGGTAATATGAATGAAACAGAAGCTGGTAGGAAGCGAAAATTACAAGAATAAGAAGGACAGATGATGGTTGACCCATGACTTGAAGAGGTCTATCACACTTTTGTTCCTCTATCTCCCTCTACGCTCTCTCTCTCTCTCTCTTTCTCTGTGTGTGTGTCAGTCTTTTCATATCTATCTCTCACATTTAGTTAATTAGCTATCTATCTATCTATCTATCTATTCCATTTTGTGCATTATCTATCGCCCTCTGTCCATTTTCTCGCACTCTCTGTTTTTTCATATCTATTTATCTCATTTTTGTTCATTATCTCCCTCTTTCTCTCTCTCTCTCTCTCTCTCTCTCTGTCAGTCTTTTAATATCTATCTATCCTATTTTCTCATTATCTCTATGTGTTCATCTCTCTCTCACTCCTTCTATCTATCTATCCATATATATATATATATATATATATATATATATATATATATATATATATATTGAAAATTATAACATAATGCTGATCACTTGATAAGACACCAGAAGTTTTGAAACAAAATGGCTATCTTTGTAGTGATTTTATAAAATATTTATGTTATAATTTTCCAATAAATTATATTTGCTCTATTTTGTATTGAGCTCTCTTTGAAGAATAGTATTTTTTTTTTTTTTTTTTTTTTTTGTTATTGGAATTTATTCTGTATACACCAATCCTATATTTTGGTATATATATATATATATATATATATATATATATGGTGCTAGGAAATATAAGACAGAAAACAAAGACAGCGATTAAAAAAAACATCTTAGAAACAAATGAATCGAGAACCTCTGAAAAATGCAAAAAGGAAGAAAGTATTTTATTACAATAAGATTTTAAACAACATTAATAAATTAATTGAATAGAAGTACACACGCACATATACATACATATATGTGTGTGTGTGTGTTTGTGTGTGTGTGCGTCTGTTTGTGTGTGTGTGTGTGTGTATTACTGAAACGTCATGTGTTTATGCATAAAATGCCAAGTAATAAATATCTTCTGGTGCTTCGGGCTAAGTAACCTTTACTTTAGAGTTCATAAGTTTATTTTTTGAAAATTATGTCAAAAAAATTACACGTTATTCGCCTAATTTCTATAAGCAGAGGTCGACCTCGAATCAGGATTCTTAGATGAAATTTATGGATTCCTTGCTCAAAATAAAAGGTCGACTTACACACGAGTTCGAGTTATATAATGGCAACATAATAGTCAACAAATATCCGCTGCTTCGCTTTTCTGCGACTTCAATTACACAAACAATTTATAAATTTTACTCTTAATTAAACAATTTATACGTTTTACTCTTAATTGAACAATTTATAAGTTTTACTCTTAATTAAACAATTTATACGTTTTACTCTTTATTGAACAATTTATAAATTTTACTCTTGATTAAACAATTTATACGTTTTACTCTTGATTGAACAATTTATACGTTTTACTCTTGATTAAACAATTTATACGTTTTACTCTTGATTAAACAATTTATAAGTTTTACTCTTGATTAAACAATTTATAAATTTTACTCTTAATTAAACAATTTATAAATTTTACTCTTGATTAAACAATTTATAAATTTTACTCTTGATTAAACAATTTATAAATTTTACTCTTGATTAAACAATTTATAAATTTTACTCTTGATTAAACAATTTATAAGTTTTACTCTTGATTAAAGAATTTATAAGTTTTACTCTTAATTGAACAATTTATAAGTTTTATTCTTAATTAAACAATTTATAAGTTTTACTCTTAATTAAACAATTTATAAGCTTTACTATTAATTGAACGATTAATAAGTTTAACTCTTAATTGAGCAATTTATAAGTTTTACTCTTAATTAAACAATTTATAAGTTTTACTCTTAATTAAACAATTTATAAGTTTTACTCTTAATTAAACTCAGGTTATCACAGACGTGATGTGGCTTCCCTCTGTCTTTTCTACAAATATTTTCATGGCAGCTGCTCTGATGAGCTACTTTCACTGGTACCCCGACTGCATGAATTTAAGCGTGCTACTAGGTTGGCATCTTGGTCCCACCCTTTCACTGACGAAACAGTTAAATGTAACCGCCTCCTCTACGCCAAGAGCTTCTTCTCTCGCATTTCCCGACAGTGGAACTCCCTTCGTCTTACTTGCTTCTCTGATAGCTATAATCTTCAAATATCCAAATGTAATGTCAGTCGACATCTTCTAATGTCTTGATCTTGATCCCCGTCCTTCTCTTTATCCTTTCCTCAAACACCCCCCTCTTTACTCTTGCTCTCACTCTCTGTAACCCCTTGCGTGCTAGTGACACTCCCGCCTTGCTTGGGGTGAAATGCTTTAAAAAAGAATGTAATGATAGAAATTCGAATATGCGAAAAAAAAATGGTCGTAAAGTGCTTCCTTTCAATGAGAAGACGAAAGCTTTCTACTTCTATCAAAGATAAAATGAAATCGCATACTTAAGATTGTCGGAAGAAATCTTTTATCCGGAAATAAAATCTTTTTATCGTATATTGTTATACTTGTTCTATTTTATTATTAGTTATTATTATTAATCTCTTATTTGTCTAATAAAATCTACGGTAAGCACGAATTTTCAATCGAATACATACAGTATATTTTTATAATTGTTTCATTTTATTATCAGTTAGGTAGAATATGACTAAAAATTTAAAATATTTTTGTAGTTGTGGAAAATTTACTAATTACTAAAATCTCTAACCTTGAGTGTTGGAAAACATATTTCTTGTATTTCTGTGAATAACCTCTTCTTAGATATCCTGTATCTTCCTGGCGTCAGTTTAAACTTACGACTTCTTTTTTCCTATATATTGTGGCTATTTTGATGTACGTTCGTATTTTTTTGATGTCAGCTGAAAATTTTTAAACATTCCGCCACATTTCAGTGAAATTTTTCTTTTTCAAAATTATAACTTATTATAATTTCGATAAATGGAAAAAAGGTTTTAACTTAAACTGACGCCTGGTTAAATAGGTAAATGATATATTGAAAAAAGGTTTTAGTTTAAAATGACGCCTGGTTAAATAGATAAGTGATATACTGAAAAAGGTTTTCTGGGGAACTTCGGGGTTAGCAAGCTTGTCTTACGACTGAGTAGTGAGTTCGATCCTCACTGGGTGCCCTATACTTTCGGCCTTGTACCACATCTAAGCTACGAAAGCTTAGAAAGTCATTTAGGGGACCTCGGCGTGGTGTAATGGTTAGCAAGCTTGTCTCGCTGGAGCAATTACGACTGAATAGTGAGTTCGATCCTCTCTGTCTCTCCATACTTTCGGCCTTGTACCACATCTAAGCAGTGCTTAGAAAATCACTATGGAAAAGGTTTCAGTTTAAACTGACGCTTGGTTAAATAAGTGATATATTGAAAAAGGTTTTAGTTTAAACTGACGCCTGATTAAATAGATGGAAATTGTAGATTAAAAAGATCAAAACTAGTCGAAACTAGAAAGAAACTAGACCAAAAACAGATCAATGTTCCAATTAAAAATAAGGTTCTTGTCTAAATAAATCATTAAAACATCAACACGGAAAGAGAAAGTTTTGAAATAAAATCATTAATACTAATCTATTAATGTAGCTAATAAAATCCACATATCTTTTATCCATCACATAATTGCAGTATATTGTTATAACTATTCTATTTTACTATTAGTTATTACTGTTAATATCTTATTTTGTCTAATTTATAATTGTGTATAACATTTATTCATAGGTATGGTTATGTAATAAACAATATATGTATAAATAACGGCATTTATAGAGTTTCGTATTAATTGAGGTTTCAGTTATTCGCATAGCCGTTCTGGAACATAGGTCAGTTACGACTGAAAAGTGAGTTCGATCCTCACTAGGTGACCCATACTTGTGCCACATCTAAGCTACGCTTAGAAAATAACCATGGCCTTTCTGGAACATAATGGCCGCAGATAAGCGTGGACTTATGTATCTACTTCTTAAAAAATATAAAACCGTATATATAAATATATAAATAAATAGTAAAACAAAACTTATTGTATAACATGTCTAATGCAGGAAACATTTTTGTTTTTTTTTTACTAAACAAACATTACAAGTTTTTTTTTCTTTTATAAATCGTCCATGAATGTGGACTGCGTATTGCATGGTGAGCCACAGGCATCATACAATGGACAACCAAAAGCAAGTTTTTCATCGTATGACACATGCCGTGCGTTTTGATAAGCAATAATCAATCTATTGATCAGGAACTCAGATTAATTAAGCAGATTGAGAATCCCTTGCCTACGGTGAAGGGCGAGAGATACAGACCATATTATTTGCATATATATATATATATATATATATATATATATATATATATATATATATGTGTGTGTGTGTGTGTGTGTGTGTGTGTGTGTGTGTGTGTGTGTGCAGAAAAACCTTTTTATTGACAAAGAAGGCGAAATGCGTTATCAATAAGAAAAAGACAAACACATACACAAACACGCACACACACATATATATATATATATATATATATATATATATATATATATATATATATATATATAGAGAGAGAGAGAGAGAGAGAGAGAGAGAGAGAGAGATAGATAAAGATGTTAGGTAGATTTGAGCGGCTATAATTCATTTAAACATGCATTGTTAACAACAATAGCCAATTTGTGTTTGTTATATTTCTTCTTCTATCTGCCGTGTAGCTTCAGGGCGTTGGCGATCATGGCTCTCCATGATTTCTCATCCTTTATAGTTCTTAATAAATGTTGTCTTTTTGTTATCACCTCTAAATCCTGTTCCACTATCCATTTACCTGAACCTCACCAGGTTATGCGTTGTTTTCCTCTGTCCCTCTTGCATTCAATCTGTCCTGTGAGTATCAAATATCAACTGACGTTTTTCGGATATCACACTTTTTCTTTCCATTTTCTCTAAAGCTTCGTCATTGCTCACATGTTCAGTCTATGGTATGCTCAGCATCCTTCTGTAGAAGCACGTTTATATTTATTATTTAATTTATTTAAACGGAAATTGCTTACAGAACACTGTGATATATCAAGTCCCTGTAAAATCAGCAAATAACGAAGAAAGAATATACATAGGAGTAACTACCAGACCCTGGAAACAAAGAAACTACGCACACAAAACATCATTTACAAATAACAAATACGCGAACAGCACAATGCTTCCTAAATATATCTGGGAAATTAAAAACAAAATAAAAATGCCACCAAAAATATAGAAAATAAGTAAAACAGCATCACCCTATAGCAATAAATCCAAAAACTGTAAATTCTCACTAGAGGAGAAAATATCTATAATTAGTTTTCCAGACCAACAAAATTTATTAAATAAGCGATAAATGCAGATTTTAAAAAACATAGTTTTTACTATGTTAGTTAAAAATCGAAAACTAAAAAGGAACAAAAAATAAAATATAAAATAAAAATAAGTCAATAAGTAAAATGAATTAACCCAAATCAATAAGTAAATAAATTAATAATAAACAAAATAAAAAAACTACGAATGCAGGCATAAATACAAGTAAACGTTATAGTAACAACCAACAACAAATAACAAAGCAATTGATAATAAAGTTAACAAACAACACATCCAAATAGCCAGAAAACTGCATTCGGATCCACAATTATTTCCACTCAATAGCACCTAGAATAATTCGAAACATAGCCGTTACCATACACCCAATAACCGTTAGAATATTATAATAGAGATACCCATGATGCATGACCCACCAGAATATATAAATAGTCGAGCCAAAACAGGGTGAAATCTATTGCTGGTTATGTCAACAAGAACAGTTTAGGTGTTGAACATCATGTTTATAATGGGACCGATTGCATAAGTGTTCAATATGTACACCACCAATTCAATTTCATTGAGCTAGACTTAGTTTTCAAAATAATTGCTTTTAAAATTATGTCAATTTTTTAGGGGACACCCTTTATATGTGTGTGTCTGTGTATCTGTGTGTGAACAATCATGTTTGAGGTTTAATTAGTTTTCTATAGCTGGTGCCCCTAACAGATGCTACCACACCCGCTCCTGGGTATGATGATAAACTGCATACGGCAGCAAGGCCTCTGGTTGGGAGGTTTTGAGTAGCGTGGAACCGCCTCTTAATTGCTATTGCCACCAGGTCCACCTTGAGCTGGAGGGGTAGCACTTTTTACAGCACCAGCTATAGGAAACTTGTTAAACCTCAAACTGAGGTCAAAATACTATGGAAGTATAAACATAGATTTTTATAATAGAAATGCCAGCAATAGATATTTGAAAAAAACATATTACCAGCAATAGATTTTTGAAAAGATCTAGCAGTTCGCTTAAATTCGTAAACAACAATTATGTTCCTAATGTATCATTTGGACACATTATCCGAAACTTTTATGTTTGCCAATCCACATTCTTAATATATTAAATTGTAAAGAACCTCACTAAACTGGTATCAATGTTTATAATAGAATATCACGTATATTATGTGTATGTTACATAATTTACCTAACGTTAAATTCTTAGATCTCGTAACCTCCATTCTAATGATCTATTTAAAAATGGCGCCTTAAACATTTCAAAGCAGAATTTGGAGGTTACTGACCAGTGTCCTACTTAATCATCAAGTCTTGCTAATGTCTCAGATTGCAAAAAATATGAAGAACTGCAAAGAGAATAAATAATGTCGGAATGTGTAAAGATATTCTATTTAAAAATCCATGAATCAAGAAGAGGCAAATTGCTTAATTAAATTATAGCGAGGTTAATTAAATAGCGCTTTTAGGGATGAGGATATTAAGGAAGTAATGGATGATGTTTAAGGCAAGGGGTGAATTTAGTTATGAAAAGAAAGAGTAGGTAAAAGAAAGAGAGTGATGGAGAGAGAAGAGAGGTGTATTAAGTCATGGGAATAAAAAAAAGTGAAGAGGAAAGATGAAAGAATAATGAGAGGAGAGGCTCAAAGAAAGAAAGAAAGAAAGAAAGAAAGAAAGAAAGAAAGAAAGAAAGAAAAGGAGTAAAGAAAGAAAGAAAGAAAGAAAGAAAGAAAGAAAGAAGAAAGAAAGAATGAAGAAAGAAAAGGAGTAAAGAAAGAAAGAAAGAAAGAAAGAAATGGAGTAAAGAAAGAAAGAAATGGAGTAAAGAAAGAAAGAAAGAAAGAAAGAAAGAAAGAAAGAAAGAAAGAAAGAAAGAATGCATAAAGAAATAGAAACACTAAGAAAGATGCGTCATTCAAAGAAAGTAAGTAAGGAAGGAAAGAAGGAAGTGAATAGAAACAGAAAGACAAAGGGAAAGAAAACCCGAAAAAGAATGAAGCATCCAACAAAAAGGAAATAATTATAAACATATATATATATATATCGCGGCAGGCATAAGGAAAGAATAAAAATGAAAGAAGTTAGAGGAGGAAAGAGTAGAAATAGCAAGAAACATAGAAAAAAGGGAAAAGAAAGACGTAAAAATCACGGAAACAAATGAAACCAAAGAAAGAACAACGAAAAGAGAAAACGCGAAACGCTATCAAAATGGAAGAGAAATGGCGCGAAGAAAATGAATAAAACACAAACGTAAAGGAAGTGTTAAAAAGAAAATAAAAAGCGGAATGAAGAAGAGAAAGAAGAAAAAAATCTGAAAAGAAAGAAAAGCGACCAAAAAAAAAAAAAGAATTGTACATAATGAATGCTATTTAAAAGGTTCCTGCATCAACATTTCCAGAATCTATCCTAAAAGAATCTACAGAATTTATCCTAAAGCTCAATTCCTTGGATTTAAAGAAAAAAGTTTTAATATTTACAAAGCTTCTTCCAGCTCATCAAGAAATCTTTTATATAGTATTCGAATGCCGCTCTTAATTATCCATGTAATTACGGGAGCCAAAGCTAGTATAAATGTTCTTATTATATAACGAGGCAAAATAGAATACGTCGTTTTAAAAGTGATAGGAATTTCCTTTATTCTACAGATAAATTGAAGGTAACACCAAGCTTCATTCTAATGAGAACTCGCAGTTAAATTCATTGTTACTGACGCCTGAATTTTACCCTAAAGAAAAATCAAAAGTTTCGAGTTTCGTAAGTTTCGGCATTTTACTAATCATTTCAACTAGACTTCTCTTCGCTAAATATTATTTAAAACTTCGTAAATAATTTCATAGAAAATGAAAAACTTTTTTATAGTACTTTATATTTCCTTTTCTGTTTTTTTCTCTTCTTTTTTTACTTATTCACAAAGTAATTATACTTCAAATAGTAAAATTTATATAAAAAAGCACCTAATCTACACATTGCTGATACCTCCTGACGATTGGACCGAACGATTATACAAAGTTTTGTCTCCGAAACTCTGGAGTAAAAGTTCTGAATATAACATCAATCAGTTAACTGACAAATTTTATATTTATTAATCCCTTTATATATATATATATATATATATATATATATATATATATATATATATATGGAGGGTGTGTGTGTGTGTGTGTGTGTAGCAAGCGTGGACATAGGTATCAACACTGAGAGGGGATCACTTTGTTTCATGCTACTTACATAGAGTCTTTTCATGGTCTGACCATTTCGTTTAACCCTTAACTGATTGTCCGCATACAATGTTAATACCTATGTCGACACTGCTTATATTTACATCTCTCATAAACATAATAAATTGCATCTATAATTTATTACATGTATGTATAAAAACCATCACACACACACACACATATATATATATAATACTAAAAGTCTGTGGTTGTGTGCGTCCTTGTATTTTAATTTTAATTTCCTTTAAACTGAAAATTTTTACATTATTTACATTATTCGGACTGTTGTCCTCATCTTTGTCAACATATTTATCACAACGTTTCGGCCGTTGTACACTTCGGCCTTCTTCAGGTGGTTGGAATGTACAATGGTGTCACCACTTATGACTTTATTTCGCTCACTTTTCTATGTTTAATGGATGTCAGTTATCAGCTATCTCCTGTTAATTACCCTCTGAAAGTTCTCCACTGCCTTAACCAGGAATTGAACTCACACTCTTTGCGTCCTGTCACTGGATCTAACCAACCCCTTTATCCACTGTACCATGAGGACATCTGGGTATGAATTTCTGGGTATTATATACCTAATGTTCAGCAACCATTTTTACCAGTGCTCATATTGCAATTTTGCTGTTATCATTGCTTTTCTCTGGCACTCCTTATTACTGGTTCCTATATTTTATTTATTTCTATGCTTGGTCGGCTCAATGAGATTTTTGTGGCCTAGTATATGTCCTGATTCCTTAAGTTTACGAATTTTCCAATGGTGTTCTTTGTCTATGGTCTGGGAACACCAGCAATTAAGAGTTGGTCCAACGCTCCTCAAAACCTCCTGATCAGAGGCCTTGCTGCTGGGCGTAGTTTATCGTCTTACCCAAGACGCGGACAAATTTTTAAAATATGTTGTAACATCACTACAAAAATAGCCATTTCTTCATCACTTGAGAAGACACCAGAAGTGTGGAATCAAAATGGCTATTTTTCTAGTGATGTTATAACAGTGATGTTATATCTTATAATTTTTTAATAAATAATATTTGCTCTACTCTGTATTGAGCACTCTTTTAAGAATAGCGTTTTTGCTTATTGGAATTTTATTCCATCTACACCAATCCTATACTTATACCAATCCTATACTATATATCCTATACCAATCCTATACTATATATATATATATATATATATATATATATATATATGGTATATTTAATATTAAATGTTATGTTAGTATATTTAGTATTCAATGTTATGTCAGTATATTTAATATTAAATGTATTAAGTGTTATGTCAGTATATTTAGTATTAAATGTCATGACTTTAAGATAATATACTAACTTTGCTACACTTTTGAGACACCCTATATATATATATATATATATATATATATATATATATATATATATATATATATATATATACAGTCTCAAAAATGTATACACTCTATTAACTCCTCTTTGTTCAGCAGATCTCATCCGTTTAGCCTTTTTTTCTTGTGGGGATACTTAAAAAGATAAAGTCTGGTCTACAAAACCAGCAACAATGGCTGGAATGAAAGTTTCCTTAGAGCCAGAATGCTGTGTTTGAATCCTTTGTGTTGCGTTGTCAGCAAAGTTTGGATCATATGAGACATCAATTTGAAAAGATGCGATGGAAAAAATTTTAAAAGCCTTCATTTATAATGAATAATTTCTTCATATCCATTATTTAAATTAGATACAATTGGTTCTAGATGCTTGAATTATTTTTTGAGAAAGCTTCAATATACTAAAATCTGTATATCACAACAGCAATTAATTTTGCATGAAAAGAGGACGAAATTCAAATGTCACCAACTAATTTGGATAATAAAAGTTTAAAATGAATACTCTTTCGACTATATATCACTATTGACTATTGCTTTCGTGAATATATTCCCTGTCAAGACCTGTTGACAGTGCTAGCAAAGTTAGTATAGTATCTTAATGTCATGACATTTAATACTAAATATACTAACATAACACTTAATACTAAATATACCAACATAACAGTTAATACTAAACATACTAACATAACACTTAATACTAAATATACCAACATAACATTTAATATTAAATATACTGACATAACATTGAATACTAAATATACTAACATAACATTGAATACTAAATATAGTAACATAACATTGAATACTAAATATAGTAACATATCATTTATTACGAAACATACTAACATAATATTTAATACTAAATATACTAACATAACATTTAATATTAAATACACTAACATAACATTTAATACTAAACATACTAACATAACATTTAATACTAAACATACTAACATAACACTTAATACAAAATATACCAACATAAAATTTAATATTACATATACTGACATAACATTGAATACTAAATATACTAACATAACATTGACTACTAAATATACTAACATAACATTGAATACTAAATATAGTAACATAACTTTGAATACTAAATATAGTAACATATCATTTATTACTAAACATACTAACATAATATTTAATACTAAATATACTAACATAACATTTAATACTAAACATACTAACATAACATTTAATACTAAACATACTAACATAACACTTAATACAAAATATACCAACATAAAATTTAATATTACATATACTGACATAACATTGAATATTAAATATACTAACATAACATTGACTACTAAATATACTAACATAACATTGACTACTAAATATACTAACATAACATTTGATATTAAATATACTGACATAACATTTAATATTAAATATACTGACATAACATTTAATACTAAACATACTAATATAACATTTAATATTATATATACTGACATAGCATTTAATACTGAAATAACTTTTAATATTAAATATACCGATATAACTTTTAATACTAAATATATTAACATAACATTTATTACTAAATATACTGGCATAAGAAATAAAAATATTTCAATACTAACAGCCACAGGTAGTTATAACAAATCGTACCAATACGATTATAATTTTTATCCCGCCTACATTATGAATGCTCCATCAAGGGCAAATGATATTGTATGAAAAGGGGGTGAAATTCAGATATAGGTCACCCACGGGCGACGTTCACCAAATTTGGATAAATAAAGACAGAGAAATGAAAGAGATAAACTGAAATAAAAGGACTTTAAGCGCCATCTTGGTTTAGAAAGAAAATACAAAGTTTTGAACTTATATTAAGAAAGAATATAAAATTAGAAACAAAATAAAAAGTACAGACAAACAAATAAGAGAGATTAAAACGTAATTGTTCAAGTTACCAGAAAGAAACGTGCAAGAGAGAAAGGGAAAATAGATGGAGGAAATATGCGAACAGTAAATGAAAATAGAGATAAACAACAGATTTTTAAAAAAAAAGAGTGAAATAGAGCGAAGAGGTTGAATTATAAATTTGATGCGCCAAATTATGGAAAATCGTCAAGGATGAAAACCTATAATTGAAAAATTTTTGAAAGTTTTATAAATTAAGTTCCCTAAACTTATATTTAAAATCCAATTATTATACTTTCGTTACACCATAGCTTAAAAAATATGCTTCCTATCGATATATGCAGCATAATGATCGCTGATTTAAAATCAGAAATGTCACAAAAGAAAACAAACATTATAGAGGAAATTCCTTGAAGTTCTATTACTAGCAGTGTTACTCAGAGTTGCCCGGGTTAAAATGTCTTTTGAGATCAACGCTAATGAAAATGAGAAGAAAGCATTAACTGCAAAAAGTCAGAACGCATGATTGTTAGCAAAAAGTTAAAAGTGTGAATTGTACATCCGAGATACAAAAAGGGGGGGGATTTAAATATCTAGGAAGTTTTTTTTTTTATAACGACGGAAAGTGAGATACTGAAATTCGAAGACGTATTGGGATAGCCAAAGTATAATAGAATTTTCGAGAAAGAGAGAGAATTTTTGAGAGAGAGAAAGAGAATTTTTCAGAGAGAAAAATTTTTGAGAAGGAAAGAATTGTTGAGAATAAGAGAATTTTTGAGAGAGAATTTTGAGAATGGGAGGAGTTTTGAGAAAGAGAGAATTTTTGAGAGAGAGAGAGAATTTATTGAGAATGAGAGAATTTCTGAAGAATGAGAGAATATGAGTGACTTTTTGAGTGCACAATTGAGTCATAAGTAAACAAATGCAATAATAATTACCTTTTGGAAATTTATTTTAAGATGAGAACAACTTCAGTAACTCACAACTGAATGACATATGGCCCAATGGATAAATGCGTTGAATGGATCCAGAAATGAGACTTGTTGAAGGTGAATATGGCCAAAGAACAAGTAAACATGAATATGGCAGTAAAGATGAGGTCAACATTTCCAAACAATAACAATGTAAATAAGTGTAAAGGTAATTACAAAGATAGGACAACAGTCCAAACAATGTAAATAGTGTAAATAATTATAACACCTCATCTCAGAAATAGAGATGATGTTGAAGGTGAATATGGCAACAAAGATCATCTCAGAAATAAAGACAGATGAAGGTGAATATGGCAACAAAGATGAGGACAACAGTCCAAACAATGTAAATAGTGTAAATAATTACAATACCTCATCTCAGAAATAGAGACAGATGTTGAAGGTGAATATGGCAACAAAGATGAGTGACAACAGTCCACAACAGTCCAAAACAATGTAAATAGTGTAAATAATTACAATACCTCATCTCAATATGAAATAAAGACAATATGTTGAACAGTCCAAATAATGGGCTTAAAATAATTACAAATACCAGATCTCAAAACAGATGAATATGGCAACAAAGATGAGGACAACAGTCCAAACAATGTAAATAGTGTAAATAATTACAATACCATCTCATCTCAGAAATAAAGACAGATGTTGAAGGTGAATATGGCAACAAAGATGAGGACAACAGTCCAAACAATGTAAATAGTGTAAATAATTACAATACCTCATCTCAGAAATAAAGACAGATGTTGAAGGTGAATATGGCAACAAAGATGAGGACAACAGTCCAAACAATGTAAATAGTGTAAATAATTACAATACCTCATCTCAGAAATAAAGACAGATGTTGAAGGTGAATATGGCAACAAGAGTCCAAACAGTAAATAGACAGATCCAAATGAAAAGATGAGGACAATAGTCCAAAATAATGTAAAATAGTGTAAATAATTACAATACCTCATCTCAGAAATAAAGACAGATGTTGAAGGTGAATATGGTAAGGACAACATCCAAACAATGTGAATAGTGTAAATAAGATACAATACAACAGAAATCCAAACAATGGTAAATATGGCACAAAATGATGAGGACAATAGTCCAAACAATCAGAAATAGTGTGTGAATAATTAACAAAGATGAGGACAACAGTCATCTCAAAAAAAAGACAGATGTTGACGGTGAATATGGCAACAAAGATGAGGACAACAGTCCAAACAATGTAAATAGTGTAAATAATTACAATACCTCATCTCAGAAATAAAGACAGATGTTGAAGGTGAATATGGCAACAAAGATGAGGACAACAGTCCAAACAATGTAAATAGTGTAAATAATTACAATACCTCATCTCAGAAATAGAGACAGATGTTGAAGGTGAATATGGCAACAAAGATGAGGACAACAGTCCAAACAATGTAAATAGTGTGAATTATAAAATTATCTCATCTCAGAAATATAGATTGATATATGTTTTGTTTCCTTATTTTGTTTGTTTGTTGGTTTAGCGGCATATCTTTTTCTTTCCTTTTCCTACAAAAATGTATTGCTGGCAATTTTCATTTTTTATCTTTTACAAAAATGCATTGCTGGTAACCTTTTGCGTGCATGTTTAATATAATTTCTTTTTAATACTTTCGTAGTGCTTTGACCCCTGTTTGGAAGTCAACCATTTTCTGATAGCTGGGACTGTAATAGGTGCTAACGTAAGAGGACCTTGGAACGACAGCAATTATGATGTGGTTTCACGTAAAAACTATTTAACATTATTTCTAACAACCCGGAGAAATAATTATAGAAGAATATTATGGAGGAGTTATATATACAGTTTGATCCTGGACAAATAGCTCCATCATTAGAAAAAAAATCTAATCTTTTTGTAAAAGATTTTGTTTAATCCTGATTAAAAGGGGACTGATTTCTCAATACAAACATTTGAAACCGATATTTCGAAATTATTTTTTATACCGACCCTAGAGGAAAGAAAAATCTTGAAAATTTCTTCTTCATTAGAGCCATAGTTCAGAATTTATGGGCTCTTGAAATTTGTTTGGATTTTCATGTTGCGAATCAGCAGCACACCTTGCTAAATTTGGCAGTAGCTAACTTTGCTTTCTGAGGAATTTGGTTTTCTCCTGATTGATGCATAAAAAAACATACCAGTACCGAAACATGAAAGTTTTTGTGTAGCGATATAAAATGTTTTTATTGTGATTTATTATAATTAAAATATTGTAATAATATTTTGCTCTACTTTTTATTGAGCGCTTAAAAAAAAAAATAAATGCGACAAACTGTGGATTTTTACCCCATCTCCCATCTGCTCTTTCTCTTATTTGGATATATATAAATACATAATTATAAATACATATTATCTCTCACTGTTAGCACAACTCTGAGTTTCATGCACAACGGAGTCATCAGGTGCTGAGTATAGACTGACCATTACGCAATGTTAGCTCAGTTACATATTTATTAGGCTTACATTTTTTAGCTAAAAAACATTTAGCCTTTAAAATAAACCGATATATATATATATATATATATATATATATATATATATATATATATATATATATATAAAAAAGAGAAAGAACAGATGGGAGATGTGGTAAAATTCTACATTTCGTAGCATTTATATATATATACTACAAACACACACAAACATATATATATATATATATATATATATACGTGTGTGTGTGTCCTTTTACATTTCTTCTATGAACAAAACTCGTTACAATGAAGCGTAATGGTGTGCCAACTTAACAGTATAAAAACAGGAGGCAAGGGTCGAATAGTCACGTTACGTGCCATGGACTTCTCTGTTTAAATCTGAACCTACTAAAAATAGTTACTGATTTTAAACATGTCAACCTATGTTGGGTTATTTAATAGCACAATTTGGCATACGGCATCCTGTGAGGATCGAACTCACTACTCTTCTCGTTGCCCACTATCCAACGCTGGGTTGCCTCCCCCATAAAAACCATCTTGTTGTTTTATCGGTGATCACAAAAGAAAGCAGACGGTCAGACTTGACTTGCTTTTGCGTTCGGTCATAAATGAGATACTAAAATCAGATGGTGCATTGGTATAGCGAAAGATGTTTTCCAAAAGCTGAGCAAAGTATTAAGAAATAGAATCATTCCGTTAGAAACAAAGAAAAAAGTGCTATACTAATATGTAATTTTCGTTGGACAAATTCCTGACAAATGAAGGGGTAACTTAATGCCACACAGATGTCGTTCTCAGTATTTACTGAGACCTCCCCACAAGGCGGGATGTGGCACAAATGCCGATTTTTAACGCGGGGTTTTCCGAGCGCGTACGCTCGGGTAAAAATTCCCCATAGACCACGCATACACGGGGTCGGGCAGTTGTCTACCTCCCGAGATGTGACTCTGCTCTTCGGCATAGCCTCGTTTGGGTTCCTCTCTGCCCGAAAGCAGGGAGGTCGACTAGAAGACACACCTATTCTATAGTTAATAGACTCTCCCGCCTAATATAAGTAGGAGTAGTAAGAGAAACGAGGGTCAGTCGATGTCGGACGACCGGCTGAACGGTTGAACTCTCTGCCTTCGGGCGGGGAGGAACGGAGCTCGTTCGGGGAGGTAAACCGACCCTGAACCCGTTTATACGGGTTCAAAGGGTATATTTTTGGCCGAGCCCACGGGCTCGGAGATCCCACGTTAAACCGGCCTTGTGCCACATGATACCCTCGTGGGGGGACTAGTCGATATCGGATGACCGTAGTCGACAGTTAATCGAATGCGAAAGTAGTCAGCGACCACAACAAGATTACTCTGCGTAATACCTATTATATCAAGTTCCTAACGTTTTGTACGTCGAACCTATTTTAGGACCGATTTAGTACAAATACTAGTCTCCACTGCGAAATAACTCCACAATACTCTTTATCGGAATTTTCTCTGTATGTAAGCCTATTGTATTTTGAAATGGCTGTATATTTCTTTTAATTATGTATAAGATCCTATCTGCATAAGTTTTATCCTTTCTCTGATAACTAAATTTCAGATAACGAAATAAAAAGGAAGACATTAATGTCATTAATCGAGGTAATGCCGTAAAAGCGAACCGGGAAAATACGGAATATTTAAATAAAGCATAACTAGAAAAAAAGTGAAAAAGTTTTCTGGGTAACATCAAAAATTATATTTTCGTCACAAAATAAAATTAAATAAATGGAAAGAAATCTGAAGCGAAACAGATTTACCTGAAGTTAGTGAAGGAAAGCGAGAAGAAAGGACTAAACACCAACTACAAGAAGACAGAATGCATGATTGTTAACAAAACATCTGTTAGCAAAGATCAGCAACCATGACATATTTCGAAAAGGTTTCCGTTCACGGTTTGATTTGTTTTACGGCTTATCAACCTCAATGGGTTATTTAATTTTTATGGCTGGTAATATTTTTTTTTATCTATCTATCTCAGTATATACAGGTTTGGTTTGTTCTGTTTTACGGCATATCAACCTCAGTGGTTTATTTAATGCCGACAATTTTTATGGCTGGTAATATTTTTTTAAATGTATTTCTGGTAATATTTTTTCTTCAAAAACCTATTTCTGGGAATATTTTTCCTTCAAAAAATGTATAATGGTAATAGTTTTTCCAAAAATGTATAGCTCTTTGTATTGCTGTTTTTTTTTTTTGGGGGGGGGGGGGGTTAAGTACTGCCAATAATAATTTTTCCTTCAAAAAATTATTGCTGGTAATAATTTTTTACAAAGTATTTCTGGTATTAAAATCTATTTTTACACTTTCATAGTATTTTGAAAGAAGTTTGGGTGTTAACTATTTGCCCATAGCTGGGACCCTAACAGGTGATACCACCCCGGGTCACGGTGAACCTGGGAACACCAGCAATTAAGAGCTGGTTCCACGCTCCTCTAAACCTCCTGATCATAGGTTTTGCTCTTGGGCGTAGTTTATCGTCACACCCAGGACGGCATATTTAGAAAGGATATTGGAATAATCAAGAACCTATACTGGCAGCAAACCGCCTGCATACCGATAGAAAATGAGTTTAGGAAGAGACAGTTGTGGCTACTAGGGTACATAATGAGAAAAGAGGGCTTGGAAAATCCGATACCCACAGGACAGATTGAGAGCAAGTGAAACAGAGGAAAACAATGTATAACATGCTTAGTGAGCTTGAATAAATGGATAGCGGACCAGGCTTTCGGAGAAATAATAGAAAGACAAAATTTATTAAGACCAACAAAAGATTGGATATTGTGGAGAGCCATGATCGCCTACATGCTTTGAACGAGGACGGAAATTGTGTAACGGCAATCCGAAGATGTATTGGGAGGGCCAAAGATTCATCTCTGACTACGTTTCAGCTTTTTCAAAATGGCGGCTGTCTGCGCGAATGCCTGTCTTGAGTGCCTGAGAAGTCGTCTGGCAGTTATTGACTAGTCTGGCTTCCACTTTTATTGGCGAACTGATACCTCTTTATATCAGACTTTGTTCACCTTTACACACACATGAAAATTAGCAAGACTGAAACCGAGATAGATGGACGGACGGCCTGTGTGTGCATTGGTATATTTATGAATGCGTATCTGGTCTTTCTGTTCATTATTTTGTAAGCTTTTACAGTCGGTATGAGAATGTAAGAAAAAAAGACAGAAAGAACAAAAGAAAAACAGAAAGAAAGA
The DNA here is from genome assembly GCA_903632075.3 of Acanthosepion pharaonis. Classification (NCBI taxonomy): domain Eukaryota; kingdom Metazoa; phylum Mollusca; class Cephalopoda; order Sepiida; family Sepiidae; genus Acanthosepion; species Acanthosepion pharaonis. The sequence goes on along the minus strand of CAHIKZ030003576.1, from coordinate 209,094 downwards.
AAGAAAGAAAGAAAGAATGAAAGAAAAAAAACAAGGACGTAAAGAATGTAAATGATGTAGAAATATTAAAAAAAAAAAAATAACAGATAGAAGAACCAAAGAAAGAAAGACTGAAAGAAAGAAAGAAAGAAAGAAAGAAAACCAAGGACGTAAAGAGAGAAAATGACGCCTAAATGTAGAAATATTAAAATCAAGACAGACAAGGAAAGAAAAATGAACACACACACGCACACACATATACACCTATACACGTACGCACACGCATCTGCAAATACATACATATATACACACACATGCATACACACTATTAATATATATTCTTTGTGGTTAAATTATTACAATTGTAAGTATGCTCGTAAACATAACATCAATTTCATAATTTTCATGTAAGGAAGGTAACTTAGTTAATAATTGAAATATTAATAGAAGGTTATAATTGTAATAATTCAACCACAAAGAATTTCTCTTACAACATTATATATATATATATATATATATATATATATATATATATATATATAATATAAATTATATTAAATTCAACAAATATTTTACGGTTAGCATCTAATATGTTGCCATTATTTACGTTAGGTTACGTTTCGGAGCAGAAATGAATTATTGAGAAAGATCGTCGAAGATGCGTGTTTCTAGTGATTTTCCAAGCATAGCTTACATGTGGCACAAGGCCGAAAGTATGGGGCACCCAGTGAGGAAGATGCGTGTTTATAAGCAGTCATTTAGACTTTGCTAACTGGAAAGATCTCTGTAGCTGAATGGTTAACAACACATCAGGTTATATGACTGTTTCTGTATGAGATACAGCTTCCATTCCTCTCGGAGAACGCATATTTTTACAAAATTTCACGAACATTCAAGCCGGTAAATGTAATTAATTACTGTTTAATTCAAAACAGAGCATTTGCTCAAATAAGTTCTATCTATAAGAATAACGTATAAACAGAATATATATATATATATATATATATATATATATATATATATATATATATATATATATAAAAAGAAAACAGACCACTTTAAGGTATCATTATTATAATTTATTTCACCAGAGCCCTTTTAAAGGACGCCGGATCATCAGATAGCACTTCCAAAAATGAAATGAAACGAAAAGTGAAATGAAAATTAATGGGTAGTGTAAGCTTTTGTAACTTAACAGAGAGTGTAAAAGGAGTAGTTAAAGAGACATGGTAGAGTTTAGGGAGGGTTTAATTTCATATCTCTCTCAAGCATACTCTGTATTGGGGGAGGAGGAGTGACCAGACCATGACCTATTTAGACGGTTAACTTAACGGAAATGATATATTCAAATGGGAGGGGAAAAGGGAGAAAAGAAAAGGAAAAAGGAAAAAGAAAGAGGGAGAGGGAAGTAAACAGAAAGAGCCTGTAATTCGGTCTTAGCAATTTAAGTAAAGAATAGATTTTAATGCTTGATAGTAATTGAGATGTCTAAAAAAACACGAAGAATATGATGCTTGCTATCAATTTAAATATATATATATATATATATATATATATATATATATATATACCTTCCAGCATAGATGCTTTCGATGCAAGTATATATATATATATATACTTGCATCGATATATATATATATATATATACAGTGTAACCTGGATATAAGAGACTCGGATATAAGAGAAACCCGGATATAAGAGAGATTTTCTCTGGTCCCAAATTAGAGCCTGTGTTAATGTATACATATAGGAGAAACCCGGATATAAGAGACTTCTTCTCCGGTCCCGAGAACTCTCTTATATCCGGTTACACTGTATATATATATATATATATATATATATATATATATATATATATATATATACTTTCATCAAAACGCATCTATGTTGGAAGGTGCATATTTCAAGTGAGTGGTATTATTTTATATGAAATTGTGTACATGTGTGTGTGTGCGTTTCCTCGTGCGTATAAATGAAGCGTAGAGAGAAAGGCAAAAAGGCATGTGCACGTGAGAAAAAGACAAATTATAAATACGTGTGTGTGTGTGTCTGTGTCTGTGTGTGTGTGTGTGTGTGTGTGTGCGTGCGCGCGCATATGTGTCTAGTAAATTTTGAAAGCGGTTTCAGAGGAGGAGGCGGAGCGGTAACGAAGACAATCTCTTTCCTTCCCGCTTAGGTAAAGAAAAGAAGAAAAAAAACAACAGAAACGAAAAAAAAATGGCGTCTCCCACACGCGCATTTGAATGCAGGCGGAGATTTGGGGAGAGAAGCCTGGACGGACAGAAAGACGCAACGTGCGCGATATGTATCGCAACTTATTGCCATGCAAACACGCACATTTTTGTGCGTGGGTGGTAAACAAACACTTTACTTATGTCAAGTCTTTGTTTAGATATGATAGATTATTGCACAGCGTCAGAGAATGTGAGTGTGTTGGGATGGGTGCTGTATAAAGGATAATACAAAAGCAAGGATCGAACTCTGGTAATAGTATGGAATGAGAAAATTACTAAAGACTACTTCACAGCGATGTTCCCTCCAAGCAGTTGACTGATCCAACCATTAATAATAGACGAACAATTAAAATTAATGCCAATTAATGTAACGTGTACCTGTGTTTTGTAGATTATGCTGAACATAAACCTTGACATATTTAGGAAGAATATTGAAACAATCAAGAACCTCTACTGTCAGCAAACCATCTGCATCCGGATAGAAAATGAGTTCAGCAGATATGCAAAAATAGAAAGAGGTGTAAGACAAGGATGTGTCTTCTCACCGGACTTATTCAACCTATAGAGTGAGGCGATTATGAGAGAACTACCAGGATTCGTTATTATTAGACATAATTTTAACGACATAAAGTAGGCAAATGACACAGTGTTGATAGCAGACATAGAACGGAAACTACAAGAATTTGCACAGAAGATAGAGAAGGAAAGCGGGAAGAAAGGATTAAACATCAATTGCAAGAAGACAGAATGCACGGTTGTTAGCAAAAGGATAAGCACTTAATGCAAATTACAAATCGGTGATACCAAAGTCACACAAGTACAATTTCTGGAGGTCATAATGAGGTAAGAAGGCTTGGATAATTAAATACTCACAGGACACAATGAAGGCCAAGACGCTGAAAGGGAAACAGCGAATAACCTATCAAATAATCTTTTCTAAATGTATGGCTGAAGGAAATTAAAGAAAATCCTAAAGAAGATAATATAACGAGAAGCGATGTTTAATATTAAATATGCTCTGGCTTTAAATAACCGACAAAAGGGTTAATAAACCGTCAAAAATAAAAGAAATAAATCGAGAAATATTTATTATATTTTGTTGTCTTCTAGAAAAGGTTGCGAGGAATGAGGAAAAACCAAAACGGAAGTCGAAAATGATGTGGTAATCTTTATAACATCAATAAAATACAATACTCGCTGGCGGCGTGAAGTAGGTAGACCACTGCTAGTGGTAGACTACTTAGACAGCATGTCACCTTTTAGAATAGGTATATATATTATATGTAATATGAAGATGTAATGGGTCCGTACTTATAACTACAGAATGAACTCTTACTAACACTATGTATACTACGCCTCTCAAGAGAGAAGGACGAATCGAGTCAAGCCGATAGTAGTTCACACCAAACCAGACTGACAGTCATACTAACACCTTCCACATCTTGTATTATTATTTCGTGTAATAAACATTCGTTATTTCTACTCTTGTGTTCATTTTGTTCTTCCTTATTGCTAACCTTGAACCATAACAGAAAAGAAAATAGAAAATGAGTTCAGTAGATATACAAAAATAGAAAGAGGTGTCAGACAAGGATATGTTGTCTCACCAGATTTATTCAGCGAGGCGATTCTGAGATAACAAATAATAGAGTTCTCATTATTGGTGGTAACAATCTTAACAACATAAGATATGCAGATGATACAGTGTTGATAGCAGACACAGAAAGGAAACTACAGGAACTCCTAAAGATGGTAGTAAAGGAAAGCGTGAAGAAATGACTGAACATCAGTCGCAAGAAGACATAATGTGATGTTCTTAGCAACTAGGGACAGCCCAACATGCAAATTACATAATTGGGGATGCCAATAGCAAGCAAGCAAGTAGGAAAATTTGAATATTGTTATGAACAAAGAAAAGAGTACTGAACTATTATGTAATATCGTTCCTCTTATATGACAGAGAATGATGGACAATCTTCTCACAGATGAAGAAGAGATAAAAATAAGAGTACTGAAATATTACGTAATATCGTTACTCCTATATGACAGAGAATGATGGACAATATCCTCACAGCTGAAGAAGAGATAAAGAAAAGAGTACTGAACTATTATGTAATATCGTTCCTCTTATATGACAGAGAATGATGTACAATCTCTTCACAGATGAAGAAGAGACAAAGAAAAGAGTACTGAACTATTATGTGATATCATGCCTCTTATATGACAGATAATGATGTACAATCTCTTCACAGATGAAAAAGTGTTGAAACTTGACTAATGCATGGAATAATAATACAACACAAAATGTACTTAGAACAAAATGTATTGAAACAAGAAAGTGTACACAATATTTACATATAGTCTTTTGTATATTCTTGGGAAGACTGTTCCTGGAGAATGTGTTGACTTAGTCGCAGTCGGGCAGAGTCTCTGGATTGAATCTCTTGATTCCTCCCCTCGTCTTCCCGGTACCAACCATATTTATATGGTCGGTACTCCACTATGCAAATTAGGTGGATCCTGCCACAACACCCCCCTCCAAAGCCTGGGAATCCCTTTTGGATTTCAAACTGGCTTCCTATATGGGTTGATGATTATGGCTATTTCTTTGTAGATCCATTTGCATACTTCATATGCATATGTCCATCCGCCTAATTTTAATATTTTTTCCGTTTTGGATTCACATCTAAAGGGCCCATGAACTTCCGTTTCCTACCGGATCTTCTTGGTTCAGGAGTATTCTGCGGAGGTTCTACCTGAAACATATCATACATTATATCAATGGGATCTTCCTCCTCATCAGGTATACTCTCTTCATGCTCTGTAACGTAACATTTTTTAAGTTGATTCTGGTGCCTTTTATGAGTATTCTTCGGCCCTTTAATTATGTAAATCAGGTCACCGATTCTCTTGTCCACTATGCCTCGCTCCCAGAACTCAACGTTGTTTTTGTAGCACTTGAAAAACACCTTCTCTGGGGGTGTATCTTTTTCTCGCTGTATACATGGTATTCTTTACTCTATTTTTCCTGGCAAAGCTTGTCAAACACTGACTTAACTTTCCTAGCGAACATTAGTTCAGCTGGTGCCATGTTTGCGTGTTTCTCTGGTTTGGCGTGATTCTGTATACTTAGGGATTGCTGAAGCGCCTTTTCCGTTGGAACTCCTGAGGCTTTTCTTCAGAGCGCGCTTTAAAGTATTGATTAAATCTTTCTGCGAGTCCATTGACCTCGGATGATACGGCGACGTCGTTATGTGGTTAATTTGATATAACTCACAAAATTCCTTAAATTCTTCAGAAGTGAATTGTGTACCATTGTCACTCACAATACACTCTGGCACACCGAACCGTGCAAATAGTTCATGCAAAAAGGTTGTGGTATTAGACGTAGGCTTTTTGCAGCGTAGTACTTCCGGCCATTTTGTAAAACTACTATTAAGTAGTAAAAATCTTCTACTGGACCAGCGAAATCAATGTGTAATCTTGTCCACGGATGATCCGTCTTGGGCCATGGTTTGTGTACTATAGGTGGTGCCTTAGCTGCTAAAGCACACCCTTTACATCGATGAACCATGTTTTCGATATCCACATCCATTCCTTTTCCAATACACAAAGCTTCGCATTAAGCTTTTTGTTCTATTAACCCCAAGGTGACCCATATGAAAGTCCCGAAGTATTCTTTTTCTGCAACTTTTTTTGGTACTACTACTCTCTCACCATATAATAAAACTCCGTCACCTATTGAATAAATCTCCTGCACTTTTGGTCATTCGCTACCATTTTGCTTTTTATTTCTAAATGAAATCATCGCTTTCAGCTTCTTTTTTTTAATTTCCTTTAGTGTAACCGGTAGTTCTCGTACAATGTTGTTTACCATGCTTTTCACCTCATAATCTGCTCTGATATTTGCAATAATTGATTCTTCGAATCTTTCTTCTTGACTCGGTACGAGTCTTGATAAACTATCCGCATGAATTATATTTTTGGATGATAGGTGCTTTATGGGAAAATCATAATTGAGAAGAATGGTTCCCCATCTCAACAGACGATTTGCTGTATAAACGGGTAACCCTTTCTTTGAACCAAAAATAGTGATCACCGTTTTATGATCCGTTTCAAGCATAAAATGTCTGCCGTGGATGTACCTGTGAAATTTTGTTATGGCATAAATGATACTCAGCGCCTCTTTTTCTATCTGGGAGTAACTTCTTTCTCCTGGGAGCAAAGTTCTCGAAGCATGTGCAATTGGTTTTCTAGAACCATCTGACATTATATGTTGAATACACGCTTCCATCCAGTATGAACTAGCGTCACTTGTCACTATAATATGCAGTTTTGGATTCTAATGGGTTAAAAAGAGGTCGGACGTAAGCATTTTCTTTATTTCATCAAAGGCTTTCTGACATTCTACCGTCCATTCCCATGCCTTGTCTTTTTTTAGCAGTTCATTCAACGGAGCTCTTAAATTGTACATTCCTTTAATGAACGCTTGATAATAATTTGCAAGCCCCAGAAAACTGTGTAGCATCGCCACATTAGTGGGCGTCGGCATGTCTCTAATCGCAATGGACCTTTCCAGATCTGGACATCTGCCATTTTTGTTGATTATGTGCCCCAAATACTTACTTTCCTCCAAACTAAATTCGCACTTTGACTCTTTGACTTTAAATCCAAAGTCCTGAATCTTTTAAATACTTGATTGAGATGCTCTCGATGTTCGTCAACGGTTTCGCTCCCTTACTATGATGTCGTTCAAGTAAGCGCACGCAAAGTTTAAATCATTCAACATGACGTCCATAGCTTGTTGAAAAATGGCTGGTGCCACTTTAATACCAAAAGGAAGCCTGTTGTACTTGAATAACCCTCTATGCGTGTTTATCCCTAGTAACTTAAGAATATACTTTTAAATTGTGTATCCACGAATATAATATAAGCTGACCAAAAAAATCGAAACAACTTACGACTTTTTAATTTTATGTCTTGCTTTATAAAATATTGTTGAGCAACCAAAAAAAAAAAATAATTTTTTTTTTTTTTTTTTAAGTTCGTTACCTTTCAAAGTCGACACGGTGTATTTGTGCTCCTTTTAATTCCATGCATGTTTTTGTAGTCGGCCAGTTTTTTTTTTTTTTTTGTTGTTTTTTGTTTTTTTAATAAACCGTTATTCGTTTACGCCACCTTTCAGATTTTTCTGAGTGAACGTTCCTTTATGCTTAGTCGTCCTTTAACGAGTTTTAAATATCCAAACTTCAGAATCCTTTGCCGTTCCATTAGATGTTGGACTTTTAATTAATAATTCTTTTCTTCAGCCTGGGTTCTTCAAAGTCTTGTCCCAATTGTTGAAGGCTATCAATTATCAATTCTTTTTTTTTTTCGTAACGTAAAGTTCTTACTACCTCGTCGCCATTGTTGAAACTTGACTAATGCATGGAATAATAATACAACACAAAATGTACTTAGAACAAAATGTATTGAAACAAGAAAGTGTACACAATATTTACATATAGTCTTTTATATATTCTTGGGAAGACCGTTCCTGGAGAATGTGTTGACTTAGTCGCAGTCGGGCAGAGTCTCTGGATTGAATCTCTTGATTCCTCCCATCGTCTTCCCGGTACCAACCATATTTATATGGTCGGTACTCCACTATGCAAATAAGGTGGATCCTGCCCCAACAAGAAGAGACAAAGAAAAGAGTACTGAACTATTATGTAATATCGTTTCTCCTATATGACAGGGAATGATGGACAATCACCTCACAGATGAAGAAGAGACAAAGAAAAGAGTACTGAACTATTATGTAATATCGTTTCTCCTATATGACAGGGAATGATAAACAATATCCTCACAGATGAAGTAGAGACAAAGAAAAGAGTACTGAACTATATGTAATATCGTTCCTCCTACATGACAGTGAATGATAGACAATATCCTCACAGATGAAGAAGGGACAAACAAAAGATCGCTGAAATATTATGTAATATCGTTCCTCCTATATGACAGGGAATGATGGGCAATCTCCTCACAGATGAAGAAGAGATAAAGAAAAGAGTACTGAAATATTATGTAATATCGTTCCTTCTATATGACAGAGAATGATGGACAATCTCCTCACAGAGGAAGAAGGGACAAAGAAAAGATGGCTGAAATATTATGTAATATCTTTCCTCTTATATGACAAGGAATGATGGAAAATCTCCTCACAGATGAAGAAGAGACAATAGAAATTAGGTTCTACAGAAGGATGCTGTGAATACCATATACTAAACATCTCCTCATAGATGAAGAAGTAATAAAGATAAGAGTACTGAAATATTATGTAATATCGTTCCTCCTATATGATAGAGAGTGATGGACAATCTCCTCACAGATGAAGAAGAGATAAAAATAAGATTACTGAAATATTATATAATATCGTTCCTCCTATATGACAGGGAATGATGGACAATCTCCTCACAGAGGAAGAAGAGACAAAGAAAAGATCGCTGAAATATTATGTCATATTGTTCCTCTTACATGACAAGGAATGATGGAAAATCTCCTCACAGATGAAGAAGAGACAATAGAAATTAGGTTCTACAGAAGGATGCTGAGAATACCATATACTAAACATCTGCGGAATGGTGAATTTTAGAGAAAATTGAAACGAAAAGAAAATTTCTATTTCAAATCAAATGAAATTTCTAAGGTGCACAATGAGGAAAGCAGGCTTAGAAAATCTGACACTGACATGACATATTTTGGAAATAGTTTTGGATATCAACATTCGTTAGACCACAAGATAGGGTTAAGCATCAGCTGCAAAAAGACAGAATACATGGTTGTTAGCAAAAAGGAACAGTCTAAAACGCAAATTACAAATCGGGGATACCAAAATCAAACAAGTACGAAAATTTAGATATCTGGAAAGTGTTTTAACAGAAGATGGAAAACTGAAATCCGAAGATGTATAGGGATAGTCAAAGATTCATTTCATAAGCTAACAAGAGTATTAAGAGATAAAAAATACTTCGTTAGAAACAAAGAACACTGAAATGTTACGTGATGTATTTCCTCCTATATGGCAGTGAATGCTGGACAATCTCCTCAAGGTTGAAGAAGAGACTCCAAGAAAAAGAAATGTGGTTCTACTGAAGGATACTGAGGATACTATGAAGCGAAGATGTGAGCAACGACCATGTTTTATAGAAAATGGAGACAAAAGAAAAATTATACTTAACATCAGGAAGAGTCAGTTGACATTTCTAGAACCCATAACGAAGAAAGAGGGCTTGGAAAATCTTATACTCACATGAATTCCCAGTAATGAAAGACCCGGTCAAAGACGGGTTATATTGCTAGTCTATTTTCTGGCTTGCTTTAAACCACCTGCAAAGAGTTGATAAGCCGTAGAAAATGAATCAATCAATCAAGATATGGGTTCATGATGTCCTGGACGGTATGTCAGGAAGCGTGCGTCTTTCACCAATGCCTGCTGGGGGTCTTGCTATAACAGCTCTTTGTAAGGCTACCATGGTAGAAATGAACTTACAGTGAGTTTCAGCAATGTGAATAAACTAACTGATAAATATTGATTTACATCAAATTGGATTTTGAACACTGGCAAAAAGACCCTGAATTCAGAATCTTGTTTTAAAACAAGACTAGCAGAGCCCCTCAACTTGAAAGAATTCCCTAACAATGTTATTACGGCTAATTCTTCCTATTAGGCCTTGCACCAGATTAAGCTATGATTAGACAGTATCTGTTAGGATATTATTCATTTAACAGATCGCGATAACTATTAGGGAGATGTGATTAAATATACTTTAATGTTTAAAAAAATTATTCAGCATTATCATTGTTTAGGTAATAAGCATTATAACATAGCACAAATAGTTATATTATGGGAAAAGGAATTTTCAACAATATACGCATTTTTTTACGTATTTATGGTTATTTTTAACTTTTAACAAGAGACATTTTTGTACATGTAGTTATGGATAATATTATACATTAATTACTATTTTTTAATTAATAACTATTTGTGCTCAGTTGATATTAATAGCTATCTGCTGATGGGTTAACATTTTGGAATAATGCAATAATAATAATTTAAATTTCATCTCTCTAAATAAATGTCGCAATCTGTTAACCCTGTTGAGTGTTTAGCCATTCTTTCCTCATCAGAAATGCCAAAAATGGCATCAAATTTTACACATATTTTTCTATTCTGCAAACATCTTTAATTTACAGATCGTTACAGTTATTAGAGAGATGATTAAATATACTTTAATGTTTTAAAAATATTATTCAGTATTATTATTGATTAAGTAATAAGCATTATAAGAAAGCACAAAATAGCTATCTTATGCAAATAGGAATTTTTAATAATATACGCATTTTTTTATGTACTTATGGTTATTTTTTAACTCTTATCAAAAACGACATTCTTGTACATGTAGTTATGGATAATATTATACATTAATTATTATATTATTTACACTATTCGGACTATTGCCCTCATCTTTGTCGCGATATTTATTACAACGTTTCAGCCGTTGTACGCTCCGGCCTTCTTCAGGTGGTTGGTATCTCGAACTGAACCTTTTATTTCGCTCACTGGGGTAGACTGTTCTAGTTCCACGTGCCATGTTTAATGGATGTCAGTTATCAGTTATCTCCTGTTAATTTCCCTCTGAAAGTTCTGCACTGCCTTAACCGAGTATTGAACTCACACTCTTTGGGTCCTGTCAATGGATCTAACGGCTTTATCCACTGTGCCATCTGTGTATGAATTTCTGGGTATTAAAACCTAATGTCTTCAGCAACGATTTTTACCAGTGCTCATATTGCAATTTTTGCTGTTATCATTGCATGTTTTTACCAGAGCTCATATTGTAATTTTTGTTGTTATTATCGTTTTTCTCTGGCACTCCTTATTACTGCTTCCCATATTGTATTCATTTCTATGCTTGGTCGGCTCGGAAGATTTTTTAATTAATAACTACTTGTGCACAGTTGTTTGCATTAATATGAATCTGCTGCTGTGTTAAAATTTTGGAATAATGAAATAATAAAGATTTAAATTCCATTTCTCTGATAGATGTCGCGATCTATAAATACTGATTAATCCTTGGAGAAAGCTAAATTTAAAAAAATGCGTTAGTGCCATTTGTGCGAAAATCTTAGTATATTTTGATGTAAAAGATTTAACATTATCTAACTTTACGATATTTGTTTCTGTGCACACATGAAAGGATCTGTCAACGTCATTTTTCATTAAGTTCCCTTTCTGAACCGTTGTATCAAAGTTGAATGTCATGATCGTACAATTCTTGATGTTTGCTTGATTTCGTTACTAAATGTCAGCTCATTTATCTTTATTCGTTAAAATAAGATGAAAGAAACAAAGAAAAACGTTGCACAAATTTTCATCATTTCATCGGGCCTCATTTTAACTTAGAACAATTTCCCCGCTCCTCCAAAAAAAAAAAAAAAAACCCAAAAAGCAAAAATAAATTCCCATCTGACAAATTAACGTCAATCTGGCTTTATTGTCTGGTGATTAAAAGCGACATGCTTTATAAAAGCAACAAAAACCAAACTGATTCAAAATACTTGCTTTAATGAAGCTAAAAACCAATTTTTCAAATTTTCCTTTTTTTTTTAAACAAGTTGACAAAATATAGGCGCTTTTTATTCAACGATTTGAGTCTTCTTCAAAAACAACTCAATATTAAATTTGCCATCTTGACAAGTCGTAAAAACATTAGATATAGGATAATATAATAAATAATATAAGGGAGATAATAGAGAAATAAATTGTTTTATTAAGATCTGACATTTCATCAATCTCTATTCGCTGCAAAAGCTCCAGCCGTAGTGCGATGGTTATCAAGCAAGAATGTCGGAAAATTAGCAAGTGCAATGAATGAATAGATAGATAGATAGATAGATAGATAGATAGATAGATAGATAATGAGCATACTGAGATAGATAGATAGATAGATAGATAGATAGATAGATAGATAGATAGATAGATAGATAGATAGATAGATAGATAGATATGATCAAACGGAGAAGTATGAAAAGAGATACATACATACATACATGACAGCTGGCTATGGACACCTCGAGGCGGTGTAATTTTTAGCAAGCTTATCTCGCTAGAACAATTACGACTGAGTAGTGAGTTCGATCCTCACTGGGTGCCCCATACTTTCGGCCTTGTGCCACATCTGAGCTACGCTTGGAACATCACTACATAATATGTGGCTACTCGTATTCGAGGCCGGCTAGCCAATCCTTATTGCAGACTCTCGCTCAGGCACATTTGTGTTTTTTCAGCGCCCACAGAGCCCACCTGTTGTTTATACTGCAACTCTGCTGAGCAGACTTTATCAACAGTTTATGTGAGAGAGCGTGTTACATAGCGTGATCAATAAAGTGAACAAGGCCAGCAGGCTCAAACCCTCGGTCACGATGACTTGCGACTTCATGCTAGCAAGCACAGCTCGTGTTCCTACCCAATTTCAATCACAAGGCTTGGGTCAACCCGAGGTATGGTTTTTAGGCACTTTCCAAAGGGTCTGCACAACTGGGATCGACCCCTCCAGTTCGATAACATCAGGAAGTCTACTTCCTGACAAACCAAACGTGGTCAGATTCGAACCTGGGTCTCATGGTTAGAAAGCGAACGTGCCACGCGCCCATAATACTTAATACGTATGAGCAGACCCTGCATATATATGAGCAAACTCTTGATTGATAGATAGATAGATAGATAGATAGATAGATAGATAGATAGATAGATAATGGCTGCCACCTCGTTGTCTGGTATCATTATCAAACCTAGTTATCTTTTGTATGCGCCTTTCTGTTTTTTAACCCTATCATTTAAACTGTACCTGGCACAAAGTTGGCAGACATTAATTTTGCTGCCCTTAAATCTATTTTGTGACTGCATATCTTTTCAGCAAAGACAGATGGATACATGCATATATAGATAGATAGATAGATAGATAGACAGACAGACGGACTGAGATAGATAGATAGATAGATAGATAGATAGATAGATAGATAGATAGATAGATCTCAGCTGAATCAGAGAGAAAGAGAAAAAAATCATGGAGAGACTTCTACCATATTCCGAACCTCTGACTAGAAAATAGGGAATCAAATGTCATGATCAAAAGGAAAAATTTAATTTCATTCAATTTTTTATAAGAATTAACGAAGCCTTATTATTTTTTAAAATTACAAAAAAAAATTATTATAAACATGTAAAAAGAAAACTTGTTAAATTTGGTTTCTAAGCTAATTTCACCCTCTCTTTTCAAAAACTGTGGCTTAATGGATACATCTTTTGATAGTTTACATCTTGGTCGGGGTTTCAATACTCGACGAAATTTTATATAAGTTTTATATATGAAGAACCAGAATTTTATATAAGTTTTATATATGAAGAACCAGATTTTTATAACATTAAATTTCTAAAGATAAAATGTGTGATGAAAAAAATATGTGACCCTTTCTCGGTTGGTATGAAAAGCGTTTATTAGATCAATTTCTATTCAAGCCTCCAATCCCATATTTTCGGGTGGGTAACTTGTAAAAGGTCAAAGTGTTAAAAGGTTTAGGAGAAACGAAGAAACAAATAAAACAGCGTTTTCTCTTCTGGCTCTTCACCCTCACAACAGCCTTCATTAATATCACGATCATACTTGAAATATGAATAATTTTTTAAACATTTCTTTTTTTTTCTTTATAGATTTTGTAAAGAAACCCGAAAACCTTGGCGATTAGACATTCACGCATGCGCGTGCGCGCACACACACACACACAAACACACGAAAACACACACACACATACACAGACAGACACACATATATATATATATATATATATATATATATATATATGTGTGTGTGTGTGTGTGTGTAAAAATATATAGAAAATGGGAAGGAACTCGTTAGGTAAATAATTCAAAGTTCTTTAGTATTATTGTTATTTTTTAAAAAATAGTGCTCGATAGTAGAGCATAAACATATTTAGCGATGGAATCATATTTTTTAATAAATAAACATATATTATATATATATATATATATATATATATATATATATATATATATATAAAAAATGTTTTACGCCATGGAATATTTATGGGCAAAAGTGCTCAAAGCGTGTGTAAATATAAAAGTGGACACTGAGGTTAATACGGAGTGGAGGTAGCCTATTTAATGTTCGAACGCAGTCTTCGAGTCTGAAGATTCCAATCAAGCATGAAAGTGTTTCCTTCTTATATATATATATATGTGTGTGTGTGTGTGTGTGTGTGTGTGTGTGTGTAATTAGGCAACAATCCTTCTTTCATGCACATTTCAATGAATACGACAGATAAGGTGCTTTGATTTAGTTTTTTATACAATTTCTCATGTGATCTAATATTATTTTTCTTATATAAAAACTGTCCGAATATTCTTTTCTTCCGAGCACTTTCGGCTATACATTTAGCCATTTTCAAGGATGAAGTATTTTAACTGTTAAGTAAGAAATAGTTTGTTGCATGTATGTATTTATATGATGTTTTCATTTTTTTTCAAAACACGGTCAAGATATTGTGTCTATGTTCATAGTTGATATTAATGAGTGTCCTTTCTTTTTTCTTTTTTTAAAAACCTCTTCTTTACTCTCGTTCTCTCTATTTACTTTCTTTGTTTTATTCTTTCTTTTCCTGTTATCACTTCTTTTTTCAATTTTCTTTATATTCTTTCTCTTGATTCTTTGTCCTTTCTTCTTTTTTCGGTTTTTTTCTTATATCTTATGATTTTTCTATTTCATTTCAATTCTTTCCACATTTTTACTTCATCTTTTTTTCACTTTCTCTCCTCTTTATTTACATTTCTTTCTTTCTTTCGTTCTTCTTTTCTTTCTTTCTTCTTTTCTTCCTTTCTTTCTTCCTTCCTTCCTTTCTTTCTTTTTATCTTTCTTCCTTTCTTTTTTCTTCATTTCTTCCTTCCGTCCTTCCTTCCTTCCTTCCTTCCTTTCTTTCTCTCTCTCTTTCTTTTTTCTTCCTTCCTTTCATTCTTTCTTTCTTTCTTTCTTTCTTTTAATGCTTCTTTTGCTTATACTTTTCTTCCTCCTTCTCTTCCTTCCGATTTCTTTTTTTCTTTTTTTATTAATTGTCTCCATTGTCTTCTCTTTTTCCCTTTCTTCCTTTTTGTTTTCTTCATCATCCCAACTACATTTTTATTTCCCTTTCTTGTCTGTCTTTATTTTTGTTTTCACCATTGATTCCTCATTTATTATCATAATCTTCGCCCATTCGAGAATTTTTCTTTTTTTCTTTTCTTTTCTTTTCTTCTTCTCTTCTTTCAGTCTCCATCTTTCCCTTGGTCATTTTCTTTTACCCCCTCCCCACATCTCGTTTATTTTTCTTTTCATCTTTACTCGAACTCACCCGATTCCTTCATTGTTTTCGTATTGACTACACCCTCTTTTCCCGCCAATTGCTTTCTTTTCTCCCATTTTTCCCATCTTTTTTTTCTGTCACTTTCTTCGGGCTTCCCAGTGCAGTCTTTGAAAATCAGTCTCTTTTGAATTTCTCTTTACTATCTAGGAGATAAAACAATCATGAGACATTTTGCTAGGTGGAGTTTTTCAAAAGTCAAAGAAATTTTCCGCACCAAGCAGCCTTTCGCCTTCTGGCTAAAAGTGAAATCGACTAATGTAGCTGAAGGCACTGACTGTCGAAGTTGGAACCATATACTAACGAGGAAAAATTTTAAGGAAATTGTACTTTACATAAGTAATCAGTCAAGTACTTGCAGAACACATCAGAAGAAAATAAAAGAAACACTGAAAAGTTCTCAGCCCGAACTACTTTACAAAATCGAACCAAATATCCATATTTGGAATTCCTTTTTTGGTTGAACTGAGAACTTTTCAGAATACCTACGTACCATTGTCTATCTGAGAAACAGCTGCTATTCCCCTGTGAGGGTTACGAGACTAAGCCACTTTTGAAAACCCAGCAATGATAACTATACTCCATTTTAGTTTTGATCTAACTCTTGTAAAGATCGGGCATATCGGTTAGAGTCAGATATATTCTGGGACGATCATCACTTAAATTCGTAATCTACAATCTAGAAAAGGTTATTAAGATGCTAAAGGTCTGTGGTTTTTGTTAACGAAATAATAAATAGAATTGAGAAGTAGTTTATTCAAGATGTCTTCTGTTCGGCTCTGACCTACAGTTAGTTAACGTAACAAACATATTTACTTGAAAAATTGTTTTATTAATAGAAAGCGTTTATAAATTTCAACCGAAAGTAACACTGATTGTTCAGTCAATAAAAGCAGAATATTTCCTTAAAAGGCTACTATTACCATTACATTTGGTGATATAAATTTGATTTTCTTTTTGTCTGAGAGTATCTGTAACAGAGAATCGTGTTAGTCCGATAAAAGACTCTGAGTTACTTGTATGCTCCCAGATTTTTGATGTACCTCTTGTCGTGATCGAGATGGGTAGTGACAACAATGTAGTGGAAGTTCCTCTCTTGCGAAGGAGTACCAGAAGATATGGCAACAGTAACATCGCATGGTCCATACCGTGGGCCATATGGTGTCAGAGAAAAGTGAGAAGAGATATGTCAATGCCAGTGTACATCCAGGGTTTCGGCACCACATACAACCAACTCAGAGTCTTTTATCGGACTGACTCTCTTACAGTATCAAATCCAAATAAACCAAATTGCTAAAACTTTATCATTTCATATTACAGAAGTTCTATTTCTTTGGTCTGTCAGTCGAGCAAACATAAACTCGCGACCTCTGTGGGTAAATAGATACAGTGACACATAAGCCGTGTTTATTACCTCCGATATAAATAGGTCGCCGTTGCTTACATAGCAAAATGTATATGAATTCACAAACCGTAGTTCTCCCTGTTGAACGTTTCTTTATTTTATCATACCCCCACATTATTA
Organism: Acanthosepion pharaonis; assembly: GCA_903632075.3. NCBI lineage: Eukaryota > Metazoa > Mollusca > Cephalopoda > Sepiida > Sepiidae > Acanthosepion > Acanthosepion pharaonis. Next base: position 191,904 of record CAHIKZ030003576.1, on the reverse strand, counting down.
TAAGAGTTTAATTGATGGCATTCCTCATAAGAGGTTTCGGAAATCAGTCCAATCTTCCTCCCACCCAAATCTACACATTTATGTCTATATCTCTGAGATGAGTTATTATGATTATTTATATGATTTACATTATTCGCGTCCTGGGTATGACGATAAACTACATCTGCATCCTGGGTAAGACGATAAACTACGTCCAACAGCAAGGAGATCAGGAGGTTTTGAGGTGTACGGAACCACCTCTTAATTGCTGGTGTTCCCAGGTCTACCCTGACCTGAGGTGGTAGCACCTGTTAGGGTCCCAGCTATGGGCAAATACTTAACCCCGAAAATGAGCTAAAAAGTGTAAAAATAGGTTTTAATACCAGAAATACTTTGTAAAAAATTGTTAGCAAAAATAATATTACCAGCTATACGTTTTTGAAAAAAATAATATTACCAGCTATACATTTTTGCGGAAAAAATATTAACAGAAAAAGATTTTTGACAAAACAAAAATATTACCAGAAAAGTTGTCGGCATTAAATGACCCATTGAGGTGTTGATATGCCGTAAAACAAAACAAACCAATTCTCATTATTCTTGAGATGAAGATAACAGTCCGAATAATGTAAATAATGTAAACTACACATTTTTGTCAAACTTTTCGGTACGGCCACTTTTCGCCCCCTCTTTAGGATCATATTTCAAACGTTTCTTGATATATCTTTGTTTATTGTGATCGTGTATTTCCTATCAGCTAGATCTGGTGCTTCTCTTATGTCTTTAGAGATTATTAGTAAAATACAAAGAATCTGCAATGTTATTGGTCCTGACCTGGCATCTTGGCTTCAGTTACTTTACCACCGCCGTATCGTGTGTGTGTGTGTGTGTGTGTTTGTGTGTGTGTGTGTTCATATTAATTGTTCTAATTAGCTTTCCTCTTTGATACCTAGACTTTATGGATTTAAGCGCAATACTAGATTGGCGGCAAAATCTCATCCTTTTACATTTGAAATGACTAAATGTAACCGTAAGTTCTATGCTAAAGGTTTCTTCTCTTGCACTTCTCAGTTCAGGGGATTTTTTCCAGCTTCTTGCTTTCCAGTCAACTATGATCTTCAAAAATGTAAAAATGTTATCTTCTCTTTTCTTAATTAATGTTCTTTTATTGTTTTCTCTCTTTAATAATGTTTTCTCTCATATTATTTCACACTCAGTAACCCCTTGCGTCTTAGTGGCTTCATTGCCTTGCTTGGAGTGAAATGTTTTTAAAAAGGTATGTTTTCACTGTTTATGTTTCGATTAAGTATAATCTTATAAGCTTTAAAACATGTCATTTTAGTAATTTTTCATTGTGGTCGGTCTGTTTTTATTCTTAAGTATGAAGATAATGGCTTCCTTGTTTTGTAATTCAAACTGTGACATACAATAAGTCTTCAATGTTTTCTTTTCAAAAACAAATTCTCCATTGCATCATAAAGCAAGTTGAAGAAGCTTTTTAAAACTTTTACATTTAAAGAAATACCAGGAAAATAGATTTTGATGCTATTGTGTACATGGTTTATTTTTTTTATTTTGTGTACAATCAATATATAAACACCAAATGAAATCATTGCGACAGACGACAGACGACAAACGACAGTTGACTGCAGGCGGCAAAGAGCACACAAGATGGCGTCTCACAGGAATTGACGCGCAAACAAGTCGCGATTTTGATGGGATCTCGTCTTGCGCAAAAAAACTTTGTCTATTCCAAAGACGCAGCCGAAATTAATGAATTATTCCAGTCACGAGATTGATCTTCATATCAACTTTATGAGAGGGTATTGCCGAAAGCAAATGACAAAACATGATTATTCTTCACTACCTCTGTTCGAATTTATGTGGTAGTCCCATATTTTCTAAACACATACACACAGACATACACACTCATATGTATATGTGTGTGTGTGTGTGTGTGTGTGTGTGTAAAGTATATATAAGCAGATTTATTAAGGACCGCGTACAAAGATTATTTTGCTATTTTTTAGTGATTACCGCTTATTTGTTTAATATCAAATTTAACCCATGCAAAGCAGTAAAGCCACTAAGACACAATGGGTTACTGAGAAAAACAGAAAAATATTTACATTATTTAGACTATTGTCCTCATCTTTGTCGCCATATCTATTACAACGTTTCGGCCGTTGTACGTTCCGGCCTTCATCAGGTGATTGGAATGTCGAACTGAACCCTTTATTTCGCTCACTGGGTTAGACTGTTCTAGTCAGTTAACAGTTATCTCCCGTTAGTTCTCCACTGCCTTAACCGGGTATTGAACTCACATTCTTTGGGTTCTGTTACTGGATCTAACCAACGCCTTTATCCACTGTGCCATGTGTCCTTCAGTGTATGGATTTCTGGGTATTATAAACCTAATGTCTTCAGCAACTATTTTTTAACGGTGCTCATATTTCAATTTTTTGCTGTTATCAATGCATGTTAGAGCTCAGAAATATAGACAGATACTGAGCGAGAACAATAGAAGAGAATCAAGACGAAATTAGATAACGATTAAAATTGCATTTAAATTTTTAAAGATCAAAGTTGGCAGCAAAGTTTCTTTATTCGGTATCACCCCATATAAGGCAGTAAAGTCACTAACACATAACAGGCTACAGGATGTGGAAGAATTAGAAACAGAAACATTAATAATGAGCGGGAAGAGGAAAGAGTAATCAGGAGGACAGTAGATAGCGATTGACATTGCATTTAAATTTTTACAGATTAAAGTTAGCTGGAAAGTATAGATCCGGAATGGAGTTCCACAAGCGAGAAGTGCGAGAAAAGAAACTATTAGCATATAACTTACGGCTACATCTAGCCAGCTCAGCTGTCACTTGATGAGATCTCCATGCCAGTTTAGTACTGAGCTTAAATTCATGAAGTCTAGAGTCATTTAAATTCAAATTTAAATGAATTTAAATTTTTGCAGATTAAAGTTAGCTGGAAAATATGGAGCCGGAAGCGAGAAGTACGAGAAAAGAAACAGTTAGCGTACAACTTACAGCTACATCTAACCAACTCAACTGGCAACTGATGAGATCTTGATCCCAGTTTAATACTGTGTTTAAATTCATGAAGTCTAAGTACCTATAGCGAAGATATTAAAATATTTTGTATTTAAATACAAAATGTGACACAAGGCCAAAATGGAATGAGGAAAAGGACTGTCTTCTTCTGTCATAACGTTTAACTAGTCACAAACACTGATCCAAACATACAACAATATTCCTTGCACCCAAACTACGCATTCTTACTACATTCACCATAATACCTCATTGTCTCCATGAAAGTCGTAACTAGTCCCCATATGTACAATTCACTGTCTGGAGGAGGGAATAAAAACAACAATTTAAAAACTAGCCCCATACTAGTACCATAACGAAGAGCGATATTTATTCTGTTAAAATAGAGAAATGTGGCACATGGCCGTAGGGAGGGATTGGGGAAAGGACGGTCTTCTTCTGTCTTAACTATAACTTAGCTAGCCGCAAACACTGACGCAATCGTATGATCAATATTCCTTGCACCAAAACAACACATTCATACGTACCTTCGTTACTACAATCACCAAAATACATCATTGTCTCTATGAACATACTAACTAGTCCCCATATTTACAATTCATTTCTGTGGGGGGAGGGGAATAAAAACAACAATTCTAAAAACTAGCCCCAATGAGTATTTACATTATGAATGCAAAACTATTTTCAAGAAACTAAAGAAAATAATGATGTTAGTACCATAGTACTTAGTTATTATTTTCTCCTTGTTACCCAGGCGGCTGCAACTAATTTTGATTGTATATTTATTGATATTTTTTATAAATTGCCTTTTTTCGGGAAGTGTTTATCAATTAGCTTGAAGAATATTTTTGTTTTTATTGCATTGTTGAAGAGGGGGAAACAAAATAAATTTCGTTTAACGTTGTTTTTTTTTGTTTTCGCATCTGTATTCTAGTTTGTTTGACTATCCGCTGTTTCTTAGGGCTGATTCGTACGTTTTTTTTTGTTGTTTTTATTGAATATTTTAAGCTTCCAGAATTTGTTGAAATTCTTAGTATGGGTATTTATTTAAATACATAAAGGGGTGGTTCAAATTTTTGTTAATGTATATTGTGTTGTTATTTAGTTTTCTGTATGGTCTGTATGTTTCGTTGTTTAGATTGATGGTTATATTTAAGAATTTTTTTATTTTTGGTTTGGTTTCGTATCGATTGTAAATCGTAGTATCTTGAAGGTTTTTGTTATTTTTTTCTTATCTTGTCCTGCCGTTGTAATTTCTTAGAATTAATAATATGTCGTCCATGCATAGATATATATCTTTTTGTCATTTATATTTCCTAATTTATTGATTATGTATATGAATATAAACTCTCATAATTAAGTACCATCATAGCTACCTATTGTTATATCAAAATTATTATTATTATTGTTGTTGTTGTTGTTTTGGAACTTTTTGATCCATATTTTTATTGTAGTATAATATACATTTTCGGCTGCGTTTTATTATATTGATATCTTCATTGGTCATAGTCATATACTATTTAGTTCATTTTAATATATTCTGTATAGATGGGCAGAAGTCTTTTATATCTACTTGCGTGAAGGAACATTTTTCTTTATTATTAATATTGTTAAACCAATTAATTGTTGCTTTTGTATTTTTCCATTGCTTTATGTTTAATATGTTCCGTTGCTTTGAATATATTTTTCTAGCATTTGTTTGCTTATTTTCACTTATTTTGTGATGTTTATTAATCTGCATGTTGTTTTGGTCGTGAAGTTGTTCTTATGGTCTTTTAATTTAATGAATGATTCTACTTTTGTTAGCTGTTTCATTCTATTGTCTAATTTTAGTTTAGTGGCTATGTTTTTAACTTCGTTGTTTATACCACTTTCTGTTTCGTTACTTGTAGTTTTGTAAAATTTAGTGACTTCTTTGTCGACTAGTTCATTGTAATTCTTTAGTCACTATTTAGTTCTTTGACTATTTTTTCTTTGTTAACTAGTTTATTGTAATTCTTTAGTCACTATTTAGTGACTTCTTTGTCAACTAGTTTATTGTAATGTTATATATATATATATATATATATATATATATATATATATATATATATATATATAAGAAAAGAAATACTTACGGTGTGCTATATTTATGGTATAAAGTGCTCAATATCAGAGATAGAGCGTGTGTAAATATAAAAGTAAACATAGAAGTCAACAGGCTGTTTCATTCTAGACGCAATCGTCAGGCCACCATATGTGTTGACTTCAATGTTCACTTATATATATATATTTTCACCGCTGCATATTCTTTCTTCTCTTTCACTCTCCGTTTTAATTCGTCTTTATTTTTTCTTTCTTCTTTCACACATTCCTTCCTTCCTATTTCTTCTCTCCCTTCTTCTCTACCGTTATCATTTTCTACTCGTTTTTTTCTTCTTCCCCTCTATTTTTCTGCTTCTAATGCTCGTTCTTCTCTTCCTCCTCCTCTTCTTTTTCTCTTTCTCTTCCCCCTCCTAAAATCTCCTCTTCTTATTCCTAACATCTCTTTTTTCCTTGTATATCAACAGGTCATACCAGTATGTATCTCACAGACATTTTAATCGACCTCCGAAATCAGGAATCTACAAATAATGAAACCATAATTCCAGTCTCAGGACAACAATAATCCGGGATCTTTCCTCTCCAAGCAATCATGCGCCATTGTCATTAAAGAACTGGTATTTTCGTACTTTTTTCCTCTTTCTCGGACTGTTGAAATTGCAATCGTGTATGACAACTTGCATTGTTCTGAAATATGTCTTGAATATGAAGAAAAGAAAAGGAATTGCAGACATTGCTCAAAGGTGTAGCTAACAAATGAACAACTTCTATTACCATTTCCTTTGTAAGTTCTTAAGTGAAAAGGTGTTAAGTAGGCAGGACTTGGTATCAAAAATCTGAAACTCAAACCTCGACACAGGTTATATTTTGGATGGAGTAACCAGAAACGATTTTTTTCTGCGGTTCGACTTCAAGTAAGACTAGTTTTCAAATATTCAAGTACGTGATATTATACACTCTTATGATGACATACACTCTTATAGAATGCATTATATCCTGTGATGTAATGCCATTTGAGCCAAGTATAAATCATTGTCATGGGTCCTTACCTATAACTACTGAATGAACTCTTCCTAACACTATGAGAGAGGGACGAATCGAGTCGAGCCGATAGTAGTTCACTCCAAACCAGACTGACAGTCATACTAACACCTTCCACATCTTGTATTATTATTTCGTGTAATATACCTTCGTTATTTCTACTCTTGTGTTCGTGTTGTTCTTCCTTGGTCCTAACCTGGACCATAACAACATAATCTTTATTTCTGAATAAAATTAACCTTTTTATCACATAATATAATATTTGCTTTACTGAGAAGAGTTTGCCTAGGAAATATACTAACTTTTTGTCCTCCGTTACAGTTTGTTCAAAGATCTGAGTACTGGTCAAAAGTGGTTGTTTCTCTATAACTCGCTTTAATTTACGTTCGCTTCGAGAAGCCAAGTTCTTAAAGCATTTTCCTTTGCTTCTCATATTTTCAACAGCTTTCTTTTTCGTTCGAATCTCCTTTAATATCTCCAATGTGGACATTCCCTCACTCAATAACGTTTTTATTTTCTGTTTTTCAATACTTGTTATATCCTTTCCATTAGCCAGCCTTCAACATATCCTATTGCTGTGGCCCTCTTAGGGCCAGAAGTAAAGACACAAGAGAGGAATTGAGTTAAACAAATATATTAACAGAAACAATAATACAAACATATACAAACGAGAGTGTTACAGCAAGAATGTTCGGTCCGACTGTCAGAGCAGATGCTGGAAACTTCAACCTCTAAAAGGCAGTACCTGTTCCTATTTATAGCTGGGAGAGTCCATGCGTGCATGGGTAAATTACCATAACACTTATGGAAAAAAGAAAAACTATATTTTATTAGATTTCAAAGACTTTAAACTAATCTCTCTATATATAAAACATAGGATGTCTGTCTGTCTGAGTGATGTCTGTTTCATACGTCGTGGATGGAATAGGCTGGCCCCAATCATACTCGAGGGATTATACCGGGGGTATATTCTTGAGGGTGTTAATCTGTGCTGCTCTACCGACACAAAAATATACAACTACCCTAGCCACCGTACTGAATACTTTACTTAGATTAATACAGAGCCAAAATACTTGGATATAAGGTAAGGATAAATTTATGCAAACAATCGTCTGCGAGATAAACTTGCTAGCCACTGTTCTGCGGCAGGTGTACCTTTTACAGGCACGTGTCAATTTTTCATATTAAAACTCGTGTAATCCGCTAATGAATCAGACTCGAACTCACTGGATATTCAGTAGCCTAAAAGACTAAGTATTTACTAAGTTATAGTCTGGCTCAAGGCTGGGGGCGTGAGAACTATTTTTCTTTACATCAGGTACTGTAATCCTTCTAGTTCTGGACATATATGCAAAGAATTTTATGAATTTATATGGTGTGTGTGCAAAATTTCACAGCTAACTCCTTTTGGGGTACTATAAACTGAATAAACACAGTAAAAAATCATTTTTTATAAAATTCGCAGGAAACATTTGCACACATGTGCGAGTAGCCTAATGTGTGAGGAAAGTGGGATCGACAAGACGGGTTCAATTCTTAGCCTCATCTGTTGCGTTCACTTTCGCATGAAAGACCCTCGGAAAGGTATGAATAATTCTCTTCTCCCCCCCCCCTGTGTTTGGGTTAAATAACAGAATAGACTGTGACCTCTAGTCTTTGTTGGCAGCCAGTCTAGGAAAATGACCAATCTGAATTCCAAGCCAAGTAGTGATCGGGAAAAGACTCCATTTTATTTTCCAAGAAGTCATGACAATTCACAGATAATAAAGAAAAGGAACGTAGGGAGAGTTATGTCCACCTAAGTTCTGAAGGCACGTGGCATTAAAAACTATTTGCGTGTGAACCGTTACTCAGTACGAGAAAAGAAGCCTTAATAACGCTTTTATTAAAAATGCTTATCTTCAAACAAGTTTACGCAACGACTATGGACAGGATGAAAAAAAAAACATTACAGATAATAATTAAAGAGCCGAGAAAAACCAGAAGTAAAAGACCAATATATAATGACGACTCTGCAATCAAACACAATATCTGTGAATTATTGCCCAAGTACAAAGTAGCAATGAAACGTGTCTAAATGATGACGTTTGATAGCAAAATCAAATGAATGTCAGCAAGATCAAGGCAAAGATATCTTGGTGTTATCAAAGTCTATATATATATATATATATATATATATATATATATATATATATATATATATATATATATATATAATAGTATGTTTATGTTCATCCTTATGTATTTGGAGTTTAGGTTTTATCGATAGACTGGAAAGAAAACCGAACGAAGACACTGTTTTGATCAAGCAAGATGGACACAGGAAATATAAAAGGAAGTAGAATCCTTTAAGGAACATGGCGGTCATTGTACAGATTATAATCCTCTTATATTACGATTATGTCTTCCCTCACTTTCCTTTTTCATTTTGTCATTCTCTTCCTTTCTCACTCTCTCTTTTGTTTCTTTGTTTCTTTTACTTTCTTTCTTTTTATCTACTTGTGCGCATACAGGAAAGCAGCAAAGAAAGAAAGAAAGAAAGAAAGAAAGAAAGAAAGAAAGAAAGAAAGAAAGAAAGAAATCACGATACAGGAAAGCAGCAAAAGAAAGAAAGAAAGAAAGAAAGAAAGAAAGAAAGAAAGAAAGAAAGAAAGAAAGAAAGAAAGAAATCACGATACAGGAAAGCAGCAAAGAAAGAAAGAAAGAAAGAAAGAAAGAAAAGAAAGAAAGAAAGAAAGAAAGAAAGAAAGAAAGAAATCACGATACAGGAAAGCAGCAAAGAAAGAAAGAAAGAAAGAAAGAAAGAAAGAAAGAAAGAAATCACGATACAGGAAAGCAGAAAAGAAAGAAAGAAAGAAAGAAAGAAAGAAAGAAAGAAAGAATATAGTGAAGAACAGAAAAAGAAACAAACAAACAATTAAAGTCGAAAAAATGGAGAAAAAAAGAAAGAAATGTAGAAAGAAAAATCAATGGGAAGAAAAACTTACAGCAGAAAAGAAAGAAAGAAAAAAAGAAAGAAAGAAAGAAAGAAAATACTGTAAAGAGAAAAGAAAATGAAAAAATATAAAAGAAAAAGAAAATAGAAAGGCACTGTAAAGAGAAAATTAAAAGAAAAAAATGTAAAATGAAAGAAAAAAGAATACAGTAAAAAAAGATAAAGCATACAGTAGAGAAAAAAAAGAAATAAAGAATACAGCCGAAAGGAAATAATACAATTAAGAAAGAAAGAAGAAACCAATATGGAAGAAAAAGGATACAATAAAGAAAAAGAGAAAGATATACCAAAAAAATAGAGGAGAAAGAATACAATAAGAAATACAGTAAAGAAAGAAAGAACAAAGAATATAGTGAAGAACAGAAAAAGAAAAAAGAAACAAACAAACAATTAAAGTCGAAAAAATGGAGAAAAAAAGAAAGAAATGTAGAAAGAAAAATCAATGGGAAGAAAAACTTACTGAACGTCTCAATTAAGAAAACAAATAACGAGAAAGGAGACAGATTAGGTGAAAAATGAACGACAAACGAAAGAATGAATCAATGTACACATGCATATATATATATATATATATATATGTGTGTGTGTGTGTGTGTGTGTGTGTGTGTGTGTGTATACATGTACATATATATATGTGTGTGTGTGAGTAGCTAATCCTTTGCACCAGTGTTTGTCGGATTATCCGTGAAGATCAACAATCTGCTGCGATATTTGTCCAACAGCCCAAAAGTCGGCTTTCTGTGCAGAATGCCAAAAAGCCGCTGGTATATAAAGGCGAAGCAGATTTAGACAAGTAAATCACCCAAGGATCCACGACGGAAAGAAAGGAATTCAAGCAGAAACAAAAAGAACAAACACGCAAGAATTTCCTTTGTAAAAGTTATCGAGAATTTAAACTTGTTTACATTTATGTGACACTAGTTTCTTTGGACTGAGTCCACCTCTCTGGCCATATTCAAGAATTCCAATACTGTGCTTACTGGTCCATTCTCCAATCATCCCCCGGTGAAATAATATCAGGCTAACAAAAGATAGAGACAAATAGCTACAGGTCGGGAAGAGGTGCTTCTCTGAGAAAAAAAAACCCTGAAAAGTTATAATCATTGAGGATCCACAAAATCATTCATGAACTCTTAGTAAATAAATCAAAATAATAGATCGAAGCCTACTAGTAAATCGAAGTCTAATAGTAGATCGAAGCGTGCTAGGTTTTTGGAAGCACGGTGGAGTAATGGATAGCGGCTCGGATTGAGAAATCGGAGAGCCAAGTTCGAATTCCAGTCAAATCCATTACATTCACTTACGTGCTAATACCCTTGGGAAAGGTATGAATCCTCCCCCCCCCAGTTATGGGTAAAAAGCAGGGCAGACTGGGTTTTATAGCCTTGGATGGTCTACCGCAGAAAGAAATGACAACCTACTGCAGAAAAAATCTAGCTCGTCAGTTATGTATCGAAAAATACATGATCGCCTAAGTGTGTACCACGCATGGCACATAACTGATTACTAGGTTTTTAATTATTGGTGAACACAACCTAAACAACATAAGATCTGAAGATGGAGTAGTTTTGACGGTAGACAGAGGAAAGAAACTGCAATAATTCCTACGAGAACCTGTAGTAATCAGAAAAACATTCTCTCAGGAGTTACACAAAGTAACCGTTCTCGTTGTCTATATGAAACTTTCTGCTACAAATGGAATATAAAGGGTGTGTTTCGACTCTGTGTAGATGACATCATCTGTCTTAAGTGTAAATGTCTGAACTCATGGAACAAAGAAACGTGCATATCTGAATATTCCACTACAGAACTGGATTGTATTATGCACCGACAAGCTTTTTACTTAGCATTTCCAGCTTATTGTTTCAATCACTAAATGTATCTGTCTATATTTCTGAGATGAGGTATTATGTACACTATTTACATTATTCGGACTATAGTCCTCATCTTTGTCGCCATATTTATTACAACGTTTCGGCCTTTCAGTATCTGTCTATATTTCTGAGATGAGGTATTATGTACACTATTTACATTATTCGGACTATTGTCCTCATCTTTGTCGCCATATTTATTACAACGTTTCCGGCCTTTCAGTATCTGTCTATATTCTGAGATGAGGTATTATGTACACTATTTACATTATTCGGACTATTGTCCTCATCTTTGTCGCCATTTATTACAACGTTTCGGCCTTTCAGTATCTGTCTATATTTCTGAGATGAGGTATTATGTACACATGTATTTACATTATTCGGACTATTGTCCTCATCTTTGTTGCCATATTTATTACAACGTTTCGGCCTTTCAGTATCTGTCTATATTTCTGAGATGAGGTATTATACACTATTTACATTATTCGGACTATTGTCCTCATCTTTGTCGCCATATTTATTACAACGTTTCGGCCTTTCAGTATCTGTCTATATTTCTGAGATGAGGTATTATGTACACTATTTACATTATTCGGACTATTGTCCTCATCTTTGTCGCCATATTTATTACAACGTTTCGGCCTTTCAGTATCTGTCTATATTTCTGAGATGAGGTATTATACACTATTTACATTATTCGGACTATTGTCCTCATCTTTGTCGCCATATTTATTACAACGTTTCGGCCTTTCAGTATCTGTCTATATTTCTGAGATGAGGTATTATGTACACTATTTACACTATTCGGACTATCGTCCTCATCTTTGTCGCCACATTTATTACAACGCTCCGGCCTTCTTTAGTATCTGTCTATATTTCTGAGATGAGGTATTATGTACACTATTTACATTATTCGGACTATTGTCCTCATCTTTGTCGCCATATTTATTACAACGTTTCGGCCTTTCAGTATCTGTCTATATTTCTGAGATGAGGTATTATGTACACTATTTACATTATTCGGACTATTGTCCTCATCTTTGTCGCCATATTTATTACAACGTTTCGGCCTTTCAGTATCTGTCTATATTTCTGAGATGAGGTATTATGTACACTATTTACATTATTCGGACTATTGTCCTCATCTTTGTCGCCACATTTATTACGTTTCGTTTATGGCACAGTGGATAAAAGGTAGATCCAGTGACAAGACCCAAAGAGAGTGAGTTCAATTCCCGGTTAAGACAGTGGAGAACTTGGAGAGGGGAATTAACAGGAGATATCTGACAACTGACATCCATTAAACATGGCACGTGGAACTAGAACAGTCTACCCCAGTGAGCGAAATAAAGGGGTTAGTTCGACATTCCAACCACCTGAAGAAGACCGGAGCTTACAACGGCCGAAACGTTGTAATAAATGTGACGACAGAGATGAGGACAATAGTCCGAATAGTGTAAATGATGTATCACTAAATGTCTCTCTAACTCCTGATTAATTTAACAGACGTCTAATTTTTCCCGCGTAAATTAAATACATTTGCTTACAAAAGTGTGTCGTATTATACACGGATAAGCTTTTTACTTAGCATTTCCAACTGAAATATATTAGCCTACAGAGAGTCGGTCGTATTATACACGGATAAGCTATTCGCATTTTTAACTTATTGCTCCAATCTCTCTTCTGATTAGTTACATAGCCTTCTTTTCTAACCTTTTAAATAATCTAGCAAATAGTAAAATAAAATGAATACAAATACAATGTGTAGTTCCCATAGAATATATCAATGAGAAGCTAAAATTCCGAACTGCAGTGACGTTACATATTCGTTTGCGTGGGAGTAAGTTTACTGTTAATTAGTATTAAAAGGGTTAAAGCTGTTATCAAATAACACAAAAAGGCGCCGGTTATTTTGGGACGCAATTTATCAATAGTGACGGACATTTTTCTCCCACAGTCTCGTACATCTAGGAACTGCACGCTCCAAGCATTACGGGGTTTAGTCTCATGTCTACATATCTTGCGTGAGAGAGGGCATTCAGTCAACAAGCAGTGTCATCATAGATGTCCGACCGGGCACCATATAGAAATCGGAGAATGGCGAATGAGTTTAATAGTGTCTTCATTTATGGATTTGCTGTACTGGGCCAAGCCGCCATTATATTATAAATATAAACAGTTTTGTTTTGTTTTGTTTTGTTTTTTGTTGCTTTTTAAAGCGACTTACATTGGTCCTAACATTGGTTTCGTTTTCCACAGTTTTCGATTTCCGCGGTTTCAGATATCCGCGGTCGATCCCTGAAATAAACAATGTATGTGGAACGATTACGTCGAATCAATCGCTGCATCTACTGCAAGAAAAGTTGAGTCACTGTGCCGTGCCAGACGGTTTTTCTCGTCAGAGTGCATCTTGCACATTTACAAATCTACCATTTGACCATGCAGTGAATATTGTTGCCATATCTGGTCTGGTGCTCCTGCTACTCATCTCAAGGTTCTTGACAAAATCCAAAGAAGGATCTGCAATGTAATCGATCTTGACTTGGCATCTCAACTTCAGTCACTTTCTCACCGACGTAACGTGGCTTCCCTCAGTCTTTTCTATAAATGTTTTCATGGCTACTGCTCTATCGAAGATTTTTTTTCTGTTGCCCGGACAATGTCAGTTTAAACGTGCTACTAAACTAGAATCTAGATCCCACACTTTTACTGTTGAATTAGTTAAATATAACCGCCACTTCTACTCCAACTGTTTCTTTTCTCGCACTTCCCGCCAGTGGAACTTCCCTCCGTTTCCTTGCTTCCATGATAACTGCGTCAAAAATTTAAATGCAACGTCAATCGCCATTTTCTACCTTCTTGAAACCCGTTCAGCTTTTAACCTTTCCTCGCCCCCCCCCCCATACTCAGTCTTTTATCTCTCCTTCACTCTCTGTGCCCGACCCCTGTATACTAGTGGCATTCCCGCTTTGCTTGGGGTGAAATGATAAAAAATACTTTTTAATTACGTGAAAGATTAATTTTCTGGGCTAAAAAAAAAAAAAAGTATGGTGAGGTTACTAAGACCTACGGTAGGAATGAATTTTCTATTTTCTATTCATTATACAACTTTTAGTAGACTACTCTTAGGTGCCTGATTGAAATGGGGCACTTTTGTTTTTCTTTCTTTGAGGAAATTTTCTGACACACCCTAAGCATACCCCCCACGTTTATCCATTTTTCACTTTTACCCAGAGTTCAAACAAGAAGCAGTAATTATTATAGTCAGTTCAATTTTTACATATTTTTATGATTGCATTGTTTAAAATAGCGTTCCATTGTTACATCTAGAATCACCACGTTCTATTCTTTTATAAAGTTATCTTAAAAGAAAAAGAAAAAAGGCGTTTCTGTACTTAAATTCTATTTTTAATATGTTAAATGACTTTTCGACCCTCTTTTATTACGAACCCCACCCCGTCCACACTCACTATTAGAAAATCTGACCCTCCCCAATTATTAAAACCTCTCCTTGTATTAAGCACCTAAGAGTTTCAGTCATTTATGTGCCATGCATGATACACGCTTAGGTGATCATGTATCTTTCGATGTATGACTGACGAGGCATATTTTTTTTCCCGCAGTAGACTGACATTTCTTTCTGCGATAGACCAGTTGCTATCAAAGGCTATAGAACCCGGTTTGTCCTGCTATTTAGCCATAGGTAGGGAGAAAAAAGAGGATTCATACCGTTCCCAAGGGTATTAGCACATAAGTGACTGTGATGGATTCGACTGGAAATCGAACTCGGCTGTCCGACTCCTCAATCTGAACCGCTATCCATTACTCCACCATGCTCAAGTGTTTACTGTTCTGTGATTAACTGTTGTTGCAAATATCTGTTGTACCTTTTATATAAAATCAACATTATTACAGATAGTTATATGTGGAGGTGGGTGGAAATACATAATGTTCGGTACTAACCACGGTTTCAGTTATCCACGGGTGTCGTGGATAAGAGAAAACGACTGAATACTGTAATTATTCAAATATAACGTAACTAACATCTAAAATGAATCAGAACAAGAGACTCTAAATTAATTTTTATATATTTTGCTTGTTATGCATGTCGAGGTTCGCAATGGAATTCTGATTGTCCTCTTTGGGCGCTATAACCCAAAACCAAACAAAAATGTCTTTTCACCATGACCATATGGACAAACAACCTTCCCATAACTACTGCACCTGCCCAGACAGTAGGAACAAAAATCTGTAACCTCCTTTTTAACTTTGCTCTATAAGTACCGTATTTGACGACATATAAGGCGTACTTTTTTTCTACTAAATATATCTTTTAAAATTCCCCTGCATCTTATATATCATAAGCAGGTTTAAAATTCGCGATAGTCGGCTGAAATTAGATGACGCATTATTTAACAACGATGATAGAATTGAAAATGAGTATCAGAGTTTTGATAACGAAGACGACGAATTTTATGAATTTGAAGATGAATAAAATTTTAATGGTAACTGTACTGTTTTGCTCAATAATTGCTTCATTTTTATTTTGTTTTCTTACTTTTGGATATAATAAAGTTTTTATAGGCACTTGTTCTTTTTTCCTATTATTTTTCATTTAATTGTAATCATGGCTTGTTTAACCAAAATAATACCTCATAAATATAGCCTAGGCTGTACCATTTACTAGTTTTACTAATTACTTTTTTTTTCTTGATTTTCCCTGCTGAATTTGGGGTGCGTCTTATACACCCGTGCGTCTTATATACCGTCAAATGCGGTAATCATATATAATAATGCGTAAATGAACCAAGGCACGCCCGACCAGACGCTGGTTTCTCCTACAAAGGGAGACGCGCGTTCGAACGCTGCTGGAAATTTTGAAATATTTCCTTTCTCGGAGGAAATTAAATGAAATACTGCTTTCTTAACCCAACATATAATTTGTTTTTAATTAAAAGAATCCGGTTAACTCAAATGTTTGAATTATTTAAAATAAAGAATTGAATGAATAAACAATTAAATTAAACGAAGTAAAATAAAATACATAGAAATAAATAATAATTACATTAAAAAATAAACAAATAAATAAATAAAAATTCAACACAATTGATACTTTCGTTTATTAGGCAATAAATTAGATGAATGAGCGCCATCTATAGTTTACCTTTCCTTACACAGCAAGATATTTTAGAATGTTCTCAACTTTCAAAATTTGAAAAAGTAACGATATTTTCCTTCACGTTATTTCTGTATATAAATCCAAACCCTCCCCATTTACTTTGATAAATTTCCTCAAGAAACGAAAGAAGATGATATAGAATTTTTTCCATTTATATTGTCTTTTACGGATATATTTTATTTATACCTGATTTTCACACATACACACACACACACATATATATATATATATGTGTGTGTATACAGGTAATAATACGTTGGTATAAAATTTAAGCGAATCCTAATAATATAAAATATTAAAATTGATCAACAAAAAGAGCTCAATGTATTTATTATAACAGACCATATAAATTACATAGAATAGAAATCCAAAATTTACCTCATTCGAATAGCTCCACACCTGGTCAAAATCTTAAGACCAGATACAAAAGGTTTAACAAAATATAAAATACTGTTACTTTAATCAAAATATATTTGCGAAACATTTACATTTAATTATAAAATATAGTTTATCAACAAACAAGTGAAAATTTTAAGCTTTTAATTGATTAATTTAAACAAACATAAAAAAAAAAGATTTTTTGGTTGGTCATAAAGATAAGACCATGTGTGAAAAAAACAAATTACTTGACAAAATTTTAGAATTAGTCAGTGTGCTCATAGCATCAAGCATGTACATAACTACGTAGCTTATTTCCAGTATTAAATTTCAGATTTTAAAATAGCTATGGGTAAAATTTTTAAAAAGTTGGAACAGGCCGGATTGTTGAATTTCAAAGACGTGGTCTTTCGCAACGAGCCATTGCAAATGAAATTGGCTGTAGCAGAAGTTTCATTGCTAACTTCATTAAAAATCAGGATGTGTATGCTTCTAAAAAATCAAGCAGTCACCCCAATAAAATCTCACCATCTCTACACAGACGCATTAGGCGAGAAGTTAAGTGAAATTCAAGCCCAACATCAAATCAGATAAAAGCGCATACAGATGCAGCTCTCGGACAATTCGACGGCATTTAAATAAGAAAGGGTTTAAGAACTTGAAACGGCTGCAGAGGCCTCTCCTTCTTCTTCGCCATAAAACCTCCCGTTTACAATTTGCTTCCGATTATCAAACTCGGGGTGTGGATAAATGGAAGAAAATGCTGTTTTCAGACGAGAAAAAATTCAACCTTGATGGCCCAGACGGTTTTCAGCGTTACTGGCATGCAAAAGATGTCCCAAAAGAAATTTTCTCAACACGACACAGTGGAGGTGGATTAGTTATGGTCTGGGGTTCATTTTCGTACAATGGAACTCTTGAGTTACAGGAGGTAAAAGGTCATCAAACAGCTGCTAGTTACATTGACATGTTTAAAATAGCATCCCTAATTACTGAAGGCCCTCATCTATGTGGAGAAAACTGGATTTTCCAACAAGACAATGCTGCAATCCACAACGCTCTCCAGATCGAAATCCAATCGAGAATATTTGGGGATGGATGGCAAAGAATGTTCATAAACATGGATCGAAATTTGAAACTGTGGATGCTCTTCGTGCTGCAGTTTATGCATCCTGGACGAGCATCCCAAGTACCCTCATGCAGAAGTTAATAATGAGGATGCCAAAGCGAATTTTCGAAGCAAAAATGGAGGGTATACTGCGAATTAAATTGTCGTTGTGACTTATTTGTTCTTTATTTGCTATTTTTATTTACATGGCCTTACCTTTATGAACAACAAAATCCTTTTTTCAATGTTTGTTTAAATTAATTCAATTAAAAACTTAAAATGCTCACTTTTTTGTTGATGAACTACATTTTCTAATTAAATGTAAATGTTTCGCAAATATAATTTAATCAAAGTAAGTTATATATTTTTTAACCCTTTTGTATCAGGTCTTAAAATTTTGACCAGGGGTGTATTTCAACCAACAAGTCGTACGTTGATATTGCCAACTCAGGAGTGTGAAGTTGACAATGCCTACATAGGACTTGTTGGTTGAAAAAAAAGAAATTGAAAAACTCCATTCGAATGAGGTAAATTTGGATTTCTTTTCTATGTAATATATATATATATATATATATATATATATATATATATATATATATATATATATATATATATATATATATATATATATATATATATATATATATATATATATATATATATAATCATGTCTAGACCGAGAACCTCAACAGAATATAGAAAAGCACTAGACATATAATTAAAAGAAAAAAATGAAGAACGAGCTAGCTAACGGGTTTCGAACCTCGCTCAACAGAGCTAAATAAAGGTTAATCAATATTTATATATTATAAATAAAAGGGATGGAATATAAGGTAAGAAAATTTTTTAGATGGAAATCAATTGGAGGCCAAGAACCAAATCCTTTTGTTTACAGAGCGAAGGATTCGTTGATAAAATATATGTGGCCTCCAATATTTTAACGTGGTAATTTGAGTGTGACCTCAGGATGGAAAATGAATTCACACCGAAATTATCGAGGTTCGAAACCGATTAGCTAGCGTGTATTTCATTTTTTCCGTTTAATTATAATGTGTGGTAGTATAAAAATACAAATAAAGTTTCTCTGTTTATGGCGGTTATTAAGTTTAGTACCACTAATAAAATGTTTATATATATAGTTATCTACAGACAGACTGTTTCGCCGTATCACGGCTCTTTAGTGTGGCTAGACATCCGATTGCCTCAAGCCAGGATCGAGACTCGACTTATTTGGCATCAGTTGGAGATATTTTTTTCCTAAGCTAACCGTGAATTTTTACGTATTTATTTTTGAATAAACACGCCAGTGACTCATAGTGCTCGATTCATAGAAGAGCTTTACATTATATATATATATATATATATATATATATATATTAAAATAATAGGAAAAGAACAGTAAGTTTTATAATCTGCGCAGACAATATTGATATTATGAATTGTTAATGTTAAGGAAAATCTATTTTAATTTAGGAGTGGTTGGGTTTTAATTTTCCTAGACAGATTATGTATGCAATATATGTTACTTACAAAGACAGGTTGAGTCTAGATGGGGGTCGGAGTGTCTGCTAACAAATGCTATCAGTTATTCAGTGAGTCGTCTGGGTTTTCAATGATATAAAAACAACGTTGTCATTTTTATTCATTCACTTAATTCATATTTTTATACACAAAAATTTTCTAAAAGGGTCATTTAAATATGTGCGTGTCATATTTTTAATATTTAAATTTTATTAATTGAATGTTATTCTTATAGATTTATAGTACCATTCGACCTTCTAATAACTAATAGACTATAAGTGTTTTTACAAATAAATTTATTATTTGAAATGCATCATTTTTTTATTCGAATGTGTGTTCGGATTTGGGTGAGTCAATTTCTGTCCTCTGTTAAAACACTTCTTAGAGATTTAAACATATTCTTGTGAATAATGAATCCTTTTCTTAATCATTATCCTACAAGTCACCCTGTCTCAGATATTTTCCTTTTTTTTTTTTTTTTAGCATGAAGCTCGATTTTGCATTCTATGATGACAAATAAAGAGAGAATGAAACGGAAAATATTCTTTCGTCGCTTGATGGAAAAAAAATATAGCCGGGGAATAAAAGGATCATGAGAATGTAACTATAGGACATAATTTCGCCTTTTTGTCACTGCGGCCAAATCGGCAGTTTACATGTCAGGTGAGCTCAGAATTATGACAAAAAGGATATAAAACAAAAACTAGGATAAAAGGAAAAACTAGTGACAAATGAGTAATAATAACAATGCTCTATCAAAAAGATTCAAATATCTTAAACCTATTACAAGCTGAGTGTTACGATAGAAAGCAACTAAAATAAGATGAAAAGAAAAACGAGTCAAAAATTAATAATAATGACAATGCTTCATCTAAGAAATTCAGACAACTTAAGACTATTATGTCTACTACGTATTATAACAAGCTGAGTGTTACGATAGAAAGCCAATGAAATAAAATGAAAAGAAAAACGAATCAAAAATTAATATTAATGACGATGCTTCATCTAAGAAATTCACACAACTTAAGACTATTATGTCTACTACGTATTATAACAAGCTGAGTGTTACGATAGAAAGCAACTAAAATAAGATGAAAAGAAAAATGTGTCAAAAATTAATAATAATGACAATGCTTCATCTAAGCAGAAGTGCTATTGTAATGCATTGACAATATTCATTTTTTATGAGTTTGTCTCGCGTTTTCTTGGATTGAATCAAAGGTTTGTTCGTAGTTCCGAAAACTTTGCTGACTTCAAGAGATTCCTGATCATATCTGCAAAGCACAATCATCGAAAAGTATAAGAACAATAACAGAACCAATAAAACAAAGTTTAGTAGCAAAAATATAATTTAGTCGTTAAACTAATGAAAAAAAACAAGATTTTAAAAATATCAAAAGAACATTAAAAATAATTGTAAAAGTAAGATCATGAAACTAACATCCAAGAATGTCAAATGCATGGCTAGTGTGACTTGTTATCAGAAATTCTCTACACAAACACACAATCGCCTGGCAACTCTTATCTCAGACGCCTGATTTATTTTTTGAGAGAAACGATTGAAAAATCTCCATGATAACAAGGTAACGACAATAAACAGAAAATGATGGCGTCATTATTGCTCGGTGATGTGAAAAAACATTTCTATCAACGGATTGTAGCAATTATATTATTTTTCTCTGTGGGAATTTTACGAAATTTGACTCTTAGACAACATCAAAAAAAATCTATGAGTGATTTTGGTTCTTAGCGTTGAGGTCGGTGTTCACACGTAATTAAAAATCTTGATTTTGGATGCTGATTTCCGAGGCAAAGATCGCATGGAATTATCCAGAGGAAGAAACTTTATAATGATATCCACAAGAAGATTTGGACGGTCATTACGATCAGACTATAAAGTACTAAACGAGATCAATAAGTCCGTATCCTCAAATGTTGTGAACAATTTAATATCGACCTGAACTTTTCACTACAACCGATCTATACAATTAATATATGCCAACGAATTAAGTGCATTAAAAAAGAACAATGTTATATTGAAAATTTTAAATTACTATGCAATTACTTTTTTTCATTACTGGACAACGTGCTTACTAAAGCAGCCATGTATATATATATATATATATATATGAAGAAATATAGTTTTAAGTTGTGGTATATTTATGGGATAAAGTGCTCAATATCAGAGATAGAGCGTATGTAAATAAAAGTGACCACTGAAGTCAACACTCAGAGGCGACAGGCTGTTTCATGCTAGACTTTTATATTTATCTAGCCACACTGATGAGCTGTGATACAGCGAAATAATATGTCTGTATATATATATATATATATATATATATATATATATATATATATATATATATATATATAAATTGATAATCCGGATGGATAATTCCAAAGAGGATATAAATCCAAAGAGAGCACATTGTAAGAACAAAGCAAATAATAATGATGAAAGCGGAGACTTTAAAAAAACATGGTAATAGTTTATTTCGCGAGATGAAATAATCGATTATATTAATTATTTGATCTCGCGAAATAAATTACCATGGATTTCTAAAATCTCCGCTTTCATCATTATACACACACACACACACATATATATATATCTCTATATATATATATATATATATATATATATATATATATAGAGAGAGAGAGAGAGAGAGAGAGAGAGAGAAAGAGAGAGAGATACAGAGAGTGTGAGAGTAGTTATAACGTTCACTTTCCGACCATGGGACGCCGGTATGAATCTCACTATCATTGATTTAACCGAGGGGGCTATCCTAGCATGTATCACATTTGGAAATATCTGAAAGTCAAACCCAAGCCTTGTGAGTGAAATTAGGTAGACGGGTGGTTGCATATATATATATATATATATATATATATATATATATATTATTACTAGATTAAAAGCCGCCCTACTCTCGGTGGCATTTAAGCTTGCTGCTGCGGAGGGCTTTTGGTTAGGCTGTTGGCACTTTATGCATTGAGTACATACTAAATTTTATTAAACTTGAATAATATTTTTCAAACAACAGTTTTCAACAAAACAGTGGTATAATTTGTCTATTTTGAACTTATTGCAAAACTGCATGATAAACAACATTTTTGGTTTCCCCATTCAGGGTCAATACAAATAGCTTCTTTCCATTCCTAACCCTTGAACAAGCTAGATAGATCTAACCGTGAGAAATACAAAGTTCCATCAGATGAAGTCCAGTTACTTTCAATGATTGTCCTGGGACTTATTGATTTCCACAATAACTGGAAACTGAAGTCTTTTGAACTCAAAAGGAAGATCTGGAGGAATTAAGGGGATTCTTGGAATTAAAACTCTTTCCTCTTTTCCTGGATCAGTAAGGATCTCTGCTTCCAAGAGATCTTCTTAACAATTAACCTTGTTCTATTACAAAGCGTTGGAAGACCCAGATTTCTCAATAGCATAACTGGCACATTTTCTTTCACTTCCAGTTTGTGTTATGGCATTCCAGGAGGATTCAATGAATTCAGGAACTCTATTGGAAAATTCACTGCTTGCTCTTGTTCAACCACTGTGTAAATGGGAAATTACTTCATGCTTCCTTTTGGAATTTCTTGAAGAACTTTCCAGTTGATGCCCTCCATAGTTTGATTCTTGGGAGCTAATATGGCGATCTCACAAAGCCAATTTGAATCCATGAAATGGTGCTTAATGTTTTGATAAACATGGTTAATCAAATTTTGGATACTTGAGACTGAAACTCTACAAACATTTGCGAGTGAAATATCTCCATTTTGGTCCATTTTGATGGTTCCAATGCCAAGCTGCAACAGAAAAGCAGCAAATCTTCCTGCTTCAAGATCACCTGTGATTCTACCTCTCATTTTTGTTTTCAGGCTGAGTCTTTGAACATAGCTAATAACTTCAGGCAAGCATTGATTTCATCAGGTGGAGTTCCTCTTGCAATTATTCGTAATGTTTGCCTAAAATCCCCAGACAGTAGCACAGTGATACGTCCCATAATTTATGAATTCTCTCTAATGATTTTGAGCATTTTGTTTAGGGCTTCATATGCTCGCTGTGTGTCATGGTACATTTATCCCAGACAATGAAGCTTGTCTCCTCCTTTAACTTAGCCAAGTTGATTCCTCTTTTGATGTTGCAAATATGGGTTTCACTGTAGTTCAAATCCAATGGAGGTTTGAAGGTACTGTGTACTGTACGCCTTCCTGGCAAGGAGGAGAGCAGTAATTCCAGATGATAACCACAGCGACAGCTACTTTTCTAGAGTCTCACAGCAGATAAAAGAAGTTTAGTTATTAGGTTGGTGCAAAAATAATGTCGTTTTTTGACGTTGACATTATTTTTGCACCAACCTAATACTAAAGTTTGTCAGTGCCCCTTGTGCATCCAAGAAGAAAGTCCCTACATTGTTGTTGCTGATGTCATCAAGGACCTTCCGATAAACTTGTGGTTGGTCTTGGTTCAACAGGGCCAAATGTTTTGAACAAATTGCCGCAGTTCTTTCATGTCTCCTGTTTCTCTCAAAATTTCTCTGTTGATTTGTCCAGTTTCTCTGTTTAGACTTGGCAGACCAAAATTGCTGAGATCTCTTTGAGCCAAGTTTATTGTTTTGTCTTCAATTTCATAGAGAAGTAAATTTTCAATCTGAGGATTCAATTCCAATCCTGAATGGGCAAGTCTTATTTGAAGATGAGATATTTAAAAGTTAGAGATTTGGGCCCCTTTAATTGAAAAAGTGTGACACGCAGGCATTTTTGTATTTATTATATAGAAGATGAGATATTTAAAAGTTAAAGAGTTGTCTCCCTTTAACTGAAAAAGTGTGACACACATTTTCGCATATATTATATAGAAGAAGATGAGATATTTAAAAGTTAGAGAGATCTGGCCTTTTAATTTAAAAAATGTGACACGTAGATATTTTCGCATTTATCATATATATATATATATATATATATATATATATATTACGAACTTGTAGCATATAGGTAAACCACGGATTAAAAAAGGAAAACGTGGGATCCTTTCTCGGTCTTCACCCAGGAATGGAAGCGAACAAAACAGACACAAGACGATGGATTTCAAAATTAAACATTTATTTATAAGTACAGATACATGTAAAAAAAGAAAAAGAAAATTGGTTTAGCAAAGAGGAAAGGGATCATGAAAGAACAGAAGGTACGAGTGAATACATACATACATATATATATATAAAGATCAAGCCAAGAAATCAACTTATCTGTCTTGATGGGTCAGTCGAATTGATATCTCCACACAGAGTTCTAATTCAGCGAAGTTAGTGTTCTTATGTTAAAACAATATTTTGTCGAACGGTAATTTTCCTGAGTTTCTTTTCTTTCTGAAATAGTCGGGGTCCACAACATCTCGTATAGGCGTTCATTGGTCGATTCGGTTTAATTGTAGTCCTTTCATTCTAAAATCGACAGATTTTGCTGCCTTCTTTATTTCGATTGGCAGTTCATTTAGAATCGGGACGATTCGCTCGACGATGTCCATCTGCCACTGGTCGGACGGGAAACTGAAACCTTTTTTTAGATTTTTGCTGTCCCCAATTATAGTCACGTGGGTTCTCTTCGTCCTTGACGGGCTACGCAGGAGGATCGGGTGCAAATCAGAAAGTGTTTGCGGGATGGCCAAAGATTCAATCAACCCTCAGTAGGGTTTGATCACGTGATCGAAGCAGGAGAGCCTGATGGTGCCTGGATTTCACTTATGGTCAATCGCTCGATAGCTGTGTGATTTTTGGAACCAGGTCATTCTCGGGTCGGATCGCTTCAAAGTTCACGGGACCTTGGCTTTTGGGTGGAAGAGAAGGTTAAGACAGAAAGAATATGGAGAGAAGAGGAGGGTATGGCTGATCATAGAAGTTATTCGCTCGCAAGTTGAAAACATTGGATTTTATTTCTTTCATTTTATATCTAACTATTTTTCGACTAGAATTTGGGATTTTTCTTCGTAGGGGGTGAGGTGTTTTTTAGCCTTACGCCTATATGGCTAATAAAAAACGTAGGTACGTCACAATATATATATATATATATATATATATATATATATATATATATATATATATATAACCGATCTTTTTCCAGCATGTTTAGTGATCAATTGTATGTACGAGTTCCACATGAGGTTTGGGCTGAGTCCCAATAGGTGCTCAATCCAAGGAGGGATCTCTGAGGTAACATCAGGGCCTGATATGGCTCTTGTAAAGGTAGATGATAGCAGGAGGATGAGGTACCTTTTCCAATGACTTTAGCAATGCATCGTATGTACGAGTTCCACATGAGGTTTGTAGTGAGTCCCAATAGGCGCTCAACCACAGAGGCCTCCCTGAGGGAATATCACGGCCTCATATGGCTCTTGTAAATGTAGAGGATAGCAGAAGGAGTCAGGTACTTTCTGGAGCGGTACCGGGAACCGACCTTTATTCCAGTATCATTAGCGATGGATCGTACGCACGATTTCTGTTTTTTAAAAAAAAAAAAAAACTTATATTGGGAAAATAACGATGTGTAACAATTCAGTAGAAGACTATAATTTTGCTTTTATTTCACCTTCATATAAGAAGTTATGGGGCGTGTTCTTGAAATGAATCGTTTCATTCTAATTATATTACAACCCAAGCCTGTGCCTACTTTTCGACGTAGACTGATCATTCAGCTAGTATATTTATAAACGCTATCCATTTCACTGGTATCGAAAATGCTCTGGCAGCGACGAATCCTCACTAGAGCATTAAACAAGATTCGTTTTGTCTGATTGCAAGCTGTTTGCTCAACTGCATACCTGACTAACATTACTCGCGACCTTATACAACTTTGCATGGTATCTTGTTTGAGACTAGTCAAAGTAAACATCCCGATACAACTATGTGCAATTTTGCAGTCAAACAAACGGCTGTAATCGGACAAAACTGCTTTAACGCTTCAGTGAGGATTCGTCGCTGCTACAATATTTTCGATAGCGGTGAACTGGATAACGTTTATACGTATACTAGCTGACGTATCCTTCTACGTCGAGAAATAGTTTAGATTGCAAAATACTTAACATAAAACGATTCAAAGATATTAAATATGCTACTTATACAGCGATACATCGGCTTAAGTCGTTTCAATTTAAGTCATTTTCGAAGATAAGTCGGTTTTTCTTAAATATTATATGGAATAATAAAACTCATCTTACTCGAATTTACATCGGCCGTTAAAAAATATTTGAAGCGTGAAAACACTAAAATAACAATTAACCCATATAAAATCATATTTAAATAAGTTTTAAAATAATATTATGTATATTATATATATACAGCATAAAATTATCAACAACAACAAAATTAACATAATAAAGTATGTTCAGATGTTTATTCAAATTCCTGCCGACAGGCGGCACTCCTGCATTGTTTTCCGCTCCAACACTGATTTTGAATTCAGATTTGTTTACATCTGTGCTCTGCCGTTGACGCTCTTTCATTTACCTTTCAATTGTGATTTAGAATACATTTTTGCCCATGTCTCCGAAGAAAAATCCCAGTGCAAGTGATAATGCTAAGCGTGAGGCTATATCGCTGGAAGATAAGGTGGAAAGTGATCATTTTATTCAGAATACTGTACACACATATCATCAATACTGTAATAGGCAATGGGGAGGGATTATTTGAGGTTTATAGTGTGGTTATTTGGATTTAATTCGTTTTTCGAACTAATTCGTGACCTCTGTAACCAATTAACGACGTAGGGTGAGGTGTACCTGTATTATATAAACGGTAATGGCAAAGGCATTCTTTGTATATTTTGAATGTGTTTTATTTATTTGTTATGTCTGAGTAAAAAAACATTATTTAGTTTCAAGCACTGATGAAGGCTTCACAAGCACCGAAACTTTTGTGAATTCCTAAAACGTTCATTGTTCTCCCACGTGGCAAATAAATTAAAAAAATATGCACAGAATATCTTTGTCGTGAGCCACCTTGCCCAGCCAGCACTCTCACGGTCTTGGCAGAGAGCTGGAACATCCTCCAGTGCCAGATTAATCTGCTGAAGGTCCCGGTGGACGACGACCTTCAAGCGGCTGTGTGGTCTGCCGCGAGGTCACCTCCAATCTGCTGAGTAATGATGCAGATGATGCTACGTTGGCCAGTCCTCCGGCGGAGCTTCACATTAGGACAGAAAATCGGACCTCGAATCGTTATCGCTCTTTCTCCCTATATATATATATATATATATATATATATATATATATATATATATATAAAAATATATATATATATATATATCCTGTTTATTTTAAAGGCTAAATATTTTTAATTAAAAAAAAATAAGCCTGATAAATATGTAACTGTGCTAACATTGCGCAATGGTCAGCCTATACTCAGCACCTGAATGTTGCGTTGTGCATGAAACTCCGAGTTGTGCTAACAATGAGGGAAATATGCTCATTTTTTTATATATATATATATATATATATATATATATATATATATATATATATATATATATATTGATAAACGGGGGCATGGACGCATGCGCACGAACGTACACACTCACACATACACTAGCTCAGTGGTATGAGCTTGCATTGTATCGTAACGGCCCGTGTTCGTTTCTTGGTAATGGATGTGCGCTGCTGATGAGTTCCCAAAAAAGGACGAAATGGCCGCACTATTCTTTCTGCATTCTGTTGAGGATTCTTGTTCTAGACTTAATGAATTATTATGTGAAATTATTCAAATCTCCTATGCTTGATCCGGGTTTAATGGTCTGGAGGGAGCATCTTCGTTAGAGAAGACGTTGCTTTTGGGCCCGGTTCCAGCGGATTATGTCTACTTGGAAGAATATCACCACCAGAATTAGGAGTAGCTGAGATATATTGAATCTAGTTAGATTTCTCTTCGGCATTGAGTCCCGTTTATCCTGTGGTATGAAGTTTTTTTTTTGTATCCCAACGGTTTCTCGAGTCCCAGTTTATCCTGTGGTTGAGGATTCTTGTTCTAGACTCACTGAATTTTTTTTTTATTATTTATCCTATATAATATATATATATATATATATATATATATATATGTGTGTGTGTGTGTGTGTGTGTGTGTGTATTTTTAAAAGATTTGTAGTAATGTTTAATGCCGTGTTTATACGTGTTTTTAAAATAAGAACGCTAGAAACTTTTACATATATTCCATATATATATATACATATATATATATATATATATATATATATATAGAGAGAGAGAGAGAGAGAGAGAGAGAGAAGTAGATTGATTGATTGATTCGCAAACGGGCTACATATGCATGTAACTGTATTTGTGAGTATTTGTGTGTAAATATGTGCACATGATTTCATAGGCTGGTGTAGATATACAAGGTTTTTTTTTAATCTCTGACGCATTCTTCCATCAATAAGAAAGGAAAACAAATCGTAAAAGGCGGCAAACAAATATTTCCCAGTTCAAGAATTACGATATGAACATGGTGCATGATAAATTTATATAAGATATTTATTTATAACGCGTGAATGTCGCATATAAAAGCTGAGTATCAACTACCATGTATTCTATTGTGAAAGCAGAGTAACATTTTTTATTACTTCAAACTCCCAAGAAAATTAAATACTGACATTAAATAACCCAGGTGTTGATGTGCCGTTAAAAAATCAAATCAATGTTTGACAAAAAAACAATATTTGTCCAAAAAAAATGGTTAAATTAATGAAAAAGCGCTCAGTACAGTTTAAAAAAAAAACAAAAAAAAAAACTACCATTCTGTTACGGTTTATACGAATTAGCTATCGTCAAGTGATACATAATTGATAAAAACTGCGGAGGTAAAAAGGCTGGCTATATATATATATATATATATATATATATATATATATATATATTAATTTAAAGAAAAACAGACCGCGTTAAGGTTCCAATTTTATAATTTATTTCACGAAAGAGTTTCTTTTTCTCTGGATCATCAGACCTCACTTTCAAGGATGAAAAAATGAATTTAAACTTACACTTTTGAAGGGCAGTATTAAGCTCATGTAAGGTGATATAGAAAGTGGTGAGAGATAGTAATAGATATGATCGAAATTATAGAGGGAAGGGAGAGATAGAAATGCTTTTAAATTTATTTTTATTTTTATTACAATGCTTAATAATGAGGAGGAGGGATAAGGATCAGACATTGACGTGTTTAATAGGTCAACTCACCGGAAACGATATAAAGAGAAAAAGAGAAAAAAGAAAGAAAAGAAAAAAGAGAAAAAAGGGGGGAAGTAAAAATGTAAGAAATAAAAGATGGACTTAGGGTTTTAAAGGAAAGAGAGGGGGGGATATAAATTTGGAGAGGGAAATTAACGTATGTGGGTATGTATCGGTCAATTTGGAAAAACACAGATTTATATATTAAAAAAAATTTTTTTTTCAGCGTTTGATAGCAATTTGAGTGTATAAAGTCTCCACAAATAAACTAGGAATTTAATATAAACTGAATATTATATCAATAACAAAATATAAAAAAATAAAAGGTTACTAATATTAATATATGAGATATTCTGAATAACTGATAAGGAGTAATATTTCTTAGTTAGAGTCTAAGTCATCAATTTAATTTGAAACTATTTCAAGATGAAGTAAGATTTGAAGGTAATAATAAAAGAATTTACTGTCTTTACACTTAATATATATATATATATATACAACCATCCACGCATATATATATATATATATATATATATATATATATATATATATATATATATATGAAAATATATAGAAAATAGGAAGGAACTGGTTAGGTAAATAATCCAAAGTCCTTAGTATTTTAGTTATTATTTTAAAAAAATAGTGCTCGATACAAAAGTAGAGCATAAATATAATTATTTATTTAAAATATGATTCCAAATCGCTACATAAGAGGTCTCATGTTTCCAAAACAAGAACCGAAAACTTCAATATAATCCTTTAAATTAAAAAAAAATTTAAAACAAAAACTTCGCTTGAAGATGGAACGGAGCCCATTTTACTTTCAACTCAATTTAATTTAAAGGATTATATTGAAGTTTTTTGGCTCTTGTTTTGAAACATGAGACCTCTTATGCAGCGATTTGGAATCATATTTTAAATAAATAATTATATATATATATATATATATATATATATATATATATATATATATATATATATATACCTCATATATTCATACACACACATACATATTTACCTAAATATATATACACATATACCCGTATACATATACAAATACATATACAACCACATACACATGTATTGATATATGTGCATTCGTTAAGTAGGTTTGCCTTATGACGCTTTACATACTTTAAGGAGCTTTGCTTTATAATGGTTTCTGTGGCCTTATTGGTAACGGCATGCTTCGGTTATAGGTGTGGTTTCGCCGATGAAAATGTCTATATATACTTCATTTCTATTTTCTGCACGTAAGCTTGTTTTGTGCAAAAATAATGGAGAGGTTTGTATGCTGGAAAAGAAAACTTTAACTATTTCTATATGAAGACTTTAAATGTAAATCTGCTTTTTTTTCTTACATACATTAAAGAGTATACTTGTGCGCATGTCTAAATATGTCTAAAATATGCATCTGTGCACGCACATATTCGTTTGAAATCTCTAAAAATGTATCGGTTCTTGTGCAATTAATTATCTTTAGTGTATGTTTGTTTATAAATAATAAAACATAACTCTATACACCTACGACGAATGTGTTTCTACGTTATCATTTATTATCGGCGAGATATGCAAGGTTTCCTGCCGATACAAATTAAACTACATAAAGTTATTATAAGCTATTTATGCGTTGGAAAAGCTGAAGAAATAATTTGCCTTTTCCAGAATCGAAAAAATTTACTGGAAAGTACTTCATCGGGTCTTTTCGATTTCAGACTTTTTCAGAAATTAAGAGAAGCCTGATCAGAAATGTTACTAGTTAAGTTTCTCTTGGATAATATTACGTGATGGCCGAAAGAAAACGACAGAGTCTCTACACTAAACGTTTCAGTACAAATGAATGTTTTTAATGCGATATTGCTTCTTATTATCTAACACTAGCAGGCTCCGCCCGCTCGCTCTCGCTTCGCAAAGTAAGATATATTCACTACTTGAAATCTTTGAAACAAAAATTTTAATGAACATTTCATTCATAAATTGGCTTGTTATAGTTAAGGAAAGTTTTACAAATAGATAGCAACTTGCTGAAGGCCAATTAAAATTTAAATTTCAAACACTTTTCTGCACTATATAAGACGATATTCCTAAATAACTATTTTTGATATGAAAATCAAAACAGGCCTCGAATAAAAGAACAGTAATGAAGGACAGCTAATTAATGAAATAAACTTTTTTTTAAATTAGTATGCAGATTACGTTAAATCTGAAGCGAGCTATTTCCTAGAAGTAGATAATATATAAAACAAAAACAGATATTGAGCACTTTGAGTGTAAATTACTATAAAGTAATATTAGGGCTTTTAATCGCAGAATCCATGGGAGAATTAAGCTACAATTTCACATTTATTCATAGAGATTCCATTATATAGGTTTTACTTAATTAGCTCTTATGTTTCTCTAACTTTTCAAATGTTGAATGTATGACTATTTCTATTTTCCCATCTTTACACTATATAAATTTTATCTTATAAATTGTACCCTGTTCTGTCACAGATTAAATAAAAAATAATTGTTTGCACAGAAAATAAGGATCTACGTACATCAAATCGTCTTTAAATTAAGTGGCAGCAGAAAATTATCGTTGATTTTTTAAAAGGCAAGCTTAAAAATGAAATCATTACTTAAATGTAGCGATAAATTTTGAGTTCTGCAGTTTATTGATTCCTATCACATCAACACCTCCATAGCTATTGTGATGGTGGCCAAACCAAGAGTCCTCCACATGAGCTAGCTTAAAAGCCGTCCTATTGGACGGCATTTAAGCTAGCTTAAAATTCTAGCTAACTTAAAATTCTGAAGTATCTGCAATTTTGGATGCAAAAGGAAAATAAGAGTTACTCCCCTTGAACCATGAAAGCAACGATAATGGCTAGTATAATTTATTAATATTTATTTTAACCTCGCATAGTCTGGCAACCCTGAATCTGAGCTCAACAAAAATCGTTCCCTACGCCTAACTTTTCTAGGACTTCTGAATAATTGAAATCAGAACAGTGGGAGCGGAGGAGTTGGTTGGACACGCACAAACACATATACACTGTACTTTATATATAAGATTTCTTATTGATATAAGTATACATGAAGCATAACTCTTTTCTTCTTCTTTTATGTGCCGTGTCCTTTCAGGATCAAGGCTCTCCACTTCCCCCGAGTCCTTTTAGGTCTTAATAAGTTTTGTCCCTCTGACACCTTTCCCAGACCAAGTTCTGTCATCGACTTGCTTTAGCCCGCCAGATATGTCATGCGTTGCTTTTCCTTGTCTCTCTTTCTCTCTATTCGACCTGTTAGTATCAGATTCTCCGGGCCCTCCTTTCTCATCACGTGTCAAAGAAATTTCATCTGCCTCTTCCTGATGTTAAGTAGAAGCTTCCTCCATGTTTACATCCTCTCTAAGACGTCATCTTTGCTCACACGCTCGGTCCATGATATCCTCAGTATCTTTCTGTGGTCTCTTCTTCATCCTTGAGGAGAACGTCCAACATTCTCTGCCGTAATGGAGGACAGACGTCACGTAGCAGGTCAGTACGCTTTTCATTATTATCAAAGAAATCCTCCTGCAAATAGTGAAATTAATGCTTAGTGGCCTAAAAATCGAAATTCTCACAGAAAATAAAGGATGTTTCATTAAGACGGATTATATATAAGGGTGTTTCATTAAGACGGATCAAAGTCAGCAGTAAATAAATCAGTGTTATTTGTGAAAATTTATTTATTTCTCTATTGGAACTTGTTATTTAAGCCATGGGAATTATGTGTCAAAAATAATATCACCCAAATATCCACCAAATCTGAAAGAAAAAGGCAAAAATCATTAGACGCTTAAACTTAATTCACATTTAAAATCGGTCCAAGTTATTGGAACACCCTTTATAACGGACAGCCCATGTTGTTTAATATGAACGATATAAGTTTCCTCTCCTCGCATGGCATGGTTCGCAGAAAGACAGTTTACCTGTGGATAGAATAAAAAGGGTTCGGTTCGTAATTTCCAGAAAATTACTGAATAAGAGCGACATATGGAGAAAAGCAGAGGGTAAACGTCTAATAGCTTGTTAGATTTACTAACAAAATGCAAGCGCGCGTTCAAATAGATTAATGAGAATTTTTTTCCGTTCTTCTGATATTTTTTCTCTTTCTAACTAACAAAAACAATAAAAATAATAATTTTGTACCATTATTTCTACCCCGAGAGCGCAGAAAATAATATGAAAGACTCCAATATTCATTGGCCGGCTACTTGCTTCAGGCGTATTTGCTGAGATGCCACAAACAAAAGATGGTGTAAGTACTTTGGTCCACACAAATGTATCATAATGTCAAAACATTGCACTTCGCCTGCAAACATATCTTGGCATGATAATCACTTGGTTTATTTGAAACTCTTAACAAAGATAAAATAATGATTTGCGGTAACGATCGAAAGATGTGTTAAGGAACTCTAATGCAAATTGTATACGGACTATATACTGGAAGTTTTTAACCATATATATATATATATATATATATATATATATATATATATATATATATATATATATATATGATTCGTGTAGATGGGATAAAATTCCAATAACCAAAAACACTATTTTTAAAAAGAGTGCTCAATACAGAGTAGAACAAATACTATTTATTCAAAAATTATAAAATAAATACATATAACATACAACATACTTATGTTTTAATTTATGAATAAATACTATATAGATATAGAAAATTATATATATATAATATAATATATATATATATATATATATATATATATATATATAAATTATAACATAAATATAATAATATAACATATATACAATAATATATAATATAAATATAATAATAATATAATAGCATAACATATACATAAATTATAACACAAATATGTTATAACATAACATATTTATGTTATAATTTTAATAAATACTATATATATATATATATATATATATATATATATATATATATATATGTGCAAAACTACGACGTTAGTAGGCGTACATCATGTTGTCCAATTCAGGTAGAAATTATATCTATCTATCTATATATATATATATATATAGAGAGAGAGAGAGAGAGGAGATAGATAGATAGATAGATAGATAGATAGATAGATAGATAGATAGATAGATAGATAGATAGATAGATAGATGCTACATAACCGTTATTTTTAGTGGAGAATCCTATTTGGGTAGATGATGTGTTTATTTGAAGCTGTTAACATAGATAAAATAATGATTTACGGTAACGATCGAAACATGTTTTAAAGGCCTCTAATGCAAATTGTATATGGACTATATATTGGAAGTTTTGAACTATATATATATATATATATATATATATATATATATATATATATAAAAACTACATTAGCAGTCCTACTTCATGATGTTGTCCAATTCGGCTAGAAATTATATATATATATATATATATAATAATCAATAATCAAACAAATCCTTTTACCTCATATAGAAAGTAGGCTATTTCGGCAAACGACGAAAGTGGTCGTCAGGCACGGAAGCCTTCTGGGTTCAGAAATTTGGTGGGGGAATAAGGTCACAAATTTTTAATGTTTGACTTTATGCTTGAAAGTTTGGGTCTCAACTCAGCAGCAGGACTGAGTCTACTTAGGTCGAATCTTTCTATTTCATGCTAGACAACGCCAAGACTCAATGCAAATCACAAGAAGTCATAATTATCAGGGGTGACCTGAACGTCAAAGTAGGCAGGGAGAGGGTAGGGGATATAGCTGGAAAATTCAAACTAGGAACCTGCAATTAATGTGGAGAAAAAAATGAATCTAAAAGTGCACGGCCAATGACTGGGTAATAGACAACACATGGTTCCAAGAACATCCGAGACGATTATGGACATGGCGGAAACCAGGAGGAGAAACTAAAAACCAAATTTATTATATATCTATCAAAAGATTCAGGAACGCAATGGTTCACTGCAAAGCTTGCCCAAGTGCCGACTGCAGAAGCAACCATCGCCCTGTTATATGTAAACTAAGAGTGAAACTACGGAAACTGAAGAAGCCTAACGCAGCACCCAAATCACAGTACAAGAAACTCCTGATCGACCCATGCCTGAAGGAAAAATATATGGACAATGTGAAAAAAAAAGATACGAGGGACACAATGGAAATGGAAACTCGAAATGTGATCCACAAAGAGAAGCTTTAGTGACATCAGCAAACGATATAATCCCGAATGAAAATGGACGAATGGATGGCCGATGAGATTCTCGACATGATGCAAAGGAGACATAAAACTACCAAGATACGGAATGGAATGCAGAAAACTACATAAGGAAATAAGCACCAAATGCAGGCAGGCTAAAGATGAGTGGGTAAACAAAAAAAGTGCAGAAATAAAGAGATTGAATACCACAAGCAATGGAGATAAGCATAAACAAATAAAAAAACTAACAGAACAGAAGATATGCTCGTCAACAGGTTGCATAAAATCCAAGGATGGAACGCTCATATTAAAGAAGAAAAAATTCTTCAGCGCTGGAACGAATATATTTGAGAACACTTCCACAACGAAAGAGAACAACCGGCAATACACAGAACTACCGACGGACCTGAAATTCTAAAAACCGAAGCAGAAGCTGCACTAGCAAAATTGAACAGAAACAAGGCGACAGGGCCAGACGGAATTGTAACTGAAATGTTAACAGCCTTAGATGATTTCGGCATAGAGAAGATGACAGAAATAATAAATGAAATCTACAACAGTGGTGATATACCGGAAGATCTCAGCAGATCTATTTTCATAGCACTGCATAAGAAACCAGGCGCAAACGAATGTGAACTCCACCTAACAATCAGCTTAATGAGCCACATAACAAAACTCATCTTCCGTATTCTGATGAATAGAGCGTGCAGCAGAATCAGGCCAGGACAAGAACAGTGCGGGCTCGTTAAAGACAGCAGAACAAGGAACGCAATATTCATGCTCTGAATGTTATCAGAGAGAGCAATACAAATACAAACGGACGTGCACCTATGTTTTATAGACTACTAATAGGCGTTCGACAAAGTACGCCACAAAGATCTGTTGTACTGCTCAGTAACCTAGATATATTTGGGAAAGATATTAGAATAGATAGGAAACTATACCGGCAGCAAACGGTCTGCGTACGGCTAGAAAATGAGCTCAGTAGATATACAAACATAGAAAGGAACGTAAGGCAAGGATGTGTCTTCTCAACGGACTTATTCAACCTATACAGCGAGGTAATTCTGAGAGAACTAGAAATCCTACCAGGTTTCATCATTGGCGGCCACAATCTTCACAACATAAGATACGCAGATGACACAGTACTGACAGCAGGCACGAAAAGAAAATTACAAAACCTCCTACAGAAGGTAATGAAGGAGAGCGAGAAGAAGGGACTAAGCATAAACTACAAGAAGATATTATACATGATCATCAGTAAAAGGATGAGCCCGGGATGCTATTTACAGGTCAATGAAACTAAAACCAAGCAGATGCTGAAATTTAAATATCTGGGAAGTGTTCTGAAAGAGGACGGCAAGTACGACGCTGAGACCCGAAGACGTATTGGGATGGGCAAAGACGCATTCCAAAAGCTAGGTAGAATATTATGAGACAGGGAGATTTCGTTGGTAACAAAGAAAAGAGTACTGAACTGCCACGTGATATCTGTCCTCCTTTACGGCAGCAGATGTTAAATGGTTTCCTCAAAAGTGAAGACGAGATTCCAGGCAACAGAGGTGTGTTTCTACAGAAGGATGCTGAGGATATCATGAACCGAGAATGTCAACAACGATGAGGTTTTAGAGAGGATGCAAACAAGGAAGAAGCTTATACTTAACATCAGGAAGAGGCAGGTGAAATTTCTGGGACACGTAATGAGAAAAGAGGGCTTGGAAAATCTGATACTCACAGGTCGAGTAGAGAGAAAGAGAGTCGAAGAAAGCAATGCACGACATACCTAGCGGGCTTAAGCAAGTTGATAGCAGAACAGGATCTGGGAGTAGTAGCAAAGGGGACAAAACATATTGAGAAATGCAAGGTATAGTGGGAAGTGGAGAGCCATGATCGCCTACGTCCTGAAGGGACACGGCACATAAAAGAAGAAAATATATTTTTAGTTATACCTGAAATTTTCACACACACACACACACACAGATATATATATATATATATATATATATATATATATATATATATATATATATATATATATATATATTATTATTATTATTATTATTATTAAACAATAAAATCCAAAGTAACCTTATATGAGGAATATTCTATTTCGGCAGACGCATATATCGGGTATCTTTTCAACCCCGTAATGATAAATAAATTGAGCTCTTTTTGTGGGTCAGTTTAAATATTTTATATCACTAGGATCCACTTGGATTATATACCAACGAATTTGTTACCTTTGATATATATATATATATATATATATATATATATATATATATATATATATTCAGTATATATTGATAGCAATTGTTCTTGCAAACAAAGTCTTATGAAAACGAATCGACATTTTATGTCTATTACATTATTATGTCTATGCCATGTGTTCCTTTGATATTAAAGACGTCTTCCTCGGAAATTTCAAACAGTAATGGGGAAATATTTTAAATTTTCCATTCTAAACATATAGTTCGACCATTCATGAAACACAGGATCTTACTGCATAGCCCAGATAGTCAGTTATGTGCCATGCGTGATACACGCGTAGGCGATCATGTATCTTTTGATACATGACTGACGAGGCAGATTTTTTCGCAAAGTAGGTTGCCATTTCTTTTTGTGGTAGACCAGTAGATGTCCTAGTAGCTAGAGAGGGGGAGAAGAAAAGGATTCATAACTTTCCCAAGGGTATTAGCACGTAAGCAAATTTAATGGATTCGACTGGAATTCAAACTCACATAAACAGCAAAAGACACCTAGATAAAACATTCAAGCCCTTCAAAATGAAACTGTAAGAGTAGGAATCTGTGATAATCTAGAAACTCAAACTGATGTGCCTAAATCTTAATCAAAATAAGAATCAAATAATGTTAATAATATTCCTTGGCTGAACTACGAGAAACCATCCCAAGAATGCCAAGTCGAAAAAATACTACCGGAAGACGATAAAATAAAGGTTGACAGAAGAAGGAAACATACAGAAGAGTAAGAAAAAACTACAATCGAAGCGAAGCCGAAGAAATGTACTGTTCTCTAAAATTACATTTCAACCCTCACCACACTAATCTGAAGATACCTGTGGAAATAGGATATACGCAAGTATACATCCGAGAATTACAAAGTCTGTATCCAAACGTTAACAATAACGAACCTAGTGATGAGGAAGTCAAGAAAGCTATAAAAAAGCTAAAGAATATTAAAACATCACTTAACATTGAGGCAACTTTTTCTTAAAATAGTCTACTCCACGCATTTAAAAAAAAAGTTTCTCCATTCCAAACCATATGTTATTATCTGGAATTGAAAATTAAAGCAGTGATGGCACCTACCCTGAATCCATCTTAAAAAATCAGGAGTCAGAAATAGTAAATATTAACCACTTCAAATAGTTCGGTGTATAGATCAGTTATAACAAATTTAGTATAGCAGATAAGGAAATTAAAGATAGACGATGCTTTGCCCAACAACGCAAATTACTGCAAAACGTTAACCTAAAAAGTCGAACCATATTTTTAAATAGCGTCCTCAGATCAAGGCATTTATATGGATATTATGCACGGTGCCAATCTCGTTCAGAAATATCTAAAATGTTAGCTGTTCTTGTTTTTTTTGGAAGGGATTACAGACAGTGAGAGAATGAGTAAAGAGGTGGGGTTTGAGGAAAGGATATAGAGAAGGATAGGGATCAGTATCAAGGTACCAGAAGATGTCGATTGACATTACATTTGAATATTTGAAGATTATGGCTATCAGGGGGGAAGCAAGAACGAGGAAGCTGTTGGAATAGAAGAGACGATTACATTTAACTGTCTCGACAGTAAAATGGTGGGACCGAGATGCCAACCTAGTAGCGCGCTTAAATTCGTGCAGTTGGGGTACCAATGAAAGTAGCACATCAGAGCAGTTGTCATGAAAATATTTGTAGAAAAGGCAGCAGGAAACCACATCACGTATGTGAGAAAGATGACAGATCAGGAGATGACAAATCAGGATCTATCACATTGCATATCCGTCTCTGGATTTTGTCTCGCACCTCGAGATGAACAGCGGGGGGGGGCGCCAGACCATATATGGCAACAGTGTTCAATGCAAGGATGAATGGTAGATTTTAGATTTGGAAGATGGACTCAGGTGAGAAAAACGTTCTGGCGCGACACAGAGAACCAACTTTCTTTGCGGCAGATGAGGCTATTGATTAAATGTAGTTGTTCCACCTCAGGTCAGTGGAAAACCTGAGACCAAGAAGGCCTAGAGAGACGCTCTCGTGGAGTTGGGCATCAGACATGCTGTAGGAAGCAGGGAGGGTTCTCTATGGTGGGTAAATAAGAGCAGTTTCGTTTTGGAGGCATTAAAGTTTACAAGCCATTTCTTGCCCCTGTCAGCCACTTGTTGGAAGTCCTTTTCGAGACCAACGGCCAGGTTAATTTTTGTCAGCAATGTCGGATTTACTAGTGAAACGGGAATAAGTAGTAGTGTCATCTGCGTAGATGCCTACTTGAGAACTGATGACATCAGGAAGATCATTAATAAAGATCAGAAACGGTGTAAGACCCAGGATAGAGCCTTGGGGAACACCAGCTTTCGTATGAAAGAAACTGGAGCAGAACCCTTTTAGGACGACCTTCATTTCATGATTTGATAGGAATCATTTTATTAATTCAAATAATCGTCCTGTAATACCGTATCCCTGAAGCTTACGAAGAAGTCCGGCGTGCCAAACCCTATCAAACGCCTTTGCAAACATCAATGATTAAAATGGCTTCGCGAGAATGAACTCTGTAGGTCTTAACAAGGGCCACATTTCGCATCTCGAGGACTGGCGTTATAGAATTACAAAGAACTGTACAAAATAGCAGAAACCACATCAGTTGAGGACTTCCAACAGCAGCAAGAAATAAAATGGATAGCACATGTAAATTGAAGAGAAAATTATGACCTAATCAAAATGTCGATGTTAACATCTGATATATATATATATATATATGTGTGTGTGTGTGTGTGTGTGTGTGTGTGTGTGTGTGTGGCATAGAAATTTCCGGGTTCGATTATCAATTGAGGATGCGCACTGCTGAGGAGCCCCAAATGGGACGAAACGGCCGCCCGGTGCTTTCTGCATTCTACTGAGGATTCTTCTAAATTCGATGAATTACTATGATATATATATATATATATATATATATATATATATATATATATATATATATATATATATAAAACGGCTGTAACAGCAAAATTGCCCAATTGTTCGATTAAGCTTTGAACCGTTGTATCTTAGATATGATTAAAGATATCTTACTGGAATTCTCAGAGGTTTTTATAACACTATTGGATTCTACTTTAAGCAATAAGAATAAGCTTTACAGAAGAATCGTGACGAAATCGCTCATAAACGAAAATAACAGGTTCATTATTAATTAATCATAGCTAATGGCCGGAAGCTCATGAAGGATTGAAATAAACTTTAAACATATATATATATTATTCCAGGATCATTTTCCAACTTATTCATCATGATCTTCGCCTTCTCTAAACTTCTAACATTCTCTCCTGCAGTAACAAGTTGCCTCACACATTTCACGTACAAATTACATTATCAAGTCTTTTTTGGGTTTTTTTCAGTGCTTTGGACTGTCATAGCTGAAACTCTCTCATGTGTCAAACGTCTTATGGATTGAGTTGGATCTTTTCCAATTGACTTCTTTAACTCTAAGTTGAAATGATGATCCCTCTTCTTGTTGTGACTTCTTCATTTAGTTTACCTCTCTACTCTTCCCTCTTTTTTAAACTTATTCACTGTTCTCTTGATGGTTCGCGAATGAAACCACAGTATGAATATTGGTACCATTACTGAAGGTCTGACCGAACTGTTTCTTCTCACCATTGCTCAGTTAGAAAGACTGTGGCTGACACAAAAGGATTTTATCTTGTTGCTTTTCTAGCTGAATAACTTAAAGGGTTTTTCAGTGATTCTTACGAAAAATGGTATTAAGATGGCTAAACGTCTTATCTAAAAACCTGGAAAAAAGACACTCAATTAGTTTAGTGATTTTTAGATATCAAGCATTTTTGGGCATGAACAATTATACTGTTACAGCCGATATATATATATATATATATATACTGGGGGAAAATATCTATATGTGTGTGTGCGCGCGCGCGCACGTGCGTGCATACAAATAGGAAGTAAAATTTTGGAACAGTCATGGCCAAACTGCCCCTTGCGGGCCACAGGCGGCCCGATTGGTATTCTGAATGCCACGCCTAATTTCACGAGAAAAAAGTAACGTTATGAAAATGGTTGTTTCCTTTCGGAAATGTAGTTGAAATAAAATTCATAAATTAATATTTTATGGTTACGTAAGGAATGTTAAATAACAGTTTCAGACTGTTATTTTTAGTGGTATGTATTTGGGCACAGACCTTCTAAGGCTGACTTTTAAAGTCAGATGTTAGACAAAATAGGGATGTCGATTTTGATTGGCTTAGTCAAGTGGTAATGTTAGAGATATGGAAAGTTACTTCGTGAAGTTAAGCTTTACGCGTCAAAGAATGCAGACGTATTAATTCCGTGTGCAGGGGAACTTGCTCCCCAGTGGGGGTGATAGAGCGACCCAACTGACTAATTAAAATGGACACCCGACGCGTTTAATAAAGTAGTAAGTCAAAATCCCTTTTGCTGAATTTCTCATTTTACCTCCGAACAAACCAACATGTTATCATCCGGTCGAGTAAAGAAAGAGAGGAAGACAACTTTATTATGATCGCCTCAAGACTGTCAACCAAACTGTTAACTAATTTTTTTAAATTTTTCTCTTTTTTTTTTATTTATGGCATCTACCTTTCTGCTTGTTTAAAGTAATTAAATGTATTGGCGTGCAAATTTCTATATTAAACAACTCTTTAAAAATATGTCTGGTACGTTGAAAAATATGGCATGAACGAAGTTTTAGTTGAAAATGGAAACAAAAAGGACAGTTATAATTGACATCAGGAAGAGAGTGTTGAAATTTCTAAGGTACATGATGAGGAAAGAAGGTTTAGAAAATCTGATACTCACAGGACAGATTGAATGCAAGCGAGACAGAGGAAAACAACGCATGACCTACCTAGCGAACTTGAGCAAGATTTAGGAGAGATAAGAAAAAAGACAATATATATTAAGTGCTACAAAGGACATGACATTATGGAGAGACATTATCACTAACGTCCTGAAGGGAAACCGAATATAAAAGAAGACAATGCGCTTTCATGGAATTGATCTGTCATCTCACTTTCATATACACATTGGAACATTCCGCCATTGTCATAACAGAGAAACTGCCACTTAATGTATCTAGTGC
The DNA here is from genome assembly GCA_903632075.3 of Acanthosepion pharaonis. Classification (NCBI taxonomy): domain Eukaryota; kingdom Metazoa; phylum Mollusca; class Cephalopoda; order Sepiida; family Sepiidae; genus Acanthosepion; species Acanthosepion pharaonis. Next base: position 148,950 of record CAHIKZ030003576.1, on the reverse strand, counting down.
CAGGAAGAAATTTTAGCAGTAAGATTTACATATTACCAAACAAAAATACGCAAATGCCCGTAGCATAATAGATAGATAGATGAACAAATTAACATAGATATGAACATATTGATATATAAAAACATAGATAGATAGATATAGATAGATAGATGGATAGATAGGAACGCACTAAGATAGATAGATAGATAGATAGATAGATAGATAGATAGATAGATAGATAGATGAAAATACTCTAGATAGATATGAAGACACTGATAATGATATATAAAAACATAGATAGATAGATAGATAGATAGATAGATAGATGAATGTGAACGAACTAGTATTGATAAGTAAAAACATAGATAGATAGATAGATAGATAGATAGATAGATAGATAGATAGATAGAATCCCATATGAAAACAATGACCATATGTTATATATCAAACTATCTACGTTTTCTAATGTTTCGTTCGTTAAAACATACATTTATTTTGAGTTATTTTATCAACTCTGTGAAATTTCACTTACGCTCAGAAAAAAAGCGCTCACACATGAGAATGACTGCACAAAACAAACACTCAAAATTCACGAAACAAAATCAACAAGAAACACCGACTGCAATTTTCCCGATAGCATAAATGCACATTTCAGTCTCAATGGTTACACTTAGTCTCAAAAATAAGAAAAAGAACAACAGTTTGTTTTCATCTCTCCCAATGAAGAGAGATGATTTCTTTTGACAGCCGATATGTTACCGAGCCGTTTACGACGAAGAAATGACAATCTGAAAATTCTTTTCAACTAAATGATCATCATTATCATCTGAAGATGGAAATGATTACAGATCACAATCATTATAATTGTAGTTATCATTGCATCATTATAATCAAACAGTTATATAAACACAATTATTTTTTAATCGTTTCATCTTATTTTGGTTGCTTTCTCTCGTTATCATTTGTCATTAATATTAATTTTTGACTCGTTTTTCTTTTCATCTTATTTCATTGGCTTTCTATCGTAACACTCAGCTTGTTATAATACGTAGTAGACATAATAGTCTTAAGTTGTCTGAATTTCTTAGATGAAGCATTGTCATTAATATTAACTTTTGACTCGTTTTTCTTTTCATCTTATTTTAGTTGCTTTCTATCGTAACACTCAGCTTGTTATAATACGTAGTAGATGTAATAGTCTTAAGTTGTCTGAATTTCTTAGATGAAGCATTGTCATTAATATTAATTTTTGACTCGTTTTTCTTTTCATCTTATTTTAGTTGCTTTCTATCGTAATACTGTTTCTATTTAATAATAATAATAATAATAATAATAATAATAATAATAATAATAATAATAATAAATTGTACTTACACTTTTCTCGATATAAACAACTTTCTTTCTCTGGAACAGAAGGGTAGCAAAGATAAATTACTAATAAATAAAATGATCCTGGAAAATTTCCCTAAATTAGGTAGAAATCTCAACACAGCTTGGGGAGATTATCGTATAATCTTTGATAACGGGCCACTGCTTTGGATCCTTATGGCTTTGGAAATGTACAAAGTCTCCTTGGTGATAGCAAATTTCCTTAAATATAGAATTGAACTAGGGAAAACCACATTATACCTAAATCACAGAAAAGGTAATGCTATTTACAATTCCTTGAATATGCGACGTGGAATCTTTTATGAAGACTCTATGTCGCCCTTTCTATTCTGTCTGTCTTTAATCCCCCTCTCGAATGAACTTAACAATAATAACTATGGATGCAATGTAAAAAAAAAAATAAATGCTTAATCATCTATTCTATATGGATGATATAAAACTCTTTGCCAAAGACGACAAGGAGTTGAATGGTATCCTCAATACTGTAAAATATTTCGGTGATATCATCGGTATGGATTTCACATTAGATAAATGTGCAAAAGTAACATTCAAGAAAGTGAGAAATATAAAAATAAACTAAATAAATCTAGATTTCTTCAAAGATTAGGGAACTAGCACAAGAACAAGATTATAACTACGTAGGAGTCAACGAAGGAGATGGAATACAGGATCCCCAAATGAAGGGGAAAAGAAAAGAATACTAAATATGTGTGGATCTGGTGTTAAATATCGGGTTGGATTCACAAAACAGAATATCAGCCATAAATACTTAGGCTGTCCCTGTGGTGCAATACAGTTTCATCCTTAACTGGACGATAGCTGACATTAAGTGATGGATGTCCATGTCCAAATGCATCATTCTATGTACCTAAGGCCAATGTACCACCGTATGCATCATCCTATGTACGTAAAGCCAATGTACCACCGTATGCATCATCCTATGTAAATAAGGCCAATGTACCACCGTATGCATCATCCTATGTACCTAAGGCCAATGTACCACCGTATGCATCATTCTATGTACCTTAGGCCAATGTACCACCGTATGCTTCATCCTATGTACGTAAAGCCAATGTACCACCGTATGCATCATCCTATGTAAATAAGGCCAATGTACCACCGTATGTATCATCCTATGTATCTAAGGCCAATGTATCACCGTATGCATTATCCTATGTACCTAAGGCCAATGTACCACCGTATGCATCATCCTATGTACCTAAGGCCAATGTACCACCGTATGCATCATCCTATCCTAATTCCACCGAATGCCTTATCCTATGTACCTAAATGTACCACCGTATGCATCATCCTATCCTAAGGCCAATGTACCACCGTATGCATCATCCTATGTACCTAAGGCCAATGTACCACCGTACCATCCCTATGTACCCCTATGTACATCCAATGTACCACCGTATGCAAATGTTCATCCTATGTAAATAAGGCCAATGTACCACCGTATGTATCATCCTATGTACCTAAGGCCAATGTACCACCGTATGTATCATCCTATGTATCTATGGCCAATGTATCACCGTATGCATTATCCTATGTACCTAAGGCCAATGCTGATTGTCTGTCTGTACCACCATGCATTCCTATGAAGGTACCACCAGATGTATGTACCTAAGGCCAATGTTCAACTGATTGTCTGTCTGTACACAGAACTCTCTTACAAAACCACAACATTCGGTCTTCAAAGATATCTGGAAACTATAAAAGACTGGATGATAATCTGTGTCAAAAAACATGAAAGAAATAAGAAACATTATTCAATAATAAAGAAAGTCAGCAAATTAAAAATAGAATTTCAACCTGGTGAAGAAATGCAGGTAAAGCATAATACATTTACTGCAACGGCAAAGAGCCTAAAAAAGAAAACAAAAGAAAACACAGTGGACCAGATACAGAAACGATGGCAAGATAAGCCTCTTTATGCTCAATATTTTGCCCGTACCAAACAAGCTAATTTGAACAAAACTCCGTACCCAGGTATAACTACGTAGTGAAAAGTTAAAAGCTGGAACCGAAGCTTTTATTCTTACTGCACAGAACCAATAATTGTTAACTAGAAATATACCAGGCACACATACCAAAAAACTATTTTAGCCCAAAATGCAGATTCTGTGATAAATATCCAGAAACAATTGGACATCTTGTATCAGATTGCACGGTATTGGCACCCATTGAATATAAAACTCCGCATGACAGATTGCATTGGAAAATCTGCAACTTTTACAGAAAGAAAACTGCTAACAATTGGTATGAACACCACCTAGACCTGGTTACAAACAAAGGACCTATAACAATATTATGGGACTTTACAATACATATGAACAGAATAATCAAAGCTAATCGTCCAGTCATCGTGACCAGATACCCAAAAAAAAACAGAATTTGCCTTCTTACTGAAATGGCAGTCCCTTCAAACTGTAATGTATTTTTGAAGATCTTCAAAAAAACTATCAAAATACAAAAAGCTTGAAATGGAAATCTAAAACAATGTGGTGCATGGGGACATCAATAATTTCAGTTGTAGTTGGAGCCCTCGGTTTGATTAGAAATGTTCCGATAGTCACAATGAAGGGATTCCTGATAGTTCATGGCTTAAAGAAATACAAAAAATTGTACTCACAAGTGCAGTTCACACTTTACAAAGGGCTTTATCTATCTTAGGGGTTTCTTTTTGACGGAAGGGAGGGGGTTACAAATATACTCATTGGAAAATGTCATGATTCCATTGGGACCCAGAAAGAAATGAGTATACAACAGAAATCAAAGGAAATACAGCAATAATAATAATAATAATAATAATAACCCTCAAAATACATCGAGAACTATGCAGGAAATATGGCTTCTCGTGTGCTACGCAATGATACGCTGTCAGTACTCGGAAATGTGGAAGTCAACCTTTTGTCGGATACGGTAATCTAGATTGACAAGTGCTTGGAGAGCAATCGCCCTGATATAATATTCGTGCACGAGAACCGTCCTCAATGGATCCTGATAGAAGTTATGGTACTTTGAAATAAAAACATTATGAAGGTGGAGCAGGCACAAAGATACCATGACCTGCCAAGACAAATCGAAGATATGTATATATCAAGCAGTAACTTTTTCGTTCGTTTGCGGATCGGGCAGCCGTGATTATTTCAGGAATCTTTCTACCTCTCAGGATGCACTGGGAATGCGGACCTGAAATTATTCGGTAGAAGCGCTGCAAGGAACAGCTCACGTGCTGAGAAAAAAGTTGCGTCTCCAAGCTGCCGGTACGAACTGAGATATAATCATCGTTTCCAAGCCGAAATATCTTACAGCCGGAGAGGATATCAAATAATAATAATAATAATAATAATAATAATACGAGGACCTTGAAATCAAAATCTCAAAAATGTGGCGTATGAGGACATTAACAATTCCAGTTGTAGGCCCTCGGATTGATTGGAAAAGATTCCAATAGACTCATTGAAGGAATTCCTGGTAGCCCATGTCTTTAAAAAAATTTTAAAAATTGTACTCACAAGTACAACCCACACCTTACGAAGGGCTTTATCTATGTAAAATGTTTGTGATTTTTGGAAAATGACATGATGCCATTTCTAACCTTAGGTCTCTGGCCGGGACCCGAAAAAAATGAGTATAGGTCAGAAATCAAAGGAAATAATAATAATAATATATTATATGTAATATTATATGTAATATTATATATTATATATAATATTATATATAATATTACATAATATTATATATAATTATTTATAATATTATATAGAATATTATATATAATTATTATATAATATTATATATAATAATATAATAGTATAATAACAATAAATAATCATAATATTTCAGTCTTGTTGGCGTCTGTTTTGGTTTATTTGGTTTAATTTTGTTTTACAGCATATCAACACCTCAATGGGTCTTTTAATGCCAACAAAATTTTTAGGATAGGTTCGTATCAATAGAATATGTATTCTTTGTAAGAAATCAGGATTCATTGACGTATTTTTGTAAAGAGGGTTTTTGTAGAGAGTCAAATGTATTGTTGGTAATATTTTTTTCAAAAATGTATTGCTGTTTTCTTTTTTACTATAAAAATCTATTTTTATACTTCCATAGGGAATTGACTCCAGTTTGGGGGTTAACTATTTGCCCATAACGGTGACCCTATCAGGTGCTACCACCCCGGCTCATAGTGGACCTGGGAACAACAGCAATTAAGAGGTGGTTCCACTCTCATCAAAACCCCCTGATTTTGCTGCTGGATATAGTTTATCGTCATACCCAGGACGAAGGTCTGTTTTGTAAAAGCTCGATATGAAACCGTGTAAAAATGAACGAAGTAACAATAATAATCATGGCATGTCTTATAAAAATAATAAGTCCATAATAAGTCTATTTTCCTTCCCGTTTCAACGGTCAGCTGTCATTTTATATATTTCACACTCGGTTTGATCATAATCTACACTTGCATTGTCCAAACCCAGTTCACAGCTTTGAGGCGCGAAGATTCATTTAACTATGAAGCAGTGCATGCATCTTCCACTTTTGAACGGTAATGGAAAAAAAAATTTTTGATTTCTTTCTCAGACTTTTTTTCTAACAACTTGTTCTCCATTTTGTTATCGTTTTTCCCATTTTTTTTTTCATTCCTAAAATACACAAGAGTAATTCTGGCGATACAAACAATTCTAACAGCTTTTGCGCATGTCCGGATTTCTGGCGATTCTCGAGTTTAAATAGTTTGAGAGTGTAACTAGTATAGGTTGGTTGTTTGGTCGGTTGTTGTTTACCAGCATATCAGTACCTCTATGGGTTATTTAATGCCGAAATCTAAATATGTATTCAATTTTTTTACCCGGAATAATAATAATGTTTTTTTATTAGTCATGCAAGTCGTACTAATTAACCCATAGCTTGGAGGAGAAGATGTGGTTTCATACCTTTCCCAAAGGTAATTGCGGGTAAATAAATATAATGAACACAAATGGAATTGGAACTCGGCTCTGCGATCAAAAATTCCGAACCATTATCCATCACACCATGCCCCCACATTCAGCACATGGTATTCCCAAACGGTTACCCATCTAGGTACCGACCAGGCTAGAGATTGCGTAACTTCGGTATCTTACGGGAACCGCTGTTTCAACGTGATGTGGCGGTAAGCTAAATGTTACAGGAACAACAAATGAAATCGGCGAGACATGTTCAATTTCCATATTTCAGTTTGTTCACATCGATCTTAATATATATATATATATATATATATATATATATTAAAATTAATTGATTTAAAATATGTTTTTCCGCTACACAGTTCTAACCATGTTTCAAAATGGAAGCTAAAAGCTCAGAATTTAATTTTGTAATTAAATTGAAGACATTAGTTCCATTGAGCACTATTTTTAAAAATAAAAATATCTATAAGAACACCGGATTATATATCTTACTGTTCTTTCTTTTATTTATATATATATATATATATATATATATATATATATATATATATATATATATATATATATATATATATTAGGCAGCATATATTTTATATATAAAGAAATAATCATACATAGAATCAATCAGCAATATTAAAGACAAAATAATTGTTTGTAGACCGAAAGATGTTTTTTAAGAATGTGCTATTTATTGACGGTTGTCCAATCTCGGAACGTGCGAGTCGCAACGCTAAAGTTCAAAATTTCAAGTGAGAATTTTTATATGAATTTTGTAATATCTTTAAAGAAAAAAAACTTGAGTAGCACTGGTTACTTGGTCAATGAATACCAAATGTTTCAGCCAATATTACCATTTGAGATGAGAACAGATACTACATTTTGATCTCATCTTGATGGCCATAAAGTGAAGAAAAGTATAACTTGAGTAGCACTGGCTGCTTGGTCAATGAATGCCAAATTTTTCCTTGTAAGGAAATGGATAATATTGCTATGTTGACAAGGAGAGCGTTGAAAAATTAATATATTTGTTGTCTATCAAATTGTTATCTCAAAAAGAAATTTCTTACAATTTAAAAATATTTCTGCAAAGTGTTGATAAGCTGTAGAAAACGAATCACTCATGCAATCATTATGCCTAGAACTGTTACAATGGGGAACGAACTCCCACAGGAATGCTTCCTGGTCACTACAATCTTAACAGCTTCAAGGCTCAGGTCCGCTGTTATCTATCCTGCATATCCTCATAATATGCAACCCTTGATTCCTCTTTATAAGATCCTTCATACGTTTTGAATAAAATTCCACAGATTTTGATGACAAATTTTCGATAAATCTCGTTTACATTAGAGATATTTTCCCCAGCAAAGAGAACTGCCTCGATTGAAAAAAGAAAATAATCGGTTGGTGCAACGCCAGATAAATATGGCAGATGGAGTAAAACAGTCCAAACGAGTTCAATAATGAGCCCGAGATTCAAATTACAAATCGGAGAAACCAAAATCAAACAAGTACAAAAATTTAAATATTTGTTTTAACAGAGTACAGAAAGTGGGACACTAAAATCCGAAGGCGCATTGGGATAGCGAAAGATGCCTTCCAAAAGCTAAGTAGAATATTTGGACAATTTTCCTGTTACACCCGATATATATCCTATGTGGACAGGTTACAAAGTCGACAATTGAGTCTCTTTGATTGGATGGTCTGTATTCTATAAGCGAAGGTATATATGTGCCTGCGTGTTTGTATGTGTGCGTGTGTATGTATGCCGGTGCATGTGTATGCGTCTGTAAATGTCTATGGCACGGTCAAACGAATGGAGACCACTCTGGTTTAGCTTGTAGAAAACGTTCCTCATATAAATGTTACTTAGGTCAAATTAGTCTTTCTGATTGGTCCATAAATCTAAGAAAGGCGTTACTTATAAAAAAAATTCCACTCAAACAGTTTCTTCCCCTGAAAGAGTACCGACAGGATGCTTCCTCGATCGCTACAATCTTAACCACTTCAATTCTCGGGACAACTTTTATCTACCTTGAGTGGCTCTTGGGCCTTGTATTGGGTGAAAACCAATAAAAATAAATCAATAAATTTGGGGCAAAAAAGCAATCACTCAAGTTTGACACTGTATTATTCGTCAGTTACCGGATGTCCAGACTTTAAGAAGGAAAGACGACCCGAGATGACACGCCCAAAGAATCTTTTTTTATGCACATCCGGTTTGAAAAACGCGTGGTTCCAGCTGAACAGTATCACGTGAACAGTCCGTTATTAACGGTACCATGTTTGCGTTGCCCCGAAACTGAAAAGCAATGACACTGCGATGACAAATAAAATTCATCTACAACCGGAGCTGTTGGATATGGTTGTGGTTACGCCCCGTTGCGTATCGATTACATCACAAAACAATGATAACTCTAGCAAAATGTCTCCCCCGGAAAGAAAAAAAAACTGAATATGAAATCATATCTAAAAAATAATGCCTGGAGGAATTGACGTGACGTTTTCTGTGGCTTTGTTTCGCACATTGTCCGTAACTTTTTTTCCCTTAAAGCTGAATAGATAACCCGTGTTTAATTCTTATCAGATATGATAATGAAGAGTGTGACATTTTCGGTTTCATTGTGACTTTTTTCTGTCCGTAACGTATGTGCGCCTAAAGCAAACCGATACATAAATTAACAATTCCAGCACTTTCCGGCCTGAATGTCCGAGAAATTTTCATAGAAAATATTCGTCCTTTGACAGGATTCGAACCTGCATCCTATACGGAACGGTCATTTACGCTGACGTGCCTTGACCGCTCGGCCACAAAGGATCGTTCGATTGAATTTACTGCTTATAAACTTCAATCTTCCATGAATCTCGTACATTCATAACTGCTCATGGCGTATCAAATGTAAACAAATGACGTCATATATTAAGAAATGGACAAAGTTTTTAAACATAAAAACGTCTTTAATAAATAAATTGTCGGACTTTGTCCATTTCTTAATATAATTCCAGCACTATAATCATTTTAAGATATAATAATGAAGAGTGTGACATTTTCGGTTTCATTGTGACTTTTTCTGTCCATAATGTATTTTCGTATAAAGCAAACCGATATATAAAATTAACAAGTAATTCCGGCACTATAATCATTATCAGATATAATAATGAAGAGTGTGACATTTTCGGTTTCATTGTGACTTTTTCTGTCCATAAAGTATTTCCGCCTAAAGCAAATAGATATATAAAATTAACAAGTGATTCCCGCCCTATAATCATTATCAAATATAATAATGAAGTGTGTAGAATCAGTAGTCATGGTTAAATGTAAATAAATGGCGAAACTGCCCAACAAACAGAATTAGCAAAGTTTTCAATAAACAATTTTAAAAAATAATATAAAGCAAGCAAATAATATATGTAAGGCAAATCATCAGTAATAAGGCAAAAAAGTTTACAAACTAAGAATTGGGATTGACGCACAAAATCAAGTTCGGACAAGCGAACGTAGTGTTCTGACTTCAAGACAAAACAGGCAGGGACTGTCATATGAGACCGAGAACAAACCTACTTGTCAAGGAAGAAATCCCAGCATGCATTTGTTTACCTCTGCCTATAAATTGGGCAGGGAAAGTATTTTAAAATCATTCCTTATTGAGATTGAAACCAAAAAAGAGGGAAACCATTTCTGTCTGTTTATTTGCATCTTTAATCCGTCTTCTTGCCTTTTTAATCTTATATAAAAACTTAAACAAAGGAAATCCTCCACTGTAAAATTCTCACGATGTTCAGGTCGTCAGAGTTCTGAGTAGTTTAATATTTATATTTTGGGCCAGCCTAAGCGTTCTATAGCATCAGCCACTTCTTGATTATCTGCAGCAATTCGTTTATATTAGATATTATGATCAGTTTATAGACTGGAGTCACCTCATACCATTCTAGTTAATCTGTGTTAAACATACTTGTTGACATTAACAGTAAAAGGCGGGTATAAACTGACCTAGATGAAAATACAGTTTAAACTAGAATATAGATCGATGTATAAAGTAGGCTAACCATAATCATACACCTTGGGGTTTTTCTGGACTAGGCTAAACCATACTCGGGTATATACTAAGAGAATTTTAATCTGTACAGCTACATTGGCTCGAGATCTATGAATGGAAATACGATATTTATAATTATAGTTAAACCTGCGTCTCCCTTCGCAGGAGAAACCGTAAATTTCGTAACTGAACAGATATGAAGGTTTTGAGAGTTAAGATTTGCGTTTATATTATTCAACTCTGATTGATCGGCGACACAGTCCGAAGCCGAGCCGGCCTAAAGCCCGTCGGATCTAACAAATATAATATTTTTTTAATCAGTATCACCCCATGCAAGCCACTAAGACACAATGGGGTTACTACGTGTGGAAGAATTAGGAACAGAGACATTAATAATGAACCGGGAGAGGAAAGAGTGATCAGAGGACATTAGATAGCGATTGACACTGCATTTAAGTTTTTGCAGATTTAAGTTAGCTGGAAAGCACGGACTCGGAAGGGAGTTTCACAAACATGAAGTGTGAAAGAAGAAACTATTAGCATAGAACTTACGGCTACATCAAACCAGCTCAACTGTAAATTAATTAGATCTCGACCTCAGTCTAGTATTGCGCTTAAATTCAAAAGTGTAGATATGGTAGCAAAGTGCTCATCCAAACAACTACCATGTTATAGAAAAGACACAGAGAAGCAACCTTGCAGCAGTAGGCAAGTGATTGAAACTGAGCCACCAGATCATATATAAATATATATATATATATATATATATATATATATATATATATATATATATATATATATATATATATATGTGTGTGTGTGTGTGTGTGTGTGTGTCCGTGATAGCTATTTTTCGGCTAATGTTCGTGTTGTGTTCAATACCAGGCCGATCCTCTCATCTATCTGTAAGGATGTTCTCACTCCTCATCAATTAATTTTGTTGTACATAAATACAATTGTGGTTGTGGAGTCTGCTACATAGGGGGGGACTACTCAGCGACTAGATGTGTGGATAAAACAACACGTGTTAGGTATGATCAGGAATCACACCTTGGTTTCAAATGAACTAATCCCTACTACTCACGGATCCTCAATTTGTGAGTACCTTTTAAAGAATAGTAAATGTACGGCTGAATTCAGTGTTCACTAGTTTACTGTTTTGTCCCATTCACACTCTTTATTTCATCTTAAAGTACTAGAGACACTGTATATCAAGTCTCACAAACCATCTCACTGTAAACAGCGTGATTGCTTGCTGGGGCTTGCTATCATTAGTCTCTAGTACTCCCCCCGCACACACACTTTTTTTATTTTTTTCCAAGATTTTCTCATAGAGATAATGTCAAATTTTAGGTGGAAGACACACTTCAACCCAAATATCTTTTTTTCATTAGGTTGTTCGGAAAATGTCTGATTTTAGAATCCAATTTTATTCCTGAATTAATGTATTTAAACAGTGTTTAAATCAGTCAAAATACGAACCCTGGACATCTATATTTTTCTGCCATCGAGTTATAAGTTTATTTACGCCATTACGATAAAACTCCAAGGGTCTGAGCGCTAAAAAATATTTGAATACAACTTCTGCATTTTCTTTGCTTAAAAAATGTTAAGATGCAGGAAAAGACCTCGTAGTTAGTGGACGAGAGATCAGAAGAATATGGTGATGTGGCAAAGTCTCGCATCCCAAGTCGGTGAGCTGCAGTAGTGACATCTTGGCAATATGTGACCGAGCAATGTCCCGTCCTTGGTAAGACAATAAACTACATCTGCGTCCTGAGTAAGACGATAAACAATATCCGCGTCCTGGGTAAGACGATAAACTACGTCCGACAGCAAGGCCTCTGATCAGGTGGTTTTGAGGAGCATGGAACCACCTCTTAATTGCTGGTGTTCCCAGGTCTACCCTGACCCGGGGTGGTAGCACCAGTTAGGGTCTCAGCTATGGGCAAATAGTTAAACCCCAAAATCGGGTCAAAACAGTATGAAAGTGTAAAAATAGATTTTAATACAAGAATAAGATTTTGTAAAAAAAAAATTACTAGCAATAAATTTTTGAAGAAAAAATTATTACCAGCAATACATTTTGAAAAAAATATTAACAGCAATATATTTTTGGAAAAAAATATTACCAGCAATACATTTTTGAAGAAAAATATTAACAGCAATAAAAATCTTGTCAGCATTAAATAACCCATTGATTTTGATATGCCGTAAACCAAACCAAACCAAACCAAACCGATCCGAACCGAACCGAGAAATGTCATGAAGCAGAATTGGAACTCGTCGATTATAACTAGTGCCAGTCGCATTTTGCTTAACTGAATGTGCATTTTATCCAGTTTCTGGCTGTAAACTTCGGCAATTATGGTTTGGTTTGGTCTGTTTTACGGCATATCAACCTCAATGGGTTATTTAATGCCGACTTTTTTTTTTTTTTTTTTTTTTTTTTTTTTTGGCTGGTATTATTTTGTTTTGTCAAAAATCTATTTCTGGTAATATTTTTTCTTCAAAAATGTATAGATGGTAATAGTTTTGTCTTTTTTTTTCTACAAAAATTTATTGCTGGTAATAATATTTTATAAAGTATTTCTGGTATTAAAACCTATTTTTACACTTTCATACTGTTTTTACCACAGTTTCGGGGTTAACCATTGATTTTGGAAGCCGTTTGAAAATCATAATGACCAGACTTGAACTCCTGCAAAAAACGTAAAAGCATCTCTTTTTTATGGTTATAAAATGCGGGATAGATAAAGTTTTAAAGTTAAATTATGAAAGAGATTTTTATATTATAAACAAAAAGGATCATTAAGAATGCGTCATATATTTTTGTGAAACTATTATAATATTATATTATATTATATATTATATTATATTAAATATTATATTATATTATTTAATATTATATATTATATTGCTTAATATTATATTATATATATTATATTAAATATTATGTATTATATTATATTATTTACTATTATATATTATATTATTTAATATATATTATATTATTTAATATTATATATTATATTATATTTAATATTAAATATTATATTATATTATTTAATATTATATATTATATTATGTTATTTAATATTATGCATTATATTATATTACTTAATATTATATATTACATTATATTATTTAATATTATGTATCATATTATCTAATATTATATATTATATTATTTAATATTATATATTATATTATTTAATATTATATATTATATTATATTTAATATTATATGTTATATTATATTATTTAATATTATATATTATATTATATTATTTAATGTTATGCATTATATTATATTACTTAATATTATATATTATATTATTTAATATTATATATTATATTATTTAATATTATATATTATATTATATTTAATATTATATATTATATTATATTACTTAATATTATATATTATATTATATTATTTAATACTATATATTATATTATTTAATATTATATTAGAACACAATTGAAAGTTTTATTCAAAAGTCGGACATTAATTTCCGAACAATCTAATACTCACTTTTCATCCAATACTAGCCCCAAGAGCCAGTTAAGATAGAGTGTTATTGAATGAGGATGTTGAATGAACGAAAGGGTAGTAAGCAGGAAGTTCAGATTATGCGGATATGTATAAAATATAACAGCTGACACTAGACTAGAAGTGGTCATGATTATAGCGATCAGGGAAACTCCCACTCGGGAGTTGGTTCCATTAAGTAACACTTCTTGAGAAGAGGCTGTCTGCATGGAACTTCCTTCTTACTAATGAAATACTATCAAGGCTGGAAAATTAGGGCTGGTCAGCTTCAACCCCAATATGAGAGCAGTACTCTGTTTTTGATCTGATTTTGGTACTTGTAAAGATAGCAGGACTCCTTTTTTTCTCAAGAAATTATTGTTAGGCCTGTCATTGGCTAAAATGCCTAAAGAATTTAACGACCTATGTCTTATATATCATGTTGTCTATACTATATTATGTTGTTTATACTGTGTTATATAATATGTTGTTTATACTATAACTTATATATTATGTTGTTTATACTGTTTTATATATTATGTTGTCTATACTATGTCTTATATATTATGTCATTTATACTATGTCTTGTATATTATGTTGTCTACACTATGTCTTATATATTATATTGTCTATACTATGTCTTTTATATTTTATATATGTTGTCTGTACTATGTCATATATATGTATATGTTTATGTCTGTTATGTCATATATATGTTGCCTATACTATGTCTTATATATTATGTTATTTATACTGTCTTGTATATTATGTTGTTTATGTTATGTCTTATATATTATGTTTTTTATACTATGTCTTATATATTATATTGTTTATATTAGCTGTGTGCAAAAGTTTCCTGAGATTTTCTCTTCTTTTAATTTCCTATTTAAAACAGAAAAGAATTGGACGCAAACTAATAATATTTACGAATTTCTCTTCAAAATGACAGGGAATTTGAATAGTCACCCACGTCATAAGTTACATATCAGAACAGACTGGACTCTCTAGCCCTGTTTGTCTACCAGTATAGGAAAAGAATAATTCTGAATTCAGAATCGTATGTGACCCTTGCGGGCACATAGCTGGATTCTAACTATAGTACGCTCTGTATAGTCACAGTATAAACCACTGGTTGACCATGTGTCTCTTGAAGAAACACAACTGGCGAGGTTCGAAAACGAGCAGCCATGCTGAAAAGAAATCGCACAGCAAGTAAACGGTAAGTAAAAGAGCAGAATCGGGTTATTTGAATGAGAAATTTATTTTCTGAACAATTGCCCCGAACTTTTTAGAAATACCTCATGTTTCAAAATGTTTTTATTGTTATCAGCCGATCCCTTGTAGTCAGGTTCTCGTCATTTGCATTTGGCTTTCTTCAGATGGATTACGCAAGATGCGACAGAAATACCTCCCACAGATACCTCTCAAAAACACCTCCAGTCGTAAGCTATAATTAGATAGAATTATTCACTACGATTTCTCTAGTAGTTTAGTCTTCAAGGTCAGGATTAGTTTAGCTTCCAGCTGTAACAACTGCTATTTATATCGTGGAGATTTGCATATGAATACAACACTTCACACATAATGGTAAAACAGGTATTTCTGGGATGTATATGTGGGAGGTATTTCTGCCGCATCTTGTATTTTCTTTCACTTGTGTTGTTATTCCGCCCCTACAACTTAAATCTGTTTACCTTTATCCAATTCTCTGTCACTCTATTCACATCTATCTATCTATCTATCTATCTATCTATCTATCTATCTATTCGTATTTTTGTCTTTCTGTTATTCAATTTGATATAATAAAGGTCTGTCATCATATGTATTATCAGCATTGAGCTTGGTTATATCAATTCATTAATAGCAAACCTATCTATCTATCTATCTATCTATCTATCTATCTATCTATCTATCTAGAGGATTCCGTATTATCCGTAGTTTTAGGTTTCCACTTTGGGTAAGATATTGGAATATATCATCTGTAGATCAAAGGCGCACTGGATAGAGAAAGATGCCTTCCAAAAGCTAAGCAAAGTATTAAGAAACAGGAAAATTTTGTTAGAAACAACGAAAAGAGTACTGAACTGTTATGTAATATCAGTTCACCTATATGGCAGTGAATGCTGGACAATCTCCTCACATATGAAGAAGAGACTTGAAGCAACAGAAACGTGGTTCTACAGAAGGATGCTGAGAATACCATGCCCGAAACTAGTGAGCAATGATGAAGTATTAGAGGAAATTGAAACCACAAAGACAAAAGACTGTTGAAATTTCTAAGGTACATAATGAGGGAAGTGGGCTCTGAAAACTTGATACTCACAGTGCAGTAAACTATAATTAGCTAGGAATATTCACTACTATTTCTCTAGTAGTTTAGTCTTCAAGGTCAGGATTAGTTTAGCTTCCAGCTGTAACAACTGCTATTTATATCGTGGGGATTTGCATATGAATACAACACTTCACACATAATGGTAAAACAGGTGTTTCTGGGATGTATATGTGGGAGGTATTTCTGCCGCATCTTGTATTTTCTTTCACATGTGTTGTTTTTCCGCCCCAACAACATGACTCTGTTTACTTTCATCCAATTCTCTATCACTCTATTCACATTTATATACCTATCTTTCTATCTATCTTTCTATCTATCTTTTCTATCTATCTAAGTCTGCTCAGATCTTTCTGCAGAATGATAGGATAAAAAACAAGTAGGAAATGTTTGAAACATGTTAGATTCAATCTATCTATCTCATCCTCTTCAGTATCTATCTATCTCATCCTGTTTATACAGATCTATCTCACCCTTTATATATATATATATATATATATATATATATATATATATATATATATATATATATATATGTTAGTGTGTTCGTATCTATCTACCTAAATTTATTCATATTTATCTATTTATCTATCTACTTACCTATCTATTTCATTCTGTTCATATCGAGCTATCAGTCTGTTCATATCTATCTATCCATATGTACGAGGGTCATTCAATAAATAAGGTGAATTTTTCGGTATAAGGACTTCTAATACAGATAGAAGCTTACTTTTTTTTTTCAACGTAGTCTGCCAGCACTGTCACACACTTTTCCCATCTGTGCACTAGCTTCCGTATTCCCTCAGCGTAAAAATCTTTGGACTGATGTCTCAGCCAGTTGCTCACAACACTTTTGACTTCATCGTCACTTTTAAACTTCGTGCCTCTCGCGAACGCTTTCAAGGGACCAAACAGGTGAAAGTCTGAAGGGGCAAGGTCTGGGCTGTAAGAAATCTTTTAATCTTTTAAAGAAATCTTTTAACAGAAGATGGAAAATGTGGCACTGAGATCCGAACACGCATTGGACTAGCGAAAGAGGCATTCCAGAATTTAGGCAAGGTGCTGAGAAACGGTAAAATTTCGTTGGAAAAAAACTGCTGGATTGCAATGTGTTATCCATCCTCTTATAAGTGGTTGGTGAATTTCCAACATCGCGTGAAATCCATTCAAAAGAAAATGCAGAATCTCATTTTGCATATTTTTTCGGGGGATGGGGGGGTGTCATTCTCCTGAAAATTGTAGGTTATAACATGCATTTTGCATGTCTGCTAATTTCTTTCTTTATATATATTTCCTCCTCTCCAACATATTCATTATCTTTCTCTCTCTCTCTGCCTCTTTTATTTGCTATTTCCGTCTATCTCTGTCTCTCTCTCTCTCTCTTCCACACGCAACCTTCTTTATCAAACTCTTACTCTCCTCTCTCACTATCTCTTTCTCTCACTCTCCCATGTTTTCTTTCAATCTTCTTCACATTCATTCTGCTTTTTCTACCACTTTTTTCTTATTATTCACTCTTCTCGGATTGCGGAACCTGAGAGCCGAGTTCGAATTCCATTAGATTCACTTACGTGCTAATAACCTTGGAAAAGGTATGAATCCTCTTCTTCTTCCACCAGCTATGGGTAAGTAACAGGACAGACTGGGTTCTATAGCCTTTGATGGCAACTGGTCTACCGCAGAAAGAAATGGCAACCTACTGCGAGAAAAAATATGCCTCGTCAGTCATGTATCGAAAGATACATGATCGCCTAAGCATGTATCACGCATGGAACATAACTGACTGAGTTGTCGTTATTCCCCTCCCCTCCCCCCCCTCTCTCTCTCTCTCTATTTTCCCATTACTCTCTCTCCGTCTCTTTTTCCATCTCGTTCTATTCGTTTTTTTTTTTTTGTATCTTTTCTGCCTCTCTTCTCTCCCTCAACCTTTCCATCTTGTTTTTCTTTCCCTTGCGTTTTTCTCCTTTTCTTGCTCTTCCTTTTTTCTCTTTTTCAATCTATCTCCTCCTCGTCCCCCCCTCTCTCTCTCTCTCTTTCTCTCTGTCTTTTCCCATTTCTTCTCGTCTCTTTTATCTCGTTCTATTCTTTTTTGTATCTTTTCTGCCTCTCTTCTCTCCCCTCAACCTTTCCATCTTGTTTTTCTTTCCCTTGCGTTTTTCTCCTTTTCTTGCTCTTCCTCTTTTTCTCTCCCTCTTTCTTTTCAATCTATCTCCCTCCTCGTCTCCCCCCTCTCTCTCTCTCTCTCTCTCTCTCTCTCTCTTTTCCCATTACTCTTCTCCGTCTCTTTTTATCTCGTTCTATTCTTTTTTTGTATCTTTTCTGCCTCTCTTCTCTCCCTCAACCTTTCCATCTTGTTTTTCTTTCCCTTGCGTTTTTCTCCTTTTCTTGCTCTTCCTCTTTTTCTCTCCCTCTTTCTTTTCAATCTATCTCCCTCCTCGCCTCCCCCCTTTTCTCTCCTTTTTTCCCATTACTCTTCTCCGTGTCTTTTATCTCGTTCTATTCTTTTTTGTATCTTTTCTCCTCCTTCTCTCCTCAACCTTTCCATCTTGTTTTTCTTTCCTTGCGTTTTTCCCTTTTCTTGCTCTTCCTCTTTTTCTCCTCTTTCCCCTCCCTCCTCTCTCTCTCTCTCTCTCTCTCTCTCTCTCTCTCTCTCTCTCTCTCTCATTGGCATATAACATCTGAGGATGACCACTGAAAACCATAAGTATATGGAGAAATAATCAATACCATATATTATTGTTACCAATTCAGATTGGAACTTATAATGATTGCGTGACAATTGCTTGATCAGAAAAATAAAACAACGTTCTAATCCTAAGTTTTACCATTAGTCTTGAGCCTCATTAGGTGTTTATGTCCTTAACACTAGCCATTAAAATGTCCATTTTTATTTTGTTTATCCTTTACTTAAAAATAAGATAAAATAAATAAGCATGATCGTTACAAAATGGAATATCATGTTTCCGGCTGGCTCAATCTACCAACACGGACATGGCGTTATATATTCCCTTATTAATAACACTTAACTTTGACAGATTTTTCTATTGACCGAATATACAAAGCAGTGAAGTATATTTTGCAAGTGATAAACATTTATTGATAATCTCTGCACGTGCTATAATCTGGTACAAGGACAATAGGAAAAGAGGTATAATTGCTAATTTCAAATTTAGAAATAGAAAATAGGCCACCATTTCTCAATCCTTTTGAACACACTTTAACTGTAACACCTTTCTTTTTTTTTACAAACCCATTCATCCATACAAGCCTTTCTTACCCGTCTTAATGTATTATTTCTGCTTCCATACGACCAAAAGATAAAGAATTGGTAATGATAAAATTAGCCGTTTTCTTATATGGAAGCACCCGACATTCATTGACCGAACAGCTTGTGCTGATTCCGGTTGAATTTATAAAATCTGGATATTAAAACAATTTTTTCGGTAAACAGATTTCTCAAGTTCAGTCGGTGTTATCGATATTTCAAGAACTGATGTGGAGTTTCTTTCTAATCTTTTGTTTTGAGGACGTGAGGGTGCTGCAATGGATAGCGACTCGAAATGAAACATCGAAGAAACGAGTTCGAATTCCAGTTGGTTTTGTTAAAATCACCCGCGCACAAATGCCTTTGTGAAAGATATGAATCCATCGCCACCTTCAGATATGGAATAAATAGTAGGACATCTATCTTAAAATATTATTATGAAAATCAATCTCAATAAATGTTAATGCAATATATACTCGCCAAAAAACAATTAATTATTCTTACAATCCAAAATGTTTCAGTTATAAATAAACCACAAAGTATTGATAAACCGTAAAAAACAAATCTATCAGATCAAATTGTATTTTGCCTGAAGTTTGTGCTATTCACCGATCCAAATCCCAAACAGTAACACTTGTGTCAACATTACCATAAATGGGAATTCGCTAGAGGAAGTGTCCAGTTTTAAATACTTATGAACAATCTTTCTTTTCAATCTATCTCCCTCCTCATCGTCCTCTCTCTCTCTCTCTCTATTTCTCTCTCTCTATCTCTCTCTCTCTCTCTCTCTCTCTCTCCCAACCTTACTCTTCTCCGTCTCTTTTTATCTCGTTCTATTCTTTTTTGTCTCTTTTCTGTCTCTCTTCTCTCCCGCAACCTTTCTATCTTGTTTTACTTTCGCTTGCGTTTTTCTCCCTTTTTTTTGCTCTTCCTATTTTTCTCTCCCTCTTTCATTTCAATCTATCTCCCACCTCATTGACCTCCTTCTCTCTCCCCCACACACACTCTCTCTCTCTCTCTCTCTCTCTCTCTCTCTCTCTCTCTCTCTGCTCTTACTCTTCTCTGTCTCTTTTTATCTCGTTCTATCTTTTCTTGTCTCTTTTCTGTCTCTCTTCTCTCCCTCAGCCTTTCTTGTTTTTCTTTCCATTACGTTTTTTCTCCTTTTCTTTCTCTTCCTCTTTTTCTCTCCTTCTTTCCGTCCCCACCTTCAGATATGGAATAAATAGTAGGGCAACTATCTGAAAATATTATTATCAAAATCACTCTCAATATACTCAACAAAAACAATTAATTATTCTTACAATCCAAAATGTTTCAGTTAGAAATAAACCACAACGTATTGATAAACCGTAAAAAATATATCTATCAGTTCAAATTGTATTTTCTCTGAAGTTTGTGCTATTCACCGATCCAAATTACAAACAGTAACACCTGTGTCAACATTGCCATGAATGGGGATTCACTTAGGAACAATCTTGTCTAAATATGGTACCTGCAACTCGGAAATCCGCACACGGATATCTGCAGCCATGGCAGCCATGACCAAATTGGCAAGAATATGGAGGAGCAAAATCAGTTTTCAAACAAAGTACAGACTGTACAAATCGCTGGTAGTCTCCATTCTCCTATATGGATGTGAAACGTGGACACTGTCGGCATTTCAGAACAAATGCATGAGAAAACTCCTATTGGGAACATAAAACCAATGAGTTTGTGTGGAAAAAGGGTTGAAAGTTTTGTGGGCCACCAGGAACCTCTTCTCGCCACAGAGAAAAATGGCATGGTTTGGACACATTACAAGGCCCTGCAGCCTGTGCAAGACCATCATGCAAGGCACCGTTGAAGAAACGCAAAAACTGGTTGGACAACGTCAAACAATGAACACGTATGACTATACCAGAATTGCTGATGACCATTGTAGAAGAGATTTAGTGTGGCTTCTGCATTCGGATCCACCCTACGATTACAAAAGTCAAGGGGGAGGAGGAGGATGAGAAAGAGGATAAGTCTGGAACGTAAGTATCATGGTTATCTCCTTATTTTCTCTTCGAGTTACGTTCTTTCCATTTCAGTCGCTTCTGTTTTTGAAAGCCCTGAAGTGATGTGGCTTCTGATGAGTAGGTCCCTGAAGGTAGTTTTTAACGGCCATTACTTCCGGGGCTAAAGCGACCAACGCAAGCGCCACCCAAGGCGCATTTCTCGGTCCAATCTTCTTTCTACTTTACATAAATGATCTGCCTAAGAGTATACTCCGATCATTTGTGTAGACCTTTGCTGATGATACAACGGTATATGGGTGCACGACCAGAAGTAAGCAGCTGATCTCTCCTTTGATCTCTCTTTTGATCTCTCCTTTGATCTCTCCTCTGATCTCTCCTTTGATCCCTCCTCTGATCTCTCTTTTGATCCCTCCTCTGATCTCTCCTTTGATCTCTCCTTTGATCTCTCCTCTGATCTCTCCTTTGATCTCTCCTCTGATCTCTCTTTTGATCCCTCCTCTGATCTCTCCTTTGATCTCTCCTTTGATCTCTCCTCTGATCTCTCCTTTGATCTCTCCTTTGATCTCTCCTCTGATCTCTCCTTTGATCTGGTTCTAACATATCAGTAGGTGTGGGGGAGGGGGTACTGGTAGGTTATATTGAATGCTTCAAAAACCAAAACTAGTTGCATTCCATCATCACTGATCTGATCCTGAACTATCACTAATCACGATCAACTATCACCAATCACGATGACGGATGTTCCCCCTCGGGAAGGCCCTGTGCCTTGAGCGCCTATTGTGAGTTAAACACAAACCTGACCTCGTGGAACTCGTACATATAATCCATCGCTAAAGATGCTGGAAATATGGTTGGTTCTCTGTACCACTCTAGTGTTTCCTGACTCCTCCTGCTATCCTCTACCTTTACAAGAATCAGATCAGGCCGAAAATAGATTATTGTTGCTATATAAGTAGGTCTCTGAGGGTAGCTGTTAATAGCCAGTGCTCCGAAAATCAGATGAACAATGCAGATGTCCTCCAATGCTTGCTTCTCAGACCACCTCTCTTTATACTTATAAATGCTCTGCCTAAGAGTATATTCCGATTATTTGTTAATATCTATGCTAATGATACAACGGTTTATGGGTGCACCTGGAAAGCACTAGACGACCAGAGCCTGACGGCTGATCTCTACTCTGACCAAGCTTTAACACCTCAGCAAAAAAAAAAAAACTGGCTGGTCGCATTCAATGCATCGAAAACCAAACTGGTGACGTTCCATCACCATATAGCCGACCCAGAATGTTCACCTCTCGCGATAAACGTGTTTTCTCTCAGGGACGCCCTATGCCTTGAGCGTCTCTTTAGACTTAAGTTCAAGTAGAGCTCACACATACGATACATCGCTAAAGATACTGGGAAAAAATGGTCGGTTCTCTGTATCGCTCTGGTATGTACCTGACACATCCTACTATTCTGTAACTTTAAAAGAGCGATACCAGACCAAAAATGGACAATTGTTGCCATATATAATCAGGAGCCGCCCAGTTTTCACTTTTCAGCCTCTATCGATCCAACAGCGTCTCCAAAATGTAAGTCCAAGAAAAGCGCCTCCGTGTCCCTGTGAGTGATGAATTATTTTCCATCCGACAACCCCTTTCACATAAACGAAACATCGCAAGCATCTCTCGCTATTTCCATGGAAAGTGTTTCGACGAACGCCATTCCTTAGTTCCACCAGTTCTAATCTCCTTGACACGCCATGGCACAGACATTGTAGTGAACCACCCTCATTCCCTTTGTATTCAATCGGTGAGATGTAAGTTCCATCCAAGAGGCTTCTTCCTATGAACTACTGTTTGGTAGAACCAATGTTCAAGATGATGCTTTCCTGGTTGCTAAAATCTTAACCTGTTCAAGTCTAGAATTAACTGTTATCTTTCCCACATATCCGTATAAAATGTACCTCTTATATAAAATGTTTCCTGTACCCCTCTAATAAGTACCTATTACCATCTACCCCAGCGATCGAAATAAAGGGTTCAGTTCGAAATTCCAACCACCTGAAGAAGGCCGGAGCGTACAACGGCCGAAACGTTGTGACAAATATGGCGACAAAAATGAGGACAATAGTCCGACTAATGTAAATACTGTACCCTCATTCCTTTCGTATTCCATTTGTGAGATGTAAGTTCCACTCAAGCAGCTTTTTCCCCGTGAACACCTGTTGAAGCAACTCCCAAGAGGGTGTTTTCCTGATCATTACAATCTTGGCCTGTTCAAATCTAGTATTAACTGTTATCTTCCCCACATATCCACATAAACTTTATCTCTGCAGCCCGATCAATCAACACAGGTGTCACAACTTGGATCAACCCTCTTTTTATTTTACATAAATGATCTAAGAGCATATTCCAATCATTTGTGAATATCTATACTGATGATACAATGGTATTTGGATACATCTTCAAAACTTTAGATAGATGATCAGAAATTGGTAGCTGATCTCTATTCTGACCTAACTCTAATGTCTCAGTTGGGAAAAAACTGGCTGGTTACATTGAATGTAACCAGCCAGTTTTTTGAAAACCAAACTAGTTACATTCCATCATCTCTGATCAGACCAATCACTATGAATAGGGGAGGTCCTGTCCTCAAGCATCTATTGAACCTTAAATACAACCAAGAACTCAAGCAGAACTTGTACATACAATGCATTGCTAAAGCTGCAGGGAAAATGGTTGGTTCCCTGTACTGCTCTAATAAGTACCAGACTCCTTTTGTTATCCTTTACAAGAGCCAGATCAAGCCTAAAATGGAGTACTGCTGCCATATGTAGGCTGGAGCTACCTAGTCTTCACTGTCCAGTCTCATTAGAGTCAAAAATGTCTCCACATCCTTGTGGGTGACAACTTATTTTCCACCCTACAACCTTTTTCCTACAGATAAAAACGTCACAAGTCTCTCACTGCTCTATTACTATTTCCATGGAAAGTGCTTAGATGAACTACATTCTTTAGTTCCACCTGTTTTAACCTTCACAGATAAGACCCACTATGCTATGCACATTGTAGTGAACCACCCTCATTCATTTGTGAGATGTAAGTTCCACTCGAGCAGATTCTTCTACGGCTTATCGTTCTCTTCCCTGTACATCCCCCATAAACAATGTCACTTATGGAACCCTCTACCTTGAGTGGCGTACAAAAAAAAACGCTCTTCACGACGAAGTAATACCACCTGACGAGAAAATCAAATATTTCGTTGTATGAACTGTTTAAAAAAACATGACAGTCAGTTATGTGCCATGTGTGGATACATGTTTTCGATACATGACTGACGAAGCAGATTTTTCGCGCAGCAGGTTGCCATTTCTTTCTGCGGTAGAACAATTGCCATACAAGGCTATTTATTTACACATAGCTGGTGGTGGGGGAGTGGACTCATACCTTTTCCAAGGGCGTAAGTAAATGTAATGGATTGGACTGGAAATCGAACTCGGCTCTCTGATTCCTCAATCCGAGCCGCTATCCATTACTCCAAAGTGCCTCATCAACAGATAGTTAAAACTTTGATATAAATGTATTTTTAAGAAATGGTTGAGGTTTAGAAATTAACTACTTTTTACTTTTCCTAAAAGTGAATACACACGCAAAATTCATTCATTTATTTTAATATCGAACGAATATTCGTTGTACTCTGAAGGCAAGCAAACAAAAAGAAATTCTACCTTTGCTGACACAAAAGATCGTGTATCATAAACAAAATGTTCATTCTACACTTGTTTCTAAAGCAATTGGGGAGTAAAAGCACAAAATCTAAATCATATAAAAGATCTAAAAAAAAATAAAAAAAAAAAAAAGTCACGTCTGAAAATAAATTTAAAATACAAATTAAAATATCACAGATAGGAAAATCAAAAGCGCATTAAAATAGAGACAAAATTTGAAATCGTATCTAAAAATAAACTCCAACATAATCCAATTCGGCAATAAAAAATGATTGGGCGGTCGCAGAATCAAAGCATATTTCAGGCCCAGTATCGAACATCCAGTTACTCGATCAGTTCTCTGTGTGAATAGATATCGATCAGTAATATTCAGAAGTTGTACTTTCTATTTTATATTTCTGTTTGAATTATGGTAATTTCCTGCTAGTTCTCTTTTCGATTAAAGGCAGCAAAAAAGAGGAAATTTTTATACATACCAACACACTTCCGGAATGGTAAAATTACCGGATGTACATTGACTGCTACTCCTACATAGCTGCTCTCTAGCAGCAGTTATAGTCTTTGATGCATATACATTTAACCAAAACCAAACTATAAAATTCGTCAATTTCTTGACTATGTGTGTAAAAATTTCTCAGAATTAACCCGTAGAAAATGACAATATGTATAAAGGAAAAACGACAATGTGAAAACTGTGTAGTTTTAGGTCCAATATGGACTTTTCAAAGCAAAAACGAAATTTCATTTTTTTTTTCCTTGAAAGAGTCCACACTGAACAAAGCGCGTCAGCTAAAACTAAAGTTCTCCTATTGTCTTTTTTTTTACACACACACATATATATATATATATATATATATATATATATATATATATATTTTCTTTTTACATTTATCCGTTGCATCCAAAGATCTATGTGGTCTTCGGATGCAACGGATATATATATATATATATATATATATATATATATATATGAATATATATAAAAGGAAAAAGACAATAGGAAAACTTTAGTTCTAGCTGACGCGCTTCAAACTAAACAACAAACTAAAATTATGATGAACATACACAGATGAATTATACGCACGAACGCTGCTTGACAAGACAGATGCACGTGAGGCCTGCTTAACCAATGAAAAACAAACCATCCAAGAGATTAAAAATATCAGAATTTTCATTTTCTACAGCATATCTCATTCTCCGGTGAAGCTTTAATAAAAGCGAAACATGTTAGATTTATAACATTTTTCTATTTCTTCCTTATTCTATCATATAAATATATATATATATATATATATATATATATATGAAAAGAGAGAGAGAGTGAGCGAGATAGATAGATAGAGACAGACAGACAGACAGACAGACAAAGAGACAGATATGCCAATCGCACCAGTATGCTTGCTACAACAGGAATTTTAATCATTTCTACAGGCGATTGTAAATGTCCATTCGAATTATAGTAATTTCCTGATAGTTCACTATGAACATGGACACAATATCTTGACCATGTTTTGAAAATGAAAACATTATATAAATACATACATGCAACAAACTATTTCTTGTTAGCAGTTAATATATTTCAACCTTGAAAATGGCTAAGTGTATAGCCGAAAACGCTCGGATAAAAAGAATATTCGGACAGTTTTTATATAATTTATCATGCGAAAAGAAAAAAAATTATTAGATTACACGAAAAACTGTATGAAAAAACTAAATCAAAGTACTTTGACTATTCAATGTGCAGGAAAGAAGGACTGCTACCTAAATACACAAATATATATATATATATATATATATATATATATATATATATGTGTGTGTGTGTGTGTGTGTGTGTGTGTGTGTGTGTGTGTGTGTGTGTGTGTGTGTGTGTGTGTGTAAAATGTGTATGTATATAAATACAAATATATATATATGTGGGTGTGTGGGTGTGTATTTGTGACCCGGGTCGTTCCGGCGACAATTTTCCTCCCACTATCATACAACACCGACATACGCAACCATGAATAAATCCAAAATTTCAAATTTTAATCAGTTTGATCGCAGAGAGTGTGAAACCCAGGTTTACAAACTCACATCAATCCAACCAAATATGTTTGCTCTATCACTGATATTGAGCGCTTTCCAATAAGTAACGCGCAGATATAATATATAAATAATATATTTAAAAATTGCATATATATATATTTGGATTTATATACATACACATTTTACATACACAGATATATATATATATATATATATATTATAAATTGATAAAATAGGGGTTTTTTTCGCTACACAGTTCTAACCATGTTTCCAAAATGGAAGCTAAAAGCTACGAATTTAATTTTGCAATTAAATTAAAGACATTAGTTCCATTTCATCCTCAAGCGAATTTTATATATATATATATATATATATATATATATATATATATATACGCTTATATATATACGCTTATATATATATATATCCGCTTATATATATATATATATATATATATATATATATATATATATATATATATATATATATATATATATATATATATATATTGAGAATTTTGCCAATTGCCTGTTGATAATTTTACCAATTAAGTTTAACCATTCTGAGTTATTCTGAATATTATGACTAAAAATAATAATGTAAATATACTGGTAATGTCAATATTATTATTAATAATAATATAACCCTTATTAATAGAAATATTTATAACTAGCCGAATTACCGCGCCTTGCTTCATGTAACACATTTTTTATTTGAAAATGATGATTGATTTTACATCATTGTTATAATTTGTGGAGAAAAATAATGCTTTTCAATATAACCCAATGATGTGACCTCCATCTTCTGGCTTTCTCCTTCTATATTTTGGATAGGAGTCATTATTTGCTCAAATTTAAATTTTATTTAAATCAAAATAAAAAAAAAATTCAGTGGGATGTGCCCCCGCTCCTGGGACCCCATTCGATCAAAATGACATATACTATCCAAGTACCATGGGTAATGTAGTTTCAGAATGTATATTTTTATGAGGGTCTATCTCCCAAATCCTAGGAGTTCGATAACAAACAGACAGACAGTGGCTACAACTTTATATATATATAGATAACAGTCATCCTCATCATTAACTTATTTTTTCAACATGTCAGCCATCAAATTTTAAACGACGTATAAAAAATGACATATTTTCTCTTTCGTTTTACAGTTGTTCGTCTAACGAAATTTGTAATAACTTAGCGACAAAGGCTAGGTCTACTTCGCTCACGACATTTCTCATCATTTTCAACAAGCGACTAATTTCACATCAAAGTCTATTTGTTTTCTTTTTCATAGCTGCTTGATTTTTTTTTTTTTTTCATTGCATCCTCACCATTTTGTGCATAAGTTTTTTAACTATTTAGGATCGCTTGATATCTTGGACTTGCTTACATGGTATGAAAGTACGTATTTTTTTTTTAATTTTTATAGAAAAAATAACGTGTCGTGATTTATCAGGTAAAGAAACTTTTTCTTCAGTCGATAAGTTGTTTTTTTTTTTTGTTTTGTTTTTTTCAAGTCTGACGCTCTGATTGATCTTCCAAGGTTTCAGCAAATTTTTCCAGTAAAAAACTACATTAAATATTTTAGAATGCTTAAAATCTTTTATATCTAAATGTTAAGATGAAAATGTGAACTTAAAGCGGGATTTAAGTTGAAGCTTTTGGTTCCATAAAGCGTGTTACATGATGGCGTGGTTAAAAGGACAAAATAGATGATAAGTTTCTGCTAATTTTTTATCGCCCTTTCTAGTATTGATCGGAGTTTCTTTCTTAACATTCTCTTTAAGATAGTGTGAAAAGTTAGCGTCTTACTTTTATTTCCCTTTCTAGGTACATGTACCACCCAGTTTTTGTTGTTCCTACTGTTGCAAGCTTTTAAGTGATGTGGTTTCTGATAAAAAAATATTTGTATTTGAATTAGCCTAAGTCTACAGGATTTAATAAGGGAACATATATAGCTGATAGTTTAGACGTTAATAATGACTACATAAGGCTTTAAAATGTTAATAGTTATGGCGAAGTTAGCTGTTTTCTTATAAGGAAACATTCGACATGCTTTCATTCTTTCTCGTATTGATGGGAGTTTCTCTCTTGACTTTTTGTTTTGGAAAATCAACATTATGAGTATATCATTATTTTCCCTTACATATGCGTTCCATTTTCGTTTTTACCGTTGTTAGAAGCCTTCAAGTGATGTGATATTTTTTACTTGGTATAGATCTTTGTAGGGACAGTTTTCTTTAAAACCTAAAGGATTTATTCCCTTGAAGCCATTTCTAATCTTTGATCTGAGAAAACTGTTGTATATAGATGATAGTTTCGATATTTCTGAACGTGGTGGATGCTATGCATGACATCCACATGAGAGTCTAGATCTGACGAGGTTATTTAAGGAGAGGACTTAATTTCTCAGTTTATTATTTTGGTTTACTATCATCTTGCGGTGTTGGACGAAAGTACACCCAGTACAAAATATCCTTTTTTCATTTTTCTTATTTGCTATATTAAATTTGTTGTAACTGATCTACACAACGAGATATTTGAAGTTTTTCGAATGTATTAATTCCACATTCTGAATTTTTATGATGGATGTTTGTTATGTGTCATTCATTACTCTCATTTTCAATTCCAGGTCATAGTTCAACATCTGTCTATATTTCTGAAATGAGTTATTGTAACTATTACCACATTCTCCGGACATTTGTGATCATTTTTATTGTTATATTCACGATGTTTTGGCCTTTGTACGCTCCGGCCTTCATCAGGATCTGTCTCTATTTCTGAGATTAGGTATTGGAATTATTTACACTATTTACATTGTCTGGACTGTTGTCTTTACTGTCATAATCACGACGTTTCGGAACTTGTACAGGATCTGTCTATATAGACAGATCCTGTACAAGTTCCGAAACGTCGTGAGATTAGGTATTGCAACAATTTATACTATTTTTATTTCTGAGATTAGGTATTGCAACAATTTATACTATTTACATTGTCCGGACTCTTGTCCTAATCTTTATTGTCATAATCACAACGTTTCGGCCGTTGTACTATAAGATGGATTCATAGTTTTCCCAAGGGTATTTTCACGTAAGTGAATCTAATGAACTTAAACGGAATTCGAAACTCGGCTCTCTGATTCCTCAATTCGAGTCGCAATCCATTACTCCGCCGTGTCTCTATAAAAGAATGTGGAATGAATACATTCTAAACACTTCAAATACTACAGTGTATCTGTAGTATTTGAAGTGTTTAGAATGTATTCATTTCACATTCTGCTTTCATTCCATTTCCAGATCACAGTTTCTGTTTTGTTTTTGAAACACCACTTTTCGTACGACGATCGAATAACTTCAGGCCTAGTCAGTACTTTGATGAGGGATCGCTTGGTAATGACATTTGTTGTAAGCTTGGATGTGCAGTTGGTGTAATGGATAATGACTCTGAATTGCTAATGGGAGAGCCGAGTTCGAATTCCAGTCGGCTTCGTTATATTCCCTTACGCGCAAATACCATTGGGATAGATATGACTGAATCTCTTCTCCCACATCTATGGGTCAATTAGTAAGACATGTACCATTAAACCATTATTATCTCCTCCAATCGTTACAATCTAAGAATATTTTCTGTTTTTAAATAACCTGCAAGAACAATGAATATCTATGCTATAAGCAAATCTCATTGTCAGTACATTTGCTTCTGGGAGCGGGGGGAAATAAGAACGCTGTTAGTAGATTTGTTTGGGGTGGGGTCCTGAATATATATGGGATCTAGGCATATATGTTATCGTTCTTTATCAAAACCAAAGTTTAAAAGATGGTTTCTGATAGATGAGAAACAAAAGTCTCTATTGATGTGGTCATATGCTGTTGTGAGATAAACATAGAGTCGTTTCATAAGCATAAATGTAATCATTCTTTACCAAAGCCAAATTATTTTGTTAGAAGTTAACTCTCATAGTATGGTGAGAATCTAGTTAGTAGAAGTTTCTTCTGGTTTATTTAAACTTGCAAAGAGTTGATAAACCTTAGAAAATGAATCAATCAATAGGCTTTGAATAAGTAGCAGAAACACCAGATCCCACGTGGCAGCAATATTCAAATCAAGGACAAATGGTAAAATTTTCTAGCATAACATAGGGAACTAACTTTCCTAGCAACAGAACTAGCAATTGATTCAATATAATCTTTCCAGTTAATATCAGCGGGAAGAGTTAGCTCAAGAAGCTGCAACGAGTCACTCTCCTGGAGTTTTACGTCAGCGATTTTATGGTAATAATGAGATAGAGAGATGTCGCTAAGTATTTATAAGTAATGTGAACCACGTGATAGCCTCCAGAAGACGTTTATTTTATTTATTTATTTTTTTTTTTTTTTATTTATTTATTTTTTTTTTTTTTTGGCGCGTTTTACTTTGAACAGGTCAACTCTAGGTCAACCGTGCGGACGTAGGCGGAAACATGATATTATTACTCATTGACCAATCACAATCAGTTGCTATATTTGATTTTGTAGCCTATATGTGTATAGTTTGGAAAGGTTTGAGTTAAAACTAAATGTAGAAGTCTACTTCTACAACACGCTAGAATAGATATTACTCGCTCACAATTTGTAAATCCTATGATGCAACTGTAATGGGAAGTTCATGTGCATGTGGCATATTTTACAGACCTGGTAAATTTTATTAAGGAACATAACCAACCTTGACACTTCATGATTTTTGGTGTTGTTTTTTTTGTTTTGTTTTGTTTTTGTTTTTTGTTTTTTGAACTTTATTCTAAACATTATTCAGATATGCGCAATCAATTTTTCACTTTTCCTTAGCGAGAAATCTTGTCCTTTTTTTATCGGCTCCATTATTTTACCTGTGATTATTTTTTCTCGCTTTGGATATTGGACTTTGGTAAAAGAGAAAGTCAATTCTGTTTCCCGCCGTAAAATGAAAAACGAAATCTTATTGTTTTCACGTCGTCTCCATCGTAGAAAAAAAAAGCCTCATATTATACTGTTGTATTTGCTACATCGATCCATTTTCGTTTAAAGAAACGGTTTATTCCAAACGTAGAGCGTGTGATTTTAAGGGAGGCCCATTATAGATAAATATATCTATCACTTTCTCTCACTTTATCACTTACACCCTCTCTTTCTCATTGTCTTTGATTCCCTATCACTCGCTCGATCTATCGCTTGCACAATTTTGTATGCGTTGTCATTTTTTGTTAACATTATTTTATTATCATTATATTCGATATTATTATCATTATTGTATTCCATACATCGATCTAGTTTGGGCTGAGGTCTCTCGGTTTATTCCAACCATACACTAATTCTTTTAACCCTTTCAGCCTTGACTACCGCCGATAAAGCGGTGGTCAGGG
This sequence comes from Acanthosepion pharaonis, assembly GCA_903632075.3. Classification (NCBI taxonomy): domain Eukaryota; kingdom Metazoa; phylum Mollusca; class Cephalopoda; order Sepiida; family Sepiidae; genus Acanthosepion; species Acanthosepion pharaonis. The sequence goes on along the minus strand of CAHIKZ030003576.1, from coordinate 116,346 downwards.
CTGAAAGGGATGGAAGAGAAAAATGATGTAATGCCCAGTCTCCGGTTGAACAGTGGTAGTGAAAAATGACGTAATGCCCAGTCACCGGTTGAACAGTGGTAGTGAAAAATGACGTAATGCCCAGCCACTGGTTGAACAGTGGTACAGAAAAATGACGTAATGCCCAGCCACTGGTTGAACGGTGAGTAAACACTTGTAACTCTTTTTTAATCGAAACGTTATTTGCGATTTTGCCAGTCAGGAAGAAGGGTTAAAATTGAAAACGCAGGATTCAAAGGGTTAAAGAAAAATGGACAAACTGTCATAATTAGACATCTCTGAACAGACTGATAAAATTGAAAATTTCAATGTTAATGATCGTAATGCCCAGTCACCGGTTGAACAGTGGTGTTTTCTAAAAATGACGGTTATTGTTCTGATGAACTTTCTCTGTAGTACCTAGAATGAATTTAAGCACAGTACTTGATTGTCAACATGGACTCATCATTTTGAAGTTCAAATGGCTACATGGAACCATGGTTCTATGAAACAGTTTCTTCTATCGCACTTCTCCTTGTGGAACTCTTTTTATTTCTTGCTTCCCCAAACATCTTCAAAAAATGCAATGTCAATTGTTATTTTCTGTTTTCGTAATTCCTCTATTTTTTTTGTTCTCACTACTTAATACTTGTAGGAGGATGTTCAGGAAGAAGGGAGTTAAAATTATTCTATTTCATTATGAAACGAGATGGAAAGCGCATTTTTTTAATAAGTAGAGCACCTTAAAGATATCATGGACATAGAAAATTTAGTCTCGACTGTACCAGAAAAGGTACACATCAACTATACAGAAAACCTAATGACAAACCACTTTATATACACATATCTTTCAACCATCCGCCATCAGTAATCAAGCAGATCCCACAATTAATTAACCGCAGGTTATCTGACAATTCTTTCAGTGATTCCATCTTCAACAAAACCAAGAAAGATTATGAAACAGCCCTAAAAGAAGTGGATTTTCGGCAACACTCCCATGTTAGAATTTTTGGGTAGTTTTTGTACTAGTGAGACTGATGTACTATGTACTAATGAGCTGACTCATTTTATAGTCCACCAAGAGAAGGATTAACCAATCAGAAAGCTCAAAATATTCAATCCGACGTGTATAAAGGCAGCCAGTTTGTTTTTTCTCCCAAAATATCTTCACTGCCAACCTCTGATATTGAAGACTACGGACTTCACTGGATTCCATATTCAGAGACTACGGCAAACATGGTCAATATCCCATACGCACCACACACCTCAAAAAGCCAGCAGGAAAATAAACAACAAATTATTCAACTCACCTTTCAATAAAAACGTAAAAACAAGAGGAGGAAAAATATTCATTAAACTTATGCTCAAACATTTCCTTCATCTATCACACTCCACATTTAACAAAAACATTAAAAATCAGCTACACTTGCACCGAGAACATGACACAAATAATAAAAGAGCAGGAAAACAACTATCAAATCACATGCACAAATCAAATCCAAATGTAACTACAGAGCAAAGAACGAATGTCCCTTAAATGGAAATTACTTACAGAACAATCTAATATATCAAGCTACGGTAAAATCAGCAGATAACAAAGAAAAATATGCATAGCAGTAACTGAAGGAACATGGAAACAAAGAAACTACGCACACAAAACATTATTTAGAAATAGTAAATACGCGAACTGCACAATGCTTTCTAAATGTATCTGGGAAATTAAAAACAAAAACTAAATCGCACCTAAAAGATCATGGAAAATAAGAAAAACAGCATCAGCCAAAAACAATAAATCCAAAAACAATAAATCCAAAAACTGTCTGGAGGAGAAAATATCTATAATTAGCTTCTCAGACCAACACAAATTACGCAATAAACGATAAGAACTGATCTCAAAATGCAGACACGAATATGAATTTTTACTCCGTTACTTAAAAATCGAAAACTAAAACCAAACAAGAACAAAAATAAATAAGAATAAAATTAAAAAAAATAAGTAAAATAAATTAATTTAAACCAATAAATATGTAAATAAATTAAATAAATAGTAAACAAAATAACAAACCGCAAATGCAGGCATAAACACAAGTAAACATAATAATAACAACCAACTACAAATAAGAAACACCAATAATAAACTAATTTCAAACAACAAAATAAAATAGGCATAAAACTGCACCTGGATCCACATTTATTTCCACTCAATGGACCCTAGAATAATTCGAAACATAACCGTTACCGTCTACCCAAATAATTTCTTACAATAATGCGATAGGCCTAGCCATAATGCACCACTAACAAGGATATATAAATAGTCGAGCCAAAACAGCGCACATAGCCTGACGACTGCATTTAAGCATGAAACCGACTGTTGACCCTTGTTATATATACAGTATGTCCTTAAAATCTGGACAAATATGCAAAAATGCATATTTTCAAGAAATTAAATAATCAACAACATTTTAATGAATTGGAATATCAACAAATAACATCTTCAATGATTTCTAGCATTTGTGATGCAAATGTTGATGCGCTTTGCAAGATTCATGCAAATTCAATGCAATAATTCCAGTTTGCCGTCAATTTTTGCACATCCACTCTTTATGCGTTCAATCAAGTGTGTAGCATCTGTGATTTTCATTGAGTACACCTTCTTTAGCAAGCCCCAGAAAAGATGCCAATTCTTTCTTCTTTCGGGAAAATCATGTTTAATCTGTGGAGGTACAAAAATATATAGTTAATGAGATTTCCTATGTGTCCAGACCTTAGGGACACCATATATGGGAGGCCTTCATCAAGTGCCCCGGGTCAAGAGGGTGGCTGCTGGAAGACCCTATGTCTGGCAATAGAACTCTGCACCATGCCAAACAAGCAGGAGAATCTAGTCATGGCTCTCAGACAATTTCTGCGACCACATCACCCCTTACATCCCCAGACTGCAACCCCCTTGATTATGTGTGGGGTGCAGTTGAGAGAGAGAGATTAACAAAACTCTTTGTAACACCAAACATGAACTAAAGGCAAGCATTATGGCACCATTCACCAACTTAAAGAAGGAGGCCGTCCAGGAGAGTTACAGGAGATTTCAAAGTCAGAAGAACGTGATTGAAGCTAATGGCGATTTTATTGAATAAAATATACTCTTTAGTACTTCAAGGTATTTTTGTGTAATTTTGGCAAATCTGCTAAAATGTGATGTCAGTGTAATTTTTATTACATTACAATATTTACATTATTTTCAGCAAGATATTTTTCGTAGATTTTGCAATAGATTTTACAATAGAAATAAATCCTATTCATCCATGTTAATGAGTAAAAAAGTATTCGTACAATGCAAATTTCAGATTCTAAAACTTTGAATTGCTTTAATACTCTAGATTATTCAAGTGGAATATTCTAGAATGTTCCAATAATGTTATCAGGAGTTATTTTTTAACCTAAAAAATACAAACAGAACATTCTGTAATTGATATTCGTGCAAGAAGGTTATCATCATGCCAAGAGGTAAAGAATTGACAAATTCGCAAAATGGGATGATTGTTACGATCAGGAAAGAAAGTAAAACAACCTGAATATTACATTTATTATCATTAAGTCATTCATTTCATAATCTGTGTCACTAAACGGATAATAAGCAATGAAATTCATAGGAACAATCTAAAGTCAGGCTCCCCTCGGAAAATTCCACTGCTATTGAAAAGACACCGAGATGCCTGGTTGAAATTTGTTCCTGAACATAAGGATGAGGAAAAATTGTATTAGGAAAGAATATATAGACAGACGAAACCCAAATTGAGTTGTTTGGACGTAGAAATCATGTATGGAGGAATGGTGACGATGCCTTCAAACAAAAGCACACAATTCCAACAGTGAAATTTGGTGGCGGCAGAATCATGGTTTGGGGATGTTTTTCTGCAAAAGGCATTAGTCGCAGAATATCAAAATATTTTGGAATGCAGATTTAATGATTTCGATTGAAAATCTTGAACTTCCTCCTGACTGGATCTTCCAACAAGATAATGATCGCATGCACACTGCAAAATCTTCGAGTAAATGGCTTGCTGAAAATAATGTAAATATCCTGAAATGGCCAAGTCAGTCCTCAGATTTAAACCTATTCGAGAATCTGTGGTGTTATTTGAAAATTCAAATCCAATAGAGAGCTCCAACAAACATCCCATATCTGAAGAAAAATGGAACAAAATACCAAATAAAATTTGCAAATCATTGAGAACTATAAGAAGAGGTTGCCTGCTGTAAAAGGGAATAATGGTTATTCTACAAAGTATTAAATAAAGATTATATGTCCTTTTTTTATTGTACGAATACTTTTTTTACCCATTAAAATGGATAAATGTTTTTTTTCTATTAAATCAATTTTTTCCTGTTTTCTATGCATATTTAGTTATTATGCATCTGTGTACAGTTAATTATATGAAAAGTATGTTCATTCATTAGTTGGAAATACAATAAATGAAAAATTTGTATGTGTACGAATATTTGTTTCCCCAACTCTCTCTCTCTCTCTCTCTCTCTATATATATATATATATATATATATATATATATATATATATATATATATATGCATACACACACACATACACACATATATATCTATATATATACATGGAGACAGAGAGAGAGAGTCCGACAGACAGACCGGAAGTTGCCAAGGAAAACATTCTAAATGTTTTTATCTAAGCGCTTAAAGTGTCGTCTGCCTCTCTCTCTCTCTCTCTCTCTCTCTCTCTCTCTCTCTCTCTCTCTGTGTGTGTGTGTGTGTGTGTGTGTGTGTGTGGCTCTTATTACTCTTGCGTTAACTTTGAAACAGACTGACTCTTCATCAACTAGTCAAATCTTATAATTGGATTTTTTGATAAGTAGAACCACGCGGTGCAGTTAATGAAAATGTATATCTTGTCTTGTAAATATTTGCTGAAAACATCGACACTATCTTGCTGATTGAATTAAGCGGGGTTTTTTAGTCTCCAAGTAGCTTATCATGACAATAATATATATCCTGATAATATATACTTACCTTTTTTAATATAAAGTTAAACAGAAAGTCATATCATCATTAAGCGTTCTATACCAATATGGCTGGCATTATAATGGAATGAAGGTGACAAAAGTTCAACTGATTTACATTTGGCATCTTTTTTCACTTCGGAAAAATTAAACTTGTTCATCAATGTAGAGGCGCATAAAATATATTCTTTGCAGAACTATAGGGTGGAGTTTTTAAATACTATTTCCACCCAGTCCCAAGAGCCACTCAAGTTAGAATGTTATTGAATGACGTTGTTATAGAGAAATAAGATGTGAGTACTATGAGGATATATAGCATAGATAACGATTGATCCTAGACTAGAAGAGGTTTTTCTGAGGGGAACTTCCCCCTTACGAATGTACGTGGTATGGCAGGTCCTAGATTTGAAAGCCTGAACTGAAGGAATGTGACTCACGTAAACATTTGCCAGAAGAATTGTAATAGAGTGATAGGCTTGTGACTTTTCGCTTGTGAGTAAAGAGGTTGTAGGGTGGAAAACAAGTCAACAACTACAAGACCATGTAAACGCCTTTGAAGTACTTCAAGGCTGGAATGTGAGGAATGAGCAGCTCCAGCCAAAATATGGTAGTAATAATTCATTTTTGGTTTGATATTACTCTTATAAAGAAAGAACTTTTCAGGAGGGGAACAGTCACTTCCGGATTAGCACAAAGAACCGACCATTTTTCCATCATCTTTAGCGAGATTTGATGTGAACTTGAGTTCAAACAGACATTCGAGCCAAGGAGTTTCATTGAGAGTTCAACCGTTCATTATTACACGGGGTCTGCACGGTAATGATGAAAAATTACTCGCATAGTTTATACGGGTGGCGGGTCGTGTTGACTCTTCATTTATTATTTATTTATTTAGCGCATTTTGTGTCGCTGTGGTCACCGTTTCCTCCATCTCACAATTGTGGTTTATGGTGATATTCAAGTCAGAATAGTGCAATGGCTTGCCAGTCCCTTTTGCAGCAGGGATGTTGTGATTGCCCCGTCTCTCCTCACAATAGTGGATTTGTTTTTTTGAAGTTGCCTTCGTTTAGCCTTTGCCTAAAGAGGTAGGACCTACAAGGCAGCAGGTGTTATTAATTCAGAGTTTCTTTCTCTGAGATTGGTTGCCATCCAATGTTATAGGATAGTTCCTGCTATTTTAGTAATATAGTCTTAATAATAGCAAAGATTTTGATGATAAAATTTTGTTTTTTAAGTTAATTATGAATGCTCATTTTTTTCAGCAAGTCTTTGGGGTTATATATATATATATATATATATATATATATATATATATATATATATATATTCATGCTTAAAAGCCACCCTATCAGGCAGCAAGAAGACTCTAGATTGGGTCTTCATCACAACAGGTAGGAAGGAGTAGATGTGATATGCAACAATAAACTGCAAAAGAACTGAAAATTGATCGCTCCATATAAGTATTTACGCCATCGTTATGGTCACCACTCCCCTTCATCTCACAATTGAGGTTCATGGTGACATTCAAGGCAGAATAGTGCAATGGCTTGCTGGTACTTTTTGCACCAGGGCTGTTGTGGTTACCTCGTCCCTCTTCTCAGAAGGTAAAAAAGCAAGACGTACAAGGCAGCAGGTGGTTTGAATTTAGATTTTTTCTTCTCCTAGACAGTCGATGGTATCTGAAGGCAGTGCGCTATCTAGTCTACATTCTCTCTTCCCTCTCAGCCATACACACAAGACCCCAAAAAATACAAAGGGCGACTTGACAGCAGGAAAGTTATCAGTGTTGACAGCCAACTGCTTTCGGGCTGCACAAATTTACTTCCATTTTTTTTTTGTTTGGGATATGACTGCAACGCAGCGCGTAGGGGGGGGGTAAAAATCAGGGTTTTCCTTCCCCTAGATTGATTGACTCCCAATCTACCTGAAGCATCTGGAGTTATAAAACGCCCATTTTCTGCCTTTGCCTATTGTTATGGAGTGGTTTCACAGTGGAGGATTGTATTTGTACTAAGTCGGTCCTAAAATAGGTTCGACGTTACAAACTTGATATAATAGGTATGACACAGAGTAAATCTAGTTGTGGTCGCTGATAGTTTAGTATTCGACTAACTGTCGTCCAACATCGACTGACTGACCGACCGACCCCTGAGCAACTGACTTGTTACTCTTACTACTCGCACTTATTATAGGTGGGAAAGTCTATTAACTATAGAATAGGTGTGTTCCACTATAACACCTATTCTACAGCTTGTATCTGAACTTTGTTAGCGGCTATTTAAGACACATTGTGTTTGGGTGTCAATCTGAGGACATTGCAGAGGATGAGTTTAATGGTGATTACGAAGGTGTTTGGAGTGATCACTAGTGATGGCAATGTTATGCCTCCATTCATATTCCCACAGGACTCCAGACTCAACATGGAGACCTACATCAAGTGCTTTGAGGAGGTAGTGCTGCCTTGGATCAAGAGGGTGGCTGCTGGAAGACCCAATGTCTGGCAACAGAACTCTGCACTATGCCACACAAGCAAGAGAAACCAGTCATGGCTCAGGCAATTTCTGCGATCACATCACGCCTCACATCTGGCCACCTAACTCCCCTGACTGCAACTCCCTTAATTATGTGAGGGGCTCAGTTGAGTGAGAGAACATTAACATACGAGGGTTGGCTGAAAAGATCAAAGGCTGACCAGGATACTCTCATGAAATTTGACCAACTGAGGTTTATTTTTCAACATAGTTGCCCGTGCGGTCCACACACTTCTTCCATCGGTGTTGAAGTGCTTGGATCCCATTGGTAAAGAAACTTTCAATTTATTGGTGAAAAAATTCCTCAAAAGCAGATATGATATCATAATCACAGCAATATTGGTTCTGAGCCCAATGTTTTTTTCCCGTTAGGGAACAGATGATAATCAGATGGGACAAATCAGGTGTAATAGGAAGAGTGACAAAGTCTTAGTCACGTACAGCAGCCATTGAAACCAAGGACTCATGTGTTGGAGCATTCTCCGGATGAAACAAAACCCCTTTCGTCAGTTTTCCTGTGCGTTTAGTCTTTACTAGCAGTAGAGCCCGGCACTGCCCGGACATGTAACAGTAAGAGATAGATCAAGTATCGACCGTCATAAAGACTGAAAAATAAAATTGACAAAGATTATTGTTTAGTTTTTTTTTCTTTTTTTGTTTTTTTACAAATTGGTCAAACCCAAACTCAAACAAAAACATTGTTTTCAATCGTTATGAGTCTACCGATTGAATAGAATTTTATTATAAACAATTGTCTTTTAAATGGAATTTTTAAAGCATTCTGAATGTAAAAATAAAGAAAAAAGTGTGCAAGACAATAAGAAACACTACCTGCCAAAAAAAAAAGTGAAGTTTTGTTGAAATCGGTTGAAAAATGTAGGAAATCCGGTCCCATATATAAACGAACACACACACACACAAACAACCTGGGTTTTATAATAAGTATAACTCGATAGGAGTTGTCCCTCTTTCATTCCGTGAAAGCAATGCCTCTTAATCATGTTTTTAAATTGATTTCGCGTAAAAACAATTGTGTTTTTCCAATTTTTGACGCTGTCAGAACCACCGCAAGGTAATTTTACGTAGTCCTGTGAAGTTTTGTTAAAATTGGTTGAAAAATGTAGGAAATCCGATCCAATATACAAACGTACAGACACACACACACACACACACACACACACAAACTGGGTTTTATAATAAGTATGATATCCCTTCGTAATTGCTTCAGCAAATTGGCATAGTACTCTTCATTGACGGTGTGACCTGTTTGATGATAGCCAATAAATACAATGCTTTTACATCCCAAAAAACTAAGGCCATCACCTTTCCTGTAGATGAAGCGACATTGGTCTTATTTGGATTTTCTCTTTGTTTCAGGTTCAAAGTGTCGAACTCAGCATTAATCTTGGTTTAAGACACGTTCAAGGAAAGCAGCTGAATCTGCCTCAAACAATGTCAGATTTCCTCGTGAGGTGATCAAACCGGTGCGCTTTTGATCAGATGTCAGAAGACGTGGCACCCACCGAGCAGAAATCTTTGTGATACTAAATTCATTAATCAGAACATTCTCAACTCTCTAGCAGGATATTCTAATAGAATTGGCTATTTGATTTATAGTCAATCGCCATTGTCTGTCATTCATCGCCACATGGCGAATACGATCACTGTTTTCCTTGGCGGGAGTCGCAGGACGTACAAGACGTTCATCTTCAAGTCTCTCCTTTCCTTTCGTAAATACAGCTTCCCACTTTTGCACTGATGGTAAGCACATCTTCTAATCTAGCAACAATGTTAATATTAATGTCCTTGGAGACTAAACCCTTTTTCTGCTGGTACTTGATAACACCACGATGCCAAATTTTGTCCATTTTTAAGAAAAGTCGGTACTAGTTACTTTTGAAGTCTTCCTTGATGTTATGGGGTCCACCCCTTTTTCATACAAGTAGACTCGCCCAGTGTGTACTTGTACTGTTGCCGGTGAATACCCGGGAGTGAGACGAGAGATACACTGATACATGGATACAGTGAGAGAGTGAGGTATCCGCTTTGTAGGAGTCACAGTTGCGAGCACGTAGACTCAGAAGGAAGTCATACTTCGATACTGAATTTCCCAGACTGTATTTATATTATTATTGCTACTAACCGCATTTCTGGAGCTACTAACCATATTACCAATTGTATTATTACGTCAATACATTTATTTGCATTCCTGCATTTGTCATTCATTTGAGACCGGATTTCATCCCGGAATCCGCAACACTTGAACAGTCAGATGTCAGGTTATATGAAGAGAAAGAATATAGTTATTAATAAGAAGAGTTGAAATGAATGCATGTAATATTTCATGGTAAACTTATCAGCTTTTCAATCGACCATCGTACCTGGAAAGAAACAATGCAGTTATTAATAAGAAGAGTTGAAATGAATGCATGCAAGATTTCACAGCTCGAGCATCACTCTTTCATTATAAGCCTATCAGCTTTTCAGCCTACCCTCGTATAAATATAACCTAATTTGAAGATCCTTGATGAGAATGGTGAAACTTAAGTTGCTAAGGTATTTATATTTTACTAGAAAGACTTTTATAGTTTTCCTATTTGAATTTTCTGATGAATCTTAATTCTTACGTTAATTATTGAATAAGTTCCGCAACAATAGGATATCCGTAGAAATTCCCTTATCACGTGGTTAAATATTTGAGCTTGACAGCTTTAAAAAAATATTGCAATAACAATGATAAAAATGAATGCTGGTCGTTATTTAAAGAAGTAAGGGGGTACAAATGAAAAGATTTGAAATTGACAACTTTTTCCATTTCACTGAAACGTTAAAAATTTAGAGCTTCCCATCTTTATTTTTCCCACTTCCTTCTTTTCCTTTCATTTTCGGGCTGAAACCAAGTAGCGTCTTTGATATGTCTTTTATCTCTTCGTGCGATCAAAACGGAATAGTCCATTATTTATATTAGCAGAAGACGTTAAACAATTCTTTCTTCTTTTCTTCTTCATTTTCTCGCTGAAACCAAGTATGGTCTTTTCCCCCATCTTTCCACACAATCAAAACGCAATAATTCATTATTTATGAGGTATTGGCAGGGCGTAAAGGTCGTTCAAACTAACAAATGGAAAAACAAGCGCAATTATAATAGGATGCTATTATTGTTTTAGATGTTTAGAAAGTTTGAATACTTGTTCAGTCTGTTGCATTCACTTTCACACCCAGATCAATGAGAGAACAACCTCTTCTCCCACAAGATATTTTATATACTGTTGTACACTCGATACAAGGCCCGAAAGCCACTCAAGGTAAAGGGTTACTGAATGAGGTTGTTGTAAGATGTGAATATTATGAGGATATGTGGAAAAGATAATGGTTGACACTAGAATTGAAGAGGTTAAGATCATAGTGATCGGAGAAGCATAACCTGGGGAGTTTGTTCCACAACATAGCAGTTCTGAGGGAAAAGCTGCCTAAGTAGTACTCTTTTTAAATTCAACCCAAGCAAAGCAATAAAGCTGCTAAGACGCAAGGGGGCCACTTCAAGTTAAAGAGAAGAAAAACTTTTAAAAAGAACCGGAAATCCAATAATAGTATGAATAAAAGTAGTTTACAATCTACATTGAAGAGAAGTAATATATTCCTGTAACATAGTTTTATTTATTTTGGTCGCATTAAATTTTTTTTAACCCCATGTCATTTCTGACGATCTAAAATATTTGCAATTTGTTTCTGAAATTTAATCAGAAAGGTTGAAAATATAAATTTCTCTGAAACAATCTGCTTTCTTTTTCTCTGTACGGAATAAAAAAAATAAAACGCCGTATTTGTTCGCGACCAGGTTTACAAAAAAAATCTGGGTTTTCAATTTAATTACGGAGCAAATTGTTCATTAAAAGGTCATCACCCACGAGACAGCGTTCGGAAGGAAGAATAATTTGGTAATGGAACAACAAAAAAGGCACTTGAAGTAGCTGGCAAAGTATAACAAATTTTATGAGGAAAAGGTAAAAATCCTAGGGCGGCTAGTAAAAGTGTTTCGGTGATAGCTAGCTAGCTAGCTAGATAGATAGATAGATAGATAGATAGATAGATAGATAGATAGATAGATAATGGACATTTGATAGATAGATAGATAGATAGATAGATAGATAGATAGATAATGGACACCCTGATAGATAGATAGATAGATAGATAGATAGATAGATAGATAGATATGAACACACTCATAGATAGATAGATAGATAGATAGATAGATAGATTTAATGCCAGGCGAGCACGGTCCTCCACGGATTCTTTTTCTTTATTATCTATGAATCTCCATGACTTTTTTAGAAAGATATTGGAGTGATTTCCTGGTGCCTTCTACAGTTTCTGGAATTCTGACTTGTCCTTCTCCCATACGAGAATGCACAGTCTGATCATTTGTAATAGTTTATACCGATGATACGACGATATACGGGCGCACCTCAAATAGTTTTGACGATCAGAGATTGGCAGCTGACCTGCCTTCCGATCTGACACTGACTTCACAGTCAGGGAAAAAATTGCCTGGTTACATTCATTGCCTCTAAAACCAAACTGGTTACATTCCATCACCGCCGAGGGCACCTCGGCGTGGTGTAATTGTTAGCAAGCTTGTTTCGTTAGATCAGTTACGACTGAAAAGTGAGTTCGTTCCTCACTAGATGTTCCATACTTTTGGCTTTCTGCCTCATTAAAGCTGCGCTTAGAAAATAACCATTCCATCACCGCCGATCAGACCACAAACTGCCGCCAGTCACGATGAATGGATGTCCGCTCGAGGAGGCCACGTGCCACGAGAGGATTTTTTGGCCTCAAACACACACCTGGCCTCAAATAGAATTCCTATATACGATCCATCGCTAAAGATGCAGGTAAAATAATCGGCTTCCTGTACCGCTCCAGTTAGTACCTGACACCTCATGCTATCCTCTACCTTTATAAGAGGCAAATCAGGCCCAAAATGGAGTACTGCTGCCTTATTTGGGCAGGAGTTGCCCAGACATCACTTTCCTTTCTTAATAGAGTTGAAAAGTGTCTCCGAGTCCTCGTGGGAGAAAAATTATTTTCCATAGTCCAACATCTCTCTTTCACGGGCGGGATGTGGCGAGTCCCTCACTGCTCTATCGCTACTACCACGCAAAGTGCTCGGAAGAACTGCATTTGCTGGTTCCACCAGGTCAGATCTTCACGCCTAGGAACCGCCATGCGACTTACATAGTAACAAATGGATAAAAGCGCTCAATATTAGTGATAGAGCGTATGTAAATATAAATAAAAATATATAACTGTAACTGCAGAGTAAAGAACAAATATCCCTTAAATGCCAACTGCTTGCAAAACAACATAATATACTAAGCCACGGTAAAATCAACAGATATCGATGAAAAATGTAATAACTGAACGACTCTGGAAACTATGCACACAAAACATCCTTTGCAAAACATCCTTTCTAAACATATATGGGAAATTAAAAACAAAACACAAATTGCATAAAAAATATGGATACAGCAAAAAATCCCAAAACCGTAAATTCTGTCTGGAGGAGAAAATAACCATAATCAGCTGTCAAGTCCAACACAAATCTCAAAATGCAGACACGAAAACAAATTTTTGCTACGCTACTTAAAAATCGAAAAGTGAAAAGTGAAAACGAACGCCTTGTGAAGAAATCGCTATGATAAATGCAAATACATATACTATACACAACGCATTACGAAGGCCCAACTCAACATAAATAGACAGTATTTGAAACTAGTATGGAGTAGTATTTGCTAATTTCAGTGCTTGTATTCGATTTTTCAGGGATTTGGTCAAGTTATCAACAATCTTCTGATTCATATTGTGCCACTCCTTTAGCAATGTTTCTTTAAAGGTTGACACTGACGTGATTTTGATTTCACGCTCTCGAAGTTTTCTGTCAAGGTGCTCCCAAACGTGCTCTATTGGATTCATGTCAGGACTTTGGGTTACCCATGGCAGTGATTTAATTATTTGCGATTCCTTCCAGGCCTTTGCTACATTGCTTGCACTCCATCTTAAAAAAGGAAGACATACTTGTCAATCTGATTAGTTTCAAATAGTGGGAGTAGTCCTTTCTCTAATATTTGACAGTATTTTGGACCATTCAACCGCTCGTCAATAAGAATCAGTTCAGATTTTTTTCAAAACCAGACAGCGCCCCACACCATTATTCCAATCCCTCCATGTTTCACGGTCACCTGCAGACATTCCGTGTTCCACGTCTCATTCTGATTTCTCCAAACATAAACCAATCACGAATTCGAATATTGGCAAAATTTACTTTAATTTACTGTAATTTGGTCAAATAAGAAGATGTGTGTCTGTGTATGTTCGTTATACATTTCTCTCGAACTTGACACACTGATAGCTTATGCTTTAGTAATGGTCAAAACCCACTTTATTTTTCAGGACCCCCGTGTATGAGGAAAACCTGCGAAAAACTTTTTAAAAAACAGTTTTTTTTTCCATAATTGCCTGATTTTTCAAACGATTTTCTTCAAATGTGACATGATCATTACTTATGACACAACAATTGTTTTGATTAATTTTTTAAGGTCATTCGCCTTAATCGCAAAAAATCCGCAAATAACTACAAAAAGCTCTTTTATATTTGCCATGAACTTCCCAACTAATTCTCTCGAAATCTTGCCCGATCATTATTTATGCTTCAAGGAATGTTTAGAACTAATTTTGTATCAAGTTAATTCGTTTTGAATTTGCGATTTATTTGATTAAACTGATTAAACTTTACTTCGCTCCAAATTTGGCAATAATATTACCCATGCTTAAAGGATTGCTTTAAACTAATGTTTTAAGTTTATTTGCTTTAAATTGGCTATTTATTTGATTAAGCGAATTAAACTTTACTCCGCCCATGGTGAGATAAAACGGGGTGAACTGCGAGCATGACCTTTGACATGTAGTAGTGAACACAATTAATGCTGCCCCTCTTCAGCGTCTTATTTGGTATAAACTACTGCTTTAACCAAGTCTTTAGGGTTTAATCACTTCCCCCTTCTTCTTATTACCGCCCAAGATCATTATGCCCCCCTTTACACCAACATATTCCTTAATACATTTAGTCTGATAATAAGGGGATGGCTGCAAACACAACCTTTGACCTGTGAGTGAAAACACTAATAATGTTCACTTTCAGTCCCTTACTTCGTGTGAACGTCTGCTTAAACCACGTCCTTAGTGTTTAATCACTTACCCCCTCTATGCCTATAGCCTGACAATAAGGGGTGGACCTTTGACCTGTTCGCGTGAACGGTACTAATTATCCAATCAATTCTTTTGACAGAGTTTCATTGATTCAGACCCTTCTATAACCTCATATATTATCATACTACACTTGGAAAGACAACAGATGGACACGAAGCTAGGATAAATTGTTAATGGACATCCAGGCATCAGGTTTGACCATTGCCTTGGCAGAGTATATACAGTCCACTCCAGCCAACAGAAGTGCTTCTACCTTTGGTTTCTGTTGCATGAAGTAAGAGGTCCAAAGTGTTTCGACGACTTAATAAGGTTTATTGGGGACGTTTACATCAGGTACAGCGAAGCCTGATTCAAACATGGGCTACTGGAAGATGATGCTCAGTGGGCAACAACTCTGGTGGAGGCTGCTACTATGCGAACAGAAAGACGTCTCCGATAAACTCTTTGCTGGGATATTGCACACGTATGAGCTCAATGATTCTGTGTCTTTATGGGATAAATGCAAAGAGGACCTTTCTGAAGACTCCAAACACAATGGGCAATTAATTCTTCGTGGCTTTGACACGGGATTCAGAGATGAATTTATAAACTGAGTGCTTATTGACATCTAAGATAGGATTGTTTCTATGAGTGGAAATTCATTGTAAACTTACGGCCTTCCCAAGTTCGCTGAATGAGTTCAAATACGATTCCAACAGGCATAATTCAGGAAACTTCCTACGACGTAGACTCTCTTGAACTCTATGTCAGCTAAAACGAGCCAAAGTTGCTTAAGAACCAGCACTTAGTTTACAGTACCATTTTCGACCCCGTTCGCCTTGGATGCACCTGGAGGGACAAGTAAAAAGTTCGTCACGAAAATCATCCTCACAAAATTACGGCAAATGAAGGACAGCGCATTCCGCCTTTAAACTATCAATTAATTTGACTTCGTCTGATTCAGCGACCTTCAACATAAGCAATGGTCCGGATAAAGCTGACGTTCTGAAATGTTGTGAGCTCATTGTCTGAAATGAGGGTACAATGGTCAACAAAGGAGCTCTCGAGGTCCTGGTTAGGACTTTGCGAGACATTATGGATTGTCATGAGAGGAGTACCTGTTCTTCTATCAGGTGATTCCAGGCAAACTCTCCCCGTTGTTCCCAAAGGATGGACACTGGAAAAGTGGACGCTCTGTAGCAACAGATCAAAATTTTGCCTCTTAAAACCAACATGAGAGCTGAAGTGCTCAGGGACCAAATTCCAGCGCAATTTTCAAAGAACCTTCTATCAGACGATGACGACAAATGTGCCATCGGATAAATCTGGAGAGATATCAGTTTCAAATATATGTTCCGTTGGAAATACTATTCACGACCTCTAATCTGCTGTCTTTCTAGATCTAGCTAACAATTTTGGTAAACCCACTTGGTTGTGCCAGAGAGCAATATTGGCTTCTCAAAACAGCAGTGTTGGAAAAATGAATGAAGAAATTCTGAAACGTCATCTGACACCGTTGCCGATCCACAAGAGGTAGTTCACATTCCATTAGAGTTTCTAAACTATTTGAACCCCTTCGGACTACCGCCCTATGCATTGCGTCTCAAAATCGGAGCCCCAGTAATGTTGCTGAGGAAGCTGGAACAGCCAAGGCTCTGCAATGAAACTCGCCTTGTGGTTCAGAAACTGCTGCCACATGTTATTGAGGGCAGTATTCTCATAGGATGTGGTATGGGAGAGGATGTATTCATACCCAGGATACCTCTACACCATAAGGTGCGGAAATCCCCTTTGCTCTGCGCAGACTTTAATTTGCACTAAGACTTTCCCTTCGCGATGTCAATCAGCAAGTCTCAAGAACAAATGCTCTCCAAGCAGGTCTATCTTTAGCTGAGCCATTCTTCTGTTGGTTCTTCTACTGGGAAGCAAAAGAAATTTATTCCCTTTCAAACGGAAAAACTAAAACTGTTGTCTACAGAAACATGTTGTAGGCTTTTCACATGCCCGCCCGTAGTCACAAATTCTCTAACATTTCAATCCTTCCAGTTTGCCCCGGTTGCCACGCATGATTTAGGTGAGTGATGCACTTCACGTATTTTTCCTTTTCTTTAAATCTTACTGAATGTGTCTATTTCTCTTTTGTCTGCATTAGATTCTGCGCCCATTTCACTAGAAGCCGTTGCCATGTCTCCGGTATACAGAGTGTCTTCTTGAAAGATTCCTCGTCGGATATTCAAACAACTGGAAGTTGAAGAACCTTTTGTGTGATTTAGGTATAATATGGTTTTCCACAGATTCATGCTATATTTAATAAACTTACTATCACAGAAGAGACTTTGTACATTTCCAAAGCCTTAAGGATCCTAAACTGTGGCACACTATCAAAGGCTTCACAAATTCTACCTTTTTTTCCTGAAATTTTCTAGGATCACTTTACTTATTAGTAGTTCATCTTTGAAATCCTTCTGTTCCAGAGAAAGAATGTTGTTTTCACTATTTATATTATTCAGACTATTGACCTCATCTTTGTCGCTATATTTATCACAACGTTTCGACCGTTGTACGCTCCGGCCTTCTTCAGGTGGTTGAAATGTCGAACTGAACCTTTTATTTTGCTCACTGTGGTAGACTGTTCTAGTTCCACGTGCGATGTTTAATGGATGTCAGTCATCAGTTATCTCCTGTTAATTTCCCTCTGAAAGTTCCCCACTGTCTTAACTGGGTATTGAACTGATACTCTTTGGGTCCTGTCAACTGAACTAACCAACACCTTTATCCACTGTGCTATGTATCATTGAGGGCACATCTTTCTTTCATTCTTTCTTGTTCTTGTTTAATCCATTTTGCATTTGAATTATATTCCTTTGGCTTACCCCCAAATATTCCCCTCCAAAATGCTTGCATTTCCTCAACAGATGGTGGCTTTTTGACTTTTATAATGTACTTTTCCAATTTCCCCATAAAACATCTTGAAGTCCGTTTGGAATTACCTTATTTTGTCGATAGAATCTATCGTCTTGTTCTCTGTGCCTTTAATTGCAGTTTTTGTCTAAGTATTTCCTTGATTGGTGGAATTTTATTCACTGTTTTAACTTTATGTTTCTACTTGATCGTACTTGCTTTTTTGTGTTGAAACATTTGAATTTCTTGAAATTCTATCTAATATCGATAGGCCACATCTGATTTCCTCAATTTCTTGCGTTAATTTTGCCTTCTAAGTAGGATTTTTTGTCTTTTGTTTAATCTTTTATTTATCTTGATATATTAATGTTTCAGTAGGCATCAAAGCTGTTGCATATATGACATTATTTACCTCTGTGATTTATTCTTGTGGTTTGTCCGTTAGCAATGTTTGCAATGCAGCGTTATATGTTTGCATATGTTTATTGGACTTTACATATGAAATTGTTGTAGCTGGTCTCTTTCTGATATTTATGTGCGTCTTACTTTGCTGATTATTTAAATGATGTGGTTTTTCACTTCAGTGATTTCAACTGTTGTTTTCAAGAAATTCTGCTCTATTGTCGTTTGAGAAATCTTCATCAGTGACAGAATCTGAATCAGTGCAATTATTTATGTCGCAGCTAGATTCTTCCGTTTTATTTCCAGAGACATCATTATTTCGTATGTCATTTATTTTAGTTTGTATCTCATCCTCTGTCATATTATTTATTTCCACTTATGCCTCATTTTTGTTTGGATTATGTCTGATTGTACTTTGTCTTATATTTAGTTTTATCTTATCTATTACTGCATTTGAGAGTCTTTTATTTCTCATGATGTCCCTACGGACATTGGCAGGCATATTTGGAATGAGATAGAGCTTTATTTTATTTCCTGCCTTATCTCTCCATATTTGGTATGCCTGATCAATGATGTTCTTTTGTGTATTTTTGAGTGCAGTGAAAAAAAGATGTCATAACTTGTTTACACTCTTCACTATTCAATTTCGTTCGCATTATTTTTATTAATTTATTTGACATTAAGTCGCCAGGTCCAACGTTGGAGTTAATCTGGTTTTGGTGATCAGGTGTTTCATAGCTGATGAAAGAGTTTGTTAAGTGACAGTTTTTTCGATCCCTGACTCGTTCCTCTCCGTTTTTCCTCCTTGTCTTTCTGGGTGACGAACGATCTGGTATGAGCTTTTGTTTGTAAACAGTGAAATTTACATATTATTATTATTATTATTATTATTATTATTGTTGTTGTTGTTGTTGTTATTTCTTTTGCTTTCTTGTGTTTACTCATT
Source organism: Acanthosepion pharaonis (assembly GCA_903632075.3). Lineage (NCBI taxonomy): Eukaryota > Metazoa > Mollusca > Cephalopoda > Sepiida > Sepiidae > Acanthosepion > Acanthosepion pharaonis. Next base: position 97,270 of record CAHIKZ030003576.1, on the reverse strand, counting down.
TCATTCCTGGGATCCCGACCAGAGACTTAAGATCAGAAATAGTATAACATTTTCCACTGAGCATTTAAAAAACAAGTCACACATATTTTACATCGATAAAGCCCTTCGTAAGGTGCGACCTGTACTTGAAAGGACATTTTTTGTACTTCTTTAAGGCATGGGCTACCAGGAATCCCTTCAATGATTCTATTTGAATCTTTTCCAATCAATCCGAGGCTCTAACTTCAACTCGAATTGTTGATGTCATCACGTGTCACATTTTTGGGATTTCAATTTCAAAGTCCTTGTATTTTGATAGTTTTTTTTTAAGATCTTCAAAGTTAGATTACAACCTGCAGGAACTGCCATATCAATAAGGAGACGCTTTTTGTTTGCCGTCTCTAATAACAATGTCTGGGTGGTTAGCTTTGGTTGTTCTGTCTGTGTGTATTGTTTAGTCCCATAGAATTGTAACAGGTCCTATCTCCGTAACCGGGTCTGGTTGGTGTTCATACCAGTTTCTTTCAGTTTCCTTCCCGTAGAAGTTGCAGATTTTCCAGTGCAGATACTGGCCCACTCTGTCACGCCGGGTTTTATATTCAGTGGATGCCAATGCCGTGCAACGTGATACAAGATGATCAATCGTTTCTGGATATTTACCACAAAATCTGCATTATTATTATTATTATTATTGTCATTATTATAATTCTTATTATCATTATTATTATCATCAACAGTTTTCGATGGTAGCTTCTCAATATTCTAATGTTAGTAAAGCTGTCATTATGGTGGCTTCAATTCTTCCATCTTGTTTGCATTGATCCTTGTGACAATTCCAAGCACTCGAATAATCATCGGCATGACTATTACCTTCATGCTCAAGTTGTTGCTTTTTCGTTCTTTTTTTACTTTTAGCAATATTTGTATTATTATTCTTATAGTTTCAGGTAATAATTTTTAAAAATAAATAGGAAAAAAATCGATCGGTTCGATAACAATAAAAATGAGCTCTCTGAACTTTAAAGACAATTTTCTCAAATCAGCCCCACAACATTTTAGAGAAACAATAATTTTTCAGTCAATTTCAAGTCATAAAGCGACAACACATTATCGTTAATAAAAGAAAATTGTTTCTGTTATTAATATCCTTGATTTTTAAACTTGACCATTGATCTTATTTGATTTTTAATCAATTTTAATTTCGACATCCAGGAAAATTAAATTGAGCAACACAATTTTTTTATAGAAACATTAAGATACTGTAATATTTTACATATATTTTTTATTTTTCTGAAAGAAAATATAAAAGTGATTGATTCTTTATGAAAAATGCGTTCATAAACAGGTTAATGCTTTTCCTGTTCTTTGACTTTTTAGTGAATCAAAAGTGCACATTTTAACAAGTGAGAAAATCACACACGAAAAATAGTCGTTTGAAAGTCGTTGCATGAAAACAAACAAAAAAACAACGAAATTAATACTTTCCTACTTGCGTGACCCTCAAATAAGAAACGGCGTACGGACACATCACGTTGAAACATCGGTTTTCGTACGATCACCGAAGTTAAGCAACGTCGAGTCTGGTCAGATGGGTGCTGTAAGCTTTGATGTGCCGGTGGTAAAGCTTACGCCCAATCCCGTTAAAACACCGGTTTTCGTACGATCACTGAAGTTAAGCAACGTCGAGCCTGATCAGTACCTAGATGGGTGACAGTTTCGGAATAATAGTTGCTGTTGGTGGTGTAATGAACAGCTCAGTATTAGAAATCGAAGAGCCAAGTTCCAATTAGGTTCGTTATATTCACTTACGCGACAATTACTAAATCAGCACATTCACGAGTGAACGTTTTAATCCACGGAACACTAGCTTCAGTCAGTTATCTGCCATGTGGGATAAACGCTTAGGCGATCATGTATCTTTCGATACATGACTGACGAGGCAGATTTTTTCCCGCGGTAGGTTGCCATTTCTTTTTGCGGTAGACCAGCTGCCATCGAAGGCTATAGAACCCGTCTGTCCTGCTATTTACCCATAGCTGGGGAAAGAAGAAGAGGATTCATACCTTTCCCAAGGGTAAGTGAATGTAATGGAATTCGAACTCGGCTCTCTGATTACTCAATTCGAGCCGCTATCCATTACTCCAATCCGTGCCTCGTGAATTAAAACGTTGTTTCGTGAATTTGCTGATATAGTAATTGTAAGTTCAATTCCCCGACCGGGTAGTGGAAATATGGTGAGAATAACTGAGCACTACTTAATAATAAGCGATATCCCTAGACATGAACAGTAGGGCAGATTAATATTTTTACTTTCTTTAGAAAATCATTATTGCATTCAGGGTGAAAGCTGGGGTTTGATTTGATGACTACTGACACCAAAAATTACATTCATAGCTTCTACGAATTTTTTAGCATTTGCTTTTAAATATCGTCTGAAAAAAGTTTACGTAAATACCTAATTTCTACGGGTTTTTGCTTACAAACTGGCTTCAAGTTTTACTATTACAAGAATAAATACAAATGAAGTTGATATTTTTTGTATTAGATACATTGAATGGAAAATATATTCAAACCTGAATTCTGATTATGAATCACTACAAGCAAGATATGTAATTTTGTTTACTGTATTCGATAAGTAAAAACAATGTAAAAATTATAAAAGATTACAAAAAAGACGACTCAATGAATACTATTTGTTAGATCATAATTAATAAAGACAAAAAATAGATAAAAGTGTATATAATAACATAATATTGCTGGCCACAAATTGTAAAACAATTTTTTTTTAAATTTGCATTGTTTATTGGAAATCACACTAAAACCACTTCACTGTATAACATATTATACAATGATATATAATATAATAATAAAATAATATATTATACAATAATATAGCTAAACTGTTCATTATAATTTCCTTTTGAAGTAAATGAAGGCCTTATTTATTGTCACAATGATTTAGTAATAATGTGCTTGTTACATGCATTTTGTTTATATACAATTTGTAAAGCTTTAGTAAATTCTAAATTTTATAATTATAAGGCCGTGCTATAAGGATTTCACTGATCACCGAAATCAAATTCCAACACTACGATTGTCCAGCATTCACAACTATAAAGGAGGACTGATATTACGCTACGTTTTCATACTCTTTTCTTTGTTTCTGAAGAGATTTTCCTGTTTCTTAATACTTTGCTTAGTTTTAAAAGGCATTTTTCGCTATTCCAATGCGTCTTTGGATTTCAGTGTCGCTGTTAGAACACTTCGGAGATACTTAAATTTCTGTAATATTTTGATTTTGATATTTCCAATTTGTAATTTGCATGTTGGGCTGTCCCTTTTGCTAACAACCATGAATTATATTTTCTTGCAATTGATCTTTACTCCTTTCTTCTCGCTTTCATTCGCTACCTTCTGTTGGAATTTTTGCAGTTTTCTTTCTGTGTCTTTTATCAACACTGTGTTATTTCTATATCTTATATTGTTAAGATTGTAGCCGCCAATAATGAATCCTGGTAGAACTTCTAATTCTCTCTGAAGCGCTTCGCTCTTTTGGTTGATTAAGTCCGGTGAGAAGACACAACCTTGTCTCACACCCTTTTCTATTTTTGTATGTTTACTGAATTCATTTTCTAGACGCATACAGGCCGTTTTGCTACCAGTATTGGTTTTGGATTATTCTAATATCGTTCCCAGATATGCGAAGGTTAACGACAACAGTTCTTTGTGATGCACTGTCATATAGGAAGAAAATGAGTAACTACCGACACCAAGGTTCGAGCGTGGCACTCTGGATTTATGAATATATGTTTTCCGCCAGGCGTATGAATAGCGGTGTCAGGCTACTGACTGCAGTGATTATTGAGCGACTATTGAGTGGAACTATCCAGTCGAATTAGTGTGAATTATTGTGCGTCGCTGAATTTACCGGACATTAAGCCGAGCCACGCTACTAACAAGCTATTCACTCAAATGGTTAATTATCTTTGGTTGACTTTTACTTCTTTGTTCTATTTAAGTAATTTATTTGCGGTTCTAAATAAATACTGCTTTATCTTAATATCTATTTGATATTTATGCTTTATATGCTTTATCTATTCTACATAATCTTGTGATATACTTAATTGTTAACGGCCACTGTACATTACAAAATGTACATTATCAAACGCAGTTGCATAATCTATAATAATACGTGTACATCCTTTTGAATACACATTTAAAATACGACATGCTTTACGAGATGAAAAGTAGGTCATCCACTTCAGAGGCGGCAAAAAAATATTATTTGCATTGCCTATGGAAAACTAGATTAGTTACAGAGAAATGTTCTTTTTATTCAGTTTCTCTCATGGAATTATGTCCCCCATGATACCAAATCATGATCTCTTAACTGTTGTTGCATAAGAAATGGCAGAACAGAACGCCTTGTGAGTGATGAAATTTTCCACCCTACAACACCTTTCCCCACAGGCAAAGCGTTGCTATCCTGTCGTTAATCAATCGCTATTTTCATGGCAGATGTTCAGGCGAACTACATTCTTTACATCCACATGTCTAAACATCCACAGCTACGACCCGCCATACAAGTACAGAGAGCCGGCTCATCCCCGTTCGCTTCATATTCCTTTGGTAAGGAGGAAGTTTTACTTAGAAATCTTCTTCTCCAGAACAGTTATGGTCTGAAACAGACTCCCAAGAGGATGCTTCCCCGAACACTACTATCTTCAGGTCTAGAGTCAACCTTAATCTATCCTACATAATCAGATGTTTTTTCTTGCTGCTTCCTTGTACACAATGACAATAAATTCATTTGTTAATGCTCTACCTTGAATGACTCTTGTGGCTTGTATTAAGATAACAATAATATACAAACAATGAGGTTTAAAAGAAAATGGGAACTAAAAGGACAATTATATTAAAAATCAAGAAGAGATAGTTGAAACCCCTGCGTAATATAAAGAGAAAAGAAGGCTTGGAAAAGTTAATGCGCTCAGAAAATAATGAAGATAAGATTTGATTTGTTTTTTAAAGCTTATCAAACTTTTTGAAGTTATTTAAGGCTGAAACGATTTTGGATTGTGAGAATTTGTTTGACGTAATAATGATTTCCTGATACACGTCTTTAAGTCTAGGGTCAACCGTTATCAATCCTACAGAACATTATAATAGGCCCCTTTTGATCCCTCGACGGTACTCCCTTACAATAACCCCATTTAGTAATGCTCTACCTTGAATGGCTCTTGGGCTTTGTATTTGGTAAACGATAGTAGAATAAAACTGTTCTATACAACAATTAGAAGTCACCTCCATCTCCATGAATTCGGTAAGTCTCAAATTTTTCATTAATGAGTTCTTTATGATCTGGCTGGCTGTCGATTCAATCAAATAGTATTTGTTCGTCCTTAAGGACAAAACTCGTTATCTTAATGGATGCTGTAAAATCATATTCAGCGAAAGAAAAATGATTACGACAGAAAAAGTCTTTGACTGTACGAAATGGGCATTTCACCCTAAGAAAATAATGCTATTTGCTTGTTGTGACATGAAGGGTGCCACCTACTAGGACATTTTTTAATCATTTCACCCCAAGCGAGACGGGAATGCCAGGGGGTTACAAGGAGTGAAGCTGGGAGAAAAGGCTGAGTATATGGAGAATTGTGTTAAGGACAACAGATGAACAGGATTTAAGAAGATAGAATATGGTGATTGACGCTGCATTTAAATTTTTGAAGATTGTAGTTATCAGGGAAGCAAGTAAGCGGGAGTTCCATAGGCGAGAAATGCAAGAAAAGAAACATAGATTAGAAATGGCAATTGAGTTTAATTAATTCAACAGTAAAAAGGTGGGACCTAGATGCCAGTCTAGTAGTACAATTAAATACATGTAGTCGGGACACCAGGAGAAAAAGATCGCCAGAGAAGAAAAATGAAAATATTTGTAGAAAAGACAGAGGGAAGCCATATCATGTCGATGAGAAAGTGACTGAAGTCTAGATGCAAGGATCGATTACATTGCAGGTCCTCATTCTTTGGATTTTGTCAAGAACCTCGAGATGAATAGAAGGAGCACCAAGACCAGATATGGCTGCAGTATTCCATGCATGGGCAAATAGTAGATTTGTAAATGTGAAAGATGGACTCTGATGAGAAAAACCCTTTGGCACGACACAGTGATCCAACTTTCCTTGCAGTAGATGCAGCTATTGATTCGGTGTAGTGGCTTCACTTCAAGTCAGTTGAAAACGTTAAGCCAACAAGGCACACTATGTTGCTCGCCAGTAGTTTAACGTCAGCCATGCTGATGACTGGTAGAATTTGATGAAATACAAAAAAACAACCAATTCTGGAGAAATGTGTCGCTCGACTGGATGTACTACACTAGTCTTTGTTGAAAAAGCGAGCTTCACTAATCAATCGGTAAGATGTATTACTCTTGGATGATATTTGCAGAACTACACATTTTTGCACGCAGAAAAATATTCGGCACTAGATATGAAAATGTTATCTCATTCACCGTTTTAACTCAAAGTCCTATTTCTTTGCATTGTTCTTTTTACAGACATTTATAACATTTTCTAACGGAAAAGCTGTACACAATTTATGAAGTGGCTAAAAACATCAAGATATTTTTTTTTCGAAACTAAGGTAATTTTATATTCAAGATATTAATAAATTGCGAACTCGGTGTCATCGAAGATGAAGAAAACTATTAACATAATGGATTTTTTTTAAATGGCCATTAAATAAAGGTCAATCAAAGGTCTAAACAAAAAAGTAACGATACTTTCTTTCCAAACTAATAATAAAAGCCTTCAAAAAAGGACCACGCCTCTTTCCAACGCTTTACAGCAAGACACTGAAGACTAGGCAATAGCCGCCCGCTAATAAAAGAGTGACAGAAGAGATAAAGTAAAAAAATGAACGAATAGGTAACGGAAATTACGCTCCTAACAATTCTTGTATCCATTTTATCTAGCGCATGCGCATATATATACAATGGAAGAAAATTTTCTCAACGCTATTATACATAGAACGACAGGCCGCAATTTTTTATTATTCATTTAATAAACATAACTTACAGTGATAATTAGGAGAAAGAATTTACACTAACGTCTGGCGCTAAACAATCTTCCAGCTGTAATTACAGTAATTGCATTAATAGAGCTGTAAAATCTGTTCTACACATATTCAGTCAGTATGTTATGTGCCATGCCTGACGAGGTAGTAGATTGACATTTCTTTCTGCGGTAGACCAGTTGCTGGGTGGGAGAAGAGTATTCATACCTTTCCCAAGGAATTGGCACGAATTACGTAAGTGAACGTAATGGATTCGACTGGAACTCGAACTCGGCTCTCCGATTCCTCAATCCGATCCGCTATCCATTACTCCACCGTGCACACATATCATAAAAGCTAATTTGTTTGTCTCGAAATACGAAGGCACATTAGCATAGAGAAAATTGCCTTCCAAAAGCTAAACAATGTATAAAGCAACAGAAAAATTTCGTTAGTAACAAAGAAAAGAGTACTTAACATCTATGTCCTCCTCTATGAGAGAGAATGCCGGACAATGTCCCCACAGATGAAGAAGAGACTTTGAGACAATAGAAATGAGGTTCTACAGAAGGATGCTGAGAATATTATGTAACATACATGTGAGCAACGACGAAGTTTTAGAGAAAATGGAAAGAAAAAGGACACTTATATTTAACATCAGGTTGAAATTTTTAGGTGCATATTGAGGAAAGAGGGCTTGGAAAATATGACACTCACTGGATATATTAAAGACAAGAGAGACAGCTGAAAACAGCGCATCACTCTACCTAACGAGCTTGCGTAAATGGATGACAGACTAAGGTGTAGGAGTGATTACAAAAAGAGAATGATTTACTAAGAGCTATAAGGACAGGAAATTATGGAGAGCCATGCACGCCAACGACCTGAAGGGACACAAGGCATAGAAGAAGAAGAAGAAGACAAATACGACGAAGAAGAAGATGACGAAGAAGAAGAATACGACGAAGAAGAAGGAGAAGACGAAGAAGAAGAAGAAGAAGAAGAAGAAGAAGAAGGAGATGACGAAGAAGAAGAAGAAGACGAATACGACGAAGAAGAAGGAGAAGAAGATGACGAAGAAGAAGAAGAAGAAGAAGACGAATACGACGAAGAAGAAGAAGACGGAAAAGAAGAAGAAGGAGAAGAAGATGACGACGAAGAAGAAGAAGAAGAAGAAGAAGAAGAAGAAGAAGAAGAAGAAAAAAGATGTTAGTAAATATCGAAATAGTTATTAAATTAACTATGCATTCTGCTTTTTATGTAGAAAATTTTCTTTTTTCTGACTGTCTTTCTTCTTCTCCTTCTCCTTCTTTTTCTATACGCGTAACCCTTCAGGACGTTGGCGATCATGGCTCTCCATGATTTTCTATCCTTTGTGGTTCTTATTAATTTTTCTTTTTTTTTTTTTTTTTTTGCTATCTTTCCAAATCCCTGTTTTGACAACCATTAGGCAAAATCGTTAGGTAGGTCATTCGCTGCTTTCTCTCTGGCCTTTAATATGTCAAATTCTCTAATCCAACTTTCCTCATGATGAGCTCTAGAAATTTCAACTGCCTCTTCCTAGTTCTAATTATTAGCGTCCTTTTGATTCTGTTATCCATGAAACGTCCTCGTTTCTCTAGTCCTGGGTATGACGATAAACTACAACCGGCAGCAAAGCCGCTGATCGTGAGATTGGGGGTTTTGAGAAGCATGACATCACCACTTAATTGCTGTTGTTTTCAAGTCTTCCCTGACTGTGGGTGGTAACACTTGTTAGGGTCCCAGCCATGGGCAAATAATAAACCCCAAAACAAAAACAAAACACTATGAAAGTATAAGAATACATTTTCATAATTAAAATACCAGCAATACATTTTTATATATTGTTGTGGCCTTGTTAGGTCTAGAAATAAAGACACAAAGATAGGAACTGAGTTAAACAAATATATTAACAGAAACAGTAACACAAACATATACAAACGAGAGTGTTACAGCAAGAATGTTCGGTTCGACTGTCAGAGCTGATTGCTGAAAACTTCCCTCTCCAAAAGGCAGTACCTGCTCCTAATTATAGCTGGGAGAGTCCATGCGTGCGTGAGTAAATTACCATAACATGCAGTGATTTTCCAAGCGTAGCTTAGATGTGGCACAAGGCCGAAAGCAGGGGAACTCAGTGAGGATTGAACTCACTACTCAGTCGTAATTGTTCTAACGAGACCAGCTTGCTAACCGTTACACTGCCTCGAGGTGCCCAACTTACCATAACATATAAAAAGATACTAACAATACATTTTATAGCAAAATGACCAGCAATACATTGTATCTATAGTTGAAGGTGTTATGGTCTGGTTCCTTGTACCACGGTGATAGTCCAAGGTAGAACCAATAAAGAAGAACTCGAACACGGATATGGAATAACACAGATATATTACAAACAGGAATATATAGAGAGAAATAGAAGTTGTTAGTACGAACAATCAGGTTTAGTAGTAATTGTCTGCCTTTGACTCGACTGACTGACTTCTGACGGACTTCACTCCAGACTTCAGACTGAACAGTATTTAGTCACCCCCCCACGAGGGCATCATGTGGCACAAGGCCGGTTTAACGTGGGATCTCCGAGCCAAAAATATGCCCTTTGAACCCGTATAAACGGGTTCAGGGTCGGTTTACCTCCCCGAAAGAGACTCCGCCCTTCGGTGTAGACTCTTTCGGGTTCCTCCCCGCCTGAAGGCAGAGAGTTCAACCGATCAGCCGGTCAGCCGGTCGCCCGACTTCGGATTGAACTCCCTGCTTCCTCTTGAGGCGCAGTATTTATTACATATGGAATAGTCCATTATGTTATTATTTGGTAAGGTCCCAGAACAGAAGGCATGTAACTGTATTCAAAATATTTAGTTGAAGCCATAAAATTGTTTAAATTATTTACATTTCAACACTAAATAACCCATGGAGACTGATAAACCACTAAACAAAATCAAACAACAAGTATGAAAGAATTCTTTCATTACATTAATCTATAGAATATCCTAAAATGTCTAAAAGAAATCAAACTATATACCAAAATACATAACTACAACATAAAACACATATATCATCGCCTCTAGTAATTATGTCTACACAAACGTGTATATGCACAAAAGCTGAGTATCATCTACCATGTATTCTATTGTGAAACCAGAATAACATATCATATTTTTATTACTTCAAAGCTCACAAAAAAATAATTTTAACATTAAATAACGCACAAGGAGTTGCTGTGCCGTTAAACAAACAAATCATATCAAATCCTCGTTGATCACATGTCCAGTCCTTAAGATTCTCAGCCTCCTTCTGTAGAACCAAATTTCTGTTGTATCTTCATCTGTACACTGTCATGTAGAAGGACAGATATTACATAACAGCTCAGTACTGTTTTCCTTGTTTCTAATGAAATGTGAAATGTTTCTTAATGCTTACAGATAGTATCTTTCGCTATGACAGTGCGCCATCTGATTTTGTGTATTATTTTCCGTCCTCTGTAAAAAAAAAATAAAATAAAATAAAACTTCCAAGATATTTAAATTTTTGTGCTTGCTTGATTTTGGTGTCTCCAATTCTAACATCGCGTAATTGGCCGTTCCTTTTGCTGAAAAACGTGGACAATGTTAGCTTCCTGAATGTTTACAAAAAATATCTCGTAGAAAAGATATATTGTGCGGTTCAGATAATCTTGCTATCGCTTGGCTGCAATTAACTTTTACAGGTGAATTAACACCAGTTTTTCACCTTTCGGACAATCAAAGCCTCTTCTTACATCTACAATTGCTCTTTCTCTCTCTCTTTTTACCGCTCTCTCTCTCTCTCTCTCTCTCTCTCTCTTTCTCGCTATCTCTTTTTCTAAGGTGTATTAGCATAATTTTCTTTCCTACTCATCTCTACCCTCTTTTCCATCCTTTAATTTCTTTTATTTCTTTCTTTCTATTTCTGTCTATTCATATCTATCTAGCTAGTTAGCTATCTATCTCAGTCTGTTCATATCTATCTATCTATCTATCTATCTATCTATCTATCTATCGCACACACTCATGCGTATTAACAATTGTTCTTGACCGTTCTCTTCTTCACCCTTTAACTATTCTCCCTCTCGCTGTCTCTTTCTTTCCCTCTCTCTGTATATATATTACCAGACCTAGGGTCTTTCAGCAGCCACGCTGACCCAGGGCAGCACGTAGACCTCCGTGTTAAGTCTATAGCTCAGTGGGAAGATGATTGGAAGCATAATGTCGTCATCACTAGAGATCTCTCCAAACACCTTCGTAATCACCATTAGACTCATCCAACTCTTTCTGAATCCTCTGCACTATCCTCAGATTGACACCCAAACTCACTGAAACGTTCGTATTGGAGCTTCCGGTGTGAATGCCAAGCAATACAGCATGCCGTTTCCAATTTTTTGATGGAGTGAATTGCGTCATAGCAGTCTTTTTCTCACAAACGGTGCCCAACTAATCTTACAACACTGTGCAGTCGACAAATTCAAAAACAAACAACGCGCATGTGCGAAATAAAAAATATAAAATGGCGACAATTTACCAATCACATCCTACACACACACACACACACGTAAATTGCTCAATACACGAAGTAGAGCAAACCTAATATAAACCTAAAGAGCCAGGCAAACCTACCTAGGTTTCACCTAAACGGATCGTCAGGCTCGAACTGGCCAAAGAGGTGAAAATGAAACAGAATATATAGCTTAAACCAAAAAAAACATATACATATATATATATATATATATATATATATATATATATATATATATATAGAGAGAGAGAGAGAGAGAGATAGTATTAGGAATTGATTTTACATTAGGATAATAAAGTCCATTTCTAATACGATATATATTATATGTATTTCTAAAGAATTAATGAATTTATTTTTAATCCGACATTTTTGTTTCCTTATTTCCGTTCTTATAGTGAACACCTCTTATTTGGAATAGACGAGCCATTTCTATTTATTTGACATTTATTTAGGTAAGTCTATCGGCCTGCGGATTCGAGAATTGTTATTCAAGGAGATATGTCCTACGGTAGGGATCGAAACTGCAACCTCTTTATCGAGGTTTGATCCAGCATGCTTTACCACTCGGACACGAAGGAATATCCAGTAAGCAATTTCAGGAAAGCACATCCCCCTCGCTCATATTTTCCCTAGAACGGGGTACACAGGTTCGATCCCTGTCGGAAGACACATTTTCATTTGTCGAATACGCAGACAGATAGAAGCAATAAACATTATATAATGGATTAAAAAGGGGTTTTCTATTTCAAATAAGAGGTATTCACTATAATAATGCCTGAAGTAATATATATATATATATATATATATATATATAAGTTGGCTCCCTGTGCCGTGCCAGGAAATTTTTCTCGCCGGAGTCGATCCTTCAAATCTACAAATCATCCATTCGCCCTTGCATGGAGTATTGCTGCCATATATGGTCTGGAGCCCCTTCTGTTTGCCTCGGGGTTCTTGATAAGATCCAGAGGCAGATATGCAATGTAATTGGCCCTGATCTGGCATCTCGTCTGCAGTCGCTCTCTCACAGACATGCCGTCGCCTCCCTCTGTCTTTTTTACAAATACTTTCATGATAACTGCTCCGATAAGCTGCTTTCTCTGGTTCCCAGACTTCATGAATTTAAGCGTTCACCTAGGCTGGCATCTCCCTCTCACCCTTTCACTGTCGAAACTGCTAAATGTAGCCGTCTCTTCTATTTCAATAGCTTCAGGTCTCACACCTCTCGCCTGTGGAAGTGCCTCCCCTTTTCTTGTTTCCCTAATAGCTATAATCTCCAAAAATTCAAATGAAGTGTCAATCGACGTTTCCAGATGCTTTGATCTTTCCCCTATCCTTCATTCATCCTTTCCTCCATCACTCCTCTTTACTCTCGCTCCAACTCTTTGTAACCCCTTGCATGCTAGTGGCTTCCCGCCTTGCTTGGGGTGAAACGCTTAATATATATATATATATATATATATATATATATATATATATATATATATAACACAGAGATTGTATTAGCACTATCCCTGGCTACCCATTTGACTAAAGTTGAATTGCTCTCTCTCTCTCTCTCTCTCTCTCTCTATATATATATATATATATATATATATATATATATATATATATAAATATGTTTCTATCTCATTGTGTTTCTATACATATATATGTGAGTCTGTGTTTTTGTGTGTTCATATTTCTCTGTCGTCCATCTTCTCCACCCTTTAATTACTCTCTCTTTCTCTCCTGTCTTTATCTTTTGTCTCTCTACATGTATATATATATATATATATATATATATATATATATATATATATATATATATATATGTGTGTGTTTGTATTTCTCTGTCGTCCTTCGTCTCCATCTTTTAATTACTCTCTCTCACTTTATGTTTCTCTCCCCCTCTCCCTCTTTCTCTCTCTCTCTCTCTCTCTCTCTCTCTCTGATATATCTACATATCCTGAATAGTACTTCACAATTATCTTTTTCGATATTTTTGGTCTGTTTTATTTTTTATTTACAATTTTACAATTGATTTTTCTTTTTTTTTTTTTTTGAGAATCGATATTTTTCGCTTCTTTTATTCATCTACTCATTTGTTCCTCCATCTTACATTATTTTTCTGGAGAGACGGGGAAAGGTTCATTCAGCGGAATTGTCTTCATTACTTTTCAGCTTTTTTTGTTGTTTTTTTTTCATTTATATTTCCAATGAAATAAAATAAGTATTTCATACAAAAGCTATTATTTGTTATTAAGCTGATAATTATTCTCCCATTTCATCAATTGATCGGATGACATTTCTTACCAGAACAAAAACAATTCCTCAACTCCTACTGATTTCTCATTTACTATGCAAAATTTCCTCCGATGATTTTTAGCCATCATTTGGTATTTTAAACAAAGTCACTGCCGCAAATCTTAGTGATTTGCCTCGGATGCAATTTGTAAGTTTTAAAGACTTTGAAACTAACAGGATCAGATTTTTACTATAGACAATTCAGTATAAAAGCAATATATGGAGACTATTGCCTACAACATTTGGAATTTTTTACACATTTCAGATCGACAAATCTTCAGCCTTTAATATATAAATTTGACATCCAGTAAATAATCCAAATGACTAAGTGCCCTACAGTAGTCATATGATGTATTAGTATAAAAGCACCGTCAAATAAAAAAAAGCACTTTTCTTTTCCCGTCCTGGGTATGACGATAAACTACATCCAACAGCAAGGCCTCTGTTGAGAAGGTTTTGAGGAGTGTGGAACCACCTCTTAATTGCTGGTGTTCTCAGGTCCTCCCTGACACAGGGTGGTAGTACCTATTGGGGTCCAAGCTATAGGCAAATAGTTAGCCCCCAAACTGGGGTCAAAACACTATGAAAGTGTAAAAATAGGTTTTAATACAATCAATAAAATTTTTGAGGAAAAAATTATTACCAGCAATACATTTTTGAAAAAATAAATATTACCAGCAATACATTTTTTAGGAAAAATATTATCAGCAATATATTTTTGTAAATAATTATTACCAGCAATACATTATTGCCAGCAGTACATTTTTGGAAAAAAAATCTTGTCAACATTAAATAGAACATTGAGGTTGATATGCCGTAAATCAGACCAAACTAAACCAAACCAAACTAAGCCTCTTCCATCGGACATTCATATAAATAGATATAAGGCATGAATTATTTTTGGCAACATCCTCTCTTGGGGTTTTTCCACACACATATACAATCTGTGCACATTGAAGAAGTTTTGATGTCAGTGGTATTAAACATGGTCTATTTAGTTACATTTTGTTTTCGTTGTCTTTCTCTCATATTTCAGATTTCATTTTACATTTTCTTGTATAGGCTTATGACACATTTCTCAACGAAAACACGTTTTAATATATGAACACTTGAATCCGTCGAATGTTTATTTGTGGTTCGCACTCATTTTTAGAACTTCCACATTTTTCGTATGCTCTGTCCTTGGTATTCTCAACATTATTTGATAAAACCACATCTCCGATACTTGAAGTCTTTGGTGGAGGTTATTATGTCTTAATATTGATAATATTAATAGAAGGGATAATAATAATGGTATCCGCGGTGGTGGTGGTGGTGGTGGTGGTGTCAGCACTAGTAGTGGTGGCGGCAATGAAATGAAGTCCCAAAAACCAATTTCCTGAAAAATTGTTTTAAAATAAAGATTTCATAAATTTCAATCGAAATCAGTACTGACTGCTCGGTCAATGAATGCAAAATGTTTCCTTATAGGGAAACGGCTAATATTACCATTACCATACTCCTAAAATATTTCAGGTAAAGGGCGTCGTTGTAGTAAAAATCGTGTTAGTAATAATGAGTGAAGACGAGAAAGAGAAGAAAGAAGAAAACGAATGAGCAGATTAGAGACGCTTGCTTGAAAGGAACGTAACGATGAAATACTAAAATAGCCTGGCCGTTCTTTCGAAAGGACATTAAACAAATCTATATTTAAAAAATAAATGATCATGTTGTTAAACTTGTATGAGTGATTGTTAGCGTAATGCTATTTCAGTGAATTTTTCCAAGTCGGCCTTTGAAAATGTCTTCCAAGCAAGAGTTATCCAAATGAGGTGAAGATTGCGCTATGTTAATATCTTCATTTTGTGAACGTTTCGGTGAGTGGGGAGAATTCATTTGATTGATATTTATGCTGGATGTTTTACTTAAGAAAAAAAACAAACTTTCATCTCAAACTAGTGACGTCACAAAAACAAAACCAATAAAATAAGGATGAAATCAATGCTCATTCGCCCGTCAGTAGTGGCATTTCAGACTTGATCGAAAATTACGTTATAGAAAAATGTTTCGGTTTATCGCTTGATTCGCTGCTAGTATATCGCTTTATATTCTTTGTCTTTTTTTTTTCTAACTTTCGGTGATGCTTCTGTTGATTCTTTTTTTTAATCTGTAAAATACTGAATTTCTTTGTCCGTCTTGATTTTTGCATATTTTTGTTCGTGTTTGTCTGAGATAATAATTCTAAATTTAATGTCATTCAAAAAAAGACTGAATTTACAATCGAAATAAAGTGAAATTCTATTCATATTAGCTTTTTTTAAATTTTGTTCTTTTTATTTTTTCCTTCTGCTGTTTTATTTTTATTATCAGTCTTTCTTCTTCTTACTATTCTTCTTCTTAATATTATTATTTTCCCTAAGTGTTCTTACCAGTCGAAATTCTTAGCCTACAATTAATACCAAGTGAATGTAATACTCCAGCCTTATTTTCAGTAACATTTTCAATAATATTCTCGCTTAAATGGTTCTAATTCTTCTTCCTATACCCAGTTCCTGCAGTCTTTTTGCCAGGCTCTTTAGAAACGTTGACAGTGCTCCGATAAAGATTGGCACTACTTTGATGTTCCACAACTTACTCAACTCTCTGGTATATTTATCTTATATATTCTCTTTCTTTCAGATCGATTTTATGGTCGATCCAAAAAGCGAAATCTGCTATCTTCTTGAGTTTTACTACGACCAGATCCGGTCTTCTGGCCTAGATTGGGGGACGTGCTTTAATCTCAAACATGAAAAATTATTATTATTATTATTATTATTATTATACTTTCTTCCTTCGATGTTTGGATGTTGAAATCACTACGAGATCTTAACATGGTTGTTTTCGATCACCTTCTCTAGCTTGTCGCAGTACTATTTCTCGGGTATGAAGATAAACTACATCCGCGTCCTGTGTAAGATGATAAACTACATCCGACAGCAAGGCCTTTGATCAGAAGGTTTTGAGGAGCGTGGGATCACTTCTTAATAGCTGGTGTTCCCAGGTCCACCCTGACCCGGAGTAGTAGTACTTGTCAGGGTCCCATCTATGGGCAAATAGTCACCCCCCCAAAAAAAAAGGGGTCAAAACACTATGAAAAATATAAAAATAGGTTTTAATACCAGCAATACGTTTTTGGAAAAAATTTTACCAGCAATACATTTTTTTCAAAAATATTACCAACAATATCTTATTGAAAAAATATTACCGGCAATAAAAATATATGTGAGGCTATACGTAAACATTGATTAGGTTTATACTGGAGCTTATAGGTATATAATAGTAAGATGTATACGCATATATGTAAATATTGGTTATGTTTATACTTGGGTCTATAGGTAAAATTTTGGTCGGTTTTTACTAAAATCAAGGATTAAAGTTTTGAAAATAACGCGATAATAAAGATGAAAAAAATGTAATGTTGAGTTTGAAATGTTCTTTTATTTTCTCTGTCCGTTCGTTTCATCTAATGATAAATCTGAACTAATTAACTACTCATTCTTTTTTTAATGAGGAAATGTGCCTCTCCCCCAGATAGATGGTGGTGAATTTTACGATAACTCAATGATTGTCACAACACCAGTTATATTTTTAAATGACGCAACATGTTCTTTGTTATATTTGAGTTTATAGATAAACATGGTCGAGTTTATACTTGAGTCTACTTGATTGATTTTATACGTGAGGCTATACGTAAACATTGATTAGGTTTATACTGGAGCTTATAAGTAATTAATAGTAAGATGTATACGCATATAGGCAAATATTGATTATGTTTATGCTTGGGTCTATAGGTAAAATTTTGGTCGGGTTTTTACTTGAGTCAATAGGGAAAAATTGATCTGATTTATACTTGAGTCAATAGGCAAATAAGTTTATTATAGCGTCTAACATGAATAATATCTATACTTGAACCGGCAAACACCTATCTGGAATATGGCCATTCTGGGGGATGGCTTACCTCACTGCAGGAGATGCAGTCGGAGTATTCTAAAGCCCCACCGACAGGACAGGGAAGGGAGAGAGAGAGCGAGAGCGAGAGAGAGTGTGTGTATGAGAGAGAGAGAAATTATATATTTACTAATGTTTACAATTGTTTGAGTGATTTGTTTTTATGTTGTTTTTTTACGGCCTACCAAAACTTTGTGGGTTATTTAAAGCCGAAACAAATTTTGGATTTATAACTGATTTTCCGGATACAAATCTTACTATTTAACCCATATGGTGGATTCATGCCATTCTTAAGTGTGGCACCCTGCATTATTAGAAAACTGAAAAGAGATATTCATAAATATATGATTTATTTTTTATTCGGTTTGTTAACCAGTTGATAGTTATTTAGAGACGAAGAATAATTGAGTTTTGAGAATAATTCTCTAATTGTATTTAGGCGATCCGAAAGAAAGAAAGAAAAAGGAAGAAAAAAAAATAATAAAAAGAAAGAGAAAGAGAAATAGATAGTACAAAACCCGGTCATAAGCAAAAACACGCGTAAAACTAACACAAAACAGGTGTCAAAAGATATCCAGGTCAAAGTACCTGACCGAAATCCACGGAAAATAGAAATTGTTATATTTGGTTGAAGGAATAGAGTTTAGAAATAATGATACGAGACGGGGTAGTGAGCGAATAGACACACGCGCGATTGATGCATAACAGATGTCGGTCAAGCACCTGACCTACTTTCGTGTCCGCGGAGTATGGGAGTTTATTATCAATTTGGTTGAAGAAATAAGATTTTAAGGACAATGGAAAAAAATATTAATAGGTAACGAACGAAAAGGGGTGTCATTGAGATGATAAGTAACCGCTGGGAAATGTATACGAAAACAAAACATTGGTACACGAACCCTGACCAGTTCTGGGGGTTGAAGATAAGAACCACCCAAGATGATATTTTCAATTTAGATAATTAAGATTTTGTTAACAGGCCCGAGCGAAAGAAAGAGGTGAAATATTTGTTTTAGCTCGCGGAAGACGCCGACGAGTCGGAAAAAGTCTTTCCTGGAAATCACATCTAATTAGCGGCGGGCTGTTTTGACAAAGGCCAAATGTGAAAGAAACCGGGGTCGTCATTTTCGTGCGAAAAGGACAATTTGGATTTTGTTTTTTTAAGCAAGGTATTTCTTCCCCCCAGAACAAAGCCACGGATTGTCCACGCCCGATTGGAGACGTCACGAAGGAAGGAGGGAAGATACCGACCAGAGTCTCATTAGCCGAGGGCAGTCACATGATACATGAGGGAGGAGGAGAAACGCCCGACCAGGGTCTCATTGGCCGAGAGCGGTCACGTGATGTGCGAGGGAGGAGGAAAGACGCTCGACCAGGACCCCATTGGTCGAGAGCGGTCACCTGACATACGAGAGACCAGGGGAAGCGAGTATGCGCCTCACCCCCAGAGGCACTGTAAGGAAGTAGGGAGGAAAGTAAGAGCGATAATGGGAAATCAGAAATAATGCGACTTTTGGAATTATCAAGAAAACCCTGGCGCCGACAGACCCACCCCAGTTTGTTACGGCGTCAATAAAAGCAGGACCCCAATCGACAGAAATCAGTTGCAGGGCGGACAGCGAGGGAGCTTGAACGCGGGCGGCGGGCCCGGTTCATTCGCCCCTTTGCGGGCAAGAGAATCCGGAGTGAAGAAATTCGTCCAGCCCAAGTCGAAGAAAATTGCCCGAAGGCCTAAGAAGAGTTGGAGCTGCAGCCCGAAAGTCGAAGAGAAGTTAAAGTTGCAGACCGGACAAGCAGAAGAGTTGCAGGCCGGACAGGCAGAAGAGTTGCAGGCCGGACAGGCAGAAGAGTTGCAGGGCGGACGGCGAGACAGTTGCAGGCCGGACGGCGAGACAGTTGCAGGCCGGACAGGCAGAAGAGTTGCAGGGCGGACGACAGAGGCCGGACAGGCAGAAGAGTTACAGGGCGGACGGCGAGACAGTTACGGGACAGGCAGAGAAGTTGCAGTTGAGTTGGGTTTGCGCCTCGGACGAAGAAGAAGTTAACTTGCAGTTGTGACTAGGAGAAGTTGGAATCACACCAAGCCTATGAAGAGAAATTCGTCCAAGACAAGTCGAAGTGAATAAATTCATCCAAACTCAAGTCCAAGTGAATAAATTCGTCCACCCGAAGCAGAAGAGAAGTTAATTCGCGCACTGACGGCGAGGGAAATCAGCCGTGAACGACTGGTAGAGATCAGCGCTCAGTGTCGAAACCAAACCACACCCCGAAATGCAAATTTCTAGAGAACAAGCAACTCGAAGTCTTAAAGTTGTATAGTAGAAGCTTGGTGCCACAGTCCATAGAACGGGTCGGGAGGTAGGAACAATTTTGTGTAACGAACATTTAGATATAAAAGGTTGTTACCCTTTTTTTCAATAATCTTTGACCTCGTGAGTTTTTCTTTTTACT
Organism: Acanthosepion pharaonis; assembly: GCA_903632075.3. NCBI lineage: Eukaryota > Metazoa > Mollusca > Cephalopoda > Sepiida > Sepiidae > Acanthosepion > Acanthosepion pharaonis. The sequence continues at coordinate 76,981 of CAHIKZ030003576.1, read as the reverse complement.
TGTGTGTTATCACCCCCGTTGAACCCAGCTGGCATACGGCCCCAACCCCTGTTTGATCCCGTCTGTCTAAGATCTAATCACAACGTGGGTAGGCAGACCGGAGATCAGTGCAGTTACCCTAGTAACCAGGCGTTGGAAGCGAGTTGAGAACGGCGAGGCTGGTATTCATCTAACCAAAGGGTTAGAACGTCACACTTGGAGCAGCGAGGAGCGAACAGCTGACGCCGCGGCAAAGACGTCACAACTGGTGCTGTCCGTGACCAGGATATCAGAACCTGGAGAGCACGTGACGTCACAACTAGTGCCGCGAACGAGATCGAACGACAGAGTCGACGCTGCGACCAGGGGGGGGCGACGTCACATAAGGGTATTTGCGTGTAAGTAAATGTAACGAATCTGGTTGGAATTCGAACTCGGTTCCTCGAATTCTCATTCCGAGACATTAATATTTACAAAATAAATTTAGTTTGGCATCAGCCCACAGCAATAGACAGCCAAGTGAGGGCCAATCTGTCAAAATTGTGGACAGTTTTATGAGACTAACTTGTTAAAAGACGCTTTTCGACAGGCACAATATATATATTATATCTACATAATATCTACATAATATATGCAGAAATGAATCTGTTATTAAAAACTATGGAACGCCTTCTGACGCATTTTTGTTGATAATTCTAAATTAATTCACCCAAAACGAGGCTATAAAGCAATGCATAGAGTCACTGAATATGAAAGAATATGACCAGAAAACACCATTAAGGAGAGAGAATAATAACAGAACAGGTCCGTCCTGGGTAAGACGATAAACTACACCCAACAGCAAGGCCTCTGATCGGGAGGTTTTGAGGAGCGTAGAACCACCTCTTAATTGTCGGTTTCCCAGGTCAACCCTGATCCGGAGTAGTAGCACCTGTTAGGGTCCTAGCTATGGGCAAATAGGTGAAAAAATTATGAAGGTGTTATTATTATCAGCAAATTATTTTTGAAAAAAATATTACCAGCAATATTTCTTGTTCTAATCAAGTCCATCCTTCCTACTTATCCTACTATAATTCTACTTGCCCCCCACCACCTTCTTTAATTATCACGACAGTTACGTCATGGCCGTACCTCATAAATAATGCACTATTCTGTGTTTTGATCACGTGCAAAAAGAGGAAATGACTTCACTTGGTTTCAGTGAGAAAATGAAAGAAAGAAGGGAAGAAGAGAAGATAGAAGTGAAGAGAGAGAATCAAATTAAGCTAATAAGAACAGATAATACACTTTGATCTCAGCCAAAAGGCCAAGAAGCAATGATGACCTCGTTAAAAGTGATATTTTTCAGACGCACAGTGTACAATAATGGAAACCAAGTAAGGCACAAAAAAAACAATTACTATTAATAAAATAACATCGGCTATTGAAATTTTTGAAATTATTATTGAGAGAAATGTTTGGTTAGAAAGAAAGAATTAAAAGTAGATAAAAGTATCTCCTGCCAATACCTCATAAATAATGGATTATTCCGTTTTGGTTGCGTGGAAGGAGGGGAAAACTCTACTTGGTTTCAGTGAGAAAATGAAAAAAGAAAGAAAGAAAGAAGGAAAGATAGATGTGTTTAATGTCTGTTTCAGTGAAGTAGAAAAAATTGTCAGTTTCAATTTTTTTTCATTTGTACACCCTTACTTCTTAAAATAACTACCAACATTCATATTTCTACGGATATTTTATTTTCGCAAAAACCATGAAATTCTTCAGTTTTCAACTTAAGAATTAAAATACATCAAAAAATTTAAATAAGAAAACCGTGAATATTTCAAGCGTCTTTCTAGTTTTTTTATTATTATTGTTATTATTATTATTTCCTTCGATTTCTGGGGTATTCTAATTTCTTTCCGGGTCCCTACCAGAAAACTAAGGTCAGAAATGGTATCATGAAATTTTCCACTGACATTTAAAAAAAAACTTAAGATTACACACATTTTACATAGATAAAGTCCTTTGTAAGGTGTGAGCTGTACTTGTGAGTACAATATTTTGTATTTCTTTAAGGCATGGGCTTCCAGGAATCCCTTCAATGAGTCTATCGAAACCTTTTCCACTCAAACCGAGGGCTCCAACTATAACTGGAATTGTTGATGCCACATTTCTCACATGGCATATTTTTGACATTTCGATTTAAATTATTATTATTATTATTATTATTATTATTATTATTATTTTCTTTGATTTCTGGCGTTTACACATTTCTTTCCGGGTCCCGCCCAGGGACTTAAGGTTAGAAATGGCGTCATGACACTTTCCACTGACAAAAAAAAAAAAAAATGATTACATAGATAAAGCCCTTCGTAAGGTGTGGGCTGTACTTGTCAGAACAATTTTCTGTATCTCCTTGAGGCATGGACTTCCAGGAATCCCTTCAATTAGTCTACTGGAATCTTTTCCAACTAGTCCTAGGGCTCCAACTACAACAGGGATTGTTGATGTTCTCATATGCCACATTTTCGCGATTTCTATTTCAAGGTCCTTGTACTTTGACAACTTTTTGAATATCTTCAAAGATACATTGCAGTCGGCAGGGACTGCCATATCAATAAGGAGGCACCGTTTTTGTTTGTGGTCTTTAATAACAATATCTGGGCGGTTGGCCTTGATTGTTCTGTCAGTGTGTATTGTGTAGTCCCATAGAATTGTAACAGGTCCTATCTCCGTAACCGGGTCTGGGTGGTGTTCATACCAGTTTCTTTCAGTTTTCTTCCGTAGAAGTTGCAGATTTTCCAGTGCAGATATTGGCCCACTCTGTCATGTCGGGTTTTATATTCAGTGGGTGCCAACACCGTACAACCTGCTACAAGATGATCAATCGTTTCTGGATATTTATCACAGAATCTGCATTTTGGGCTGACACAATATTTTAGTATATGTGCTTGATAATTCCTAGTTAGCAAGCATTGGTCCTGCGCAGCAAGGATAAAACCTTCAGTTTACGCTTTCAACCCTGCACTACGTAGCCACTGATGGGTACGGGTTTTGTCTACGTCAGCTTGTTTGGTACGGGCAGAGTATTGGCCATGAAGCGGTTTATCTTGCCATCGCTTCTGTAACTGGTCTTTTGCATTCGTCTTAGCTATCTTTTTTAGGTATTTTGCAGTTTCAGCCGGTGTATTGTGCTGTAGTTGCATCTCTACGCCCATTTGGAACTCCATTTTGAATTTGTTGGCTTCCTTCATTACGGAGTAGAGACGCTTACTACTTTCATGTTCCTTGACGCATACCATCATCCAGTCTTCAGTAGTTTCCAAATATCTTTGGAAGCCAATTGTTGTAGTTTTGTAGGACAGTTCTAGTTGAACTAATCCTCTGCCTCCTTCGGATCTGGGCACATACAGACGGTCGACATCAGCTTTGGGATGATGCATGCGATAGCAAGTGAGTAGCTTTCTCGTTTTGGCATCCAGTCGCTTAATTTCAGCTATGGTCCAGTTAAGGACATTAAAGCTGTATTGCACCATACAGGGACAGCCAATGTGTTTATGGCTGATATCCTGTTTTTTGAGTTCAGCTCAGTATTTAGTACCAGACGTACACGCCTGTAGTATTCTTTTCTTATTTTTCCTTCATTTGGGGGTGTTGTATGCCATCTCCTTCGCTAATTCCTAGGTACTTATAAGCTTCACCATGCTCCAGTTCCCTAATCTTTGTGACAAAATCTAAATCTATTAAGGGTGTTTCTGTAATTCTACCTTTCTTGAAAGTTACTTTTGCACATTTATCTAATCCGAAGTCTATACCTATGTCGTCACTGAAGTATTTTACAATATTGAGGAGGCCTTTCAACTCATTGTCGTCTTTGGCAAAGAGTTTGAGTTCATCCATGTAGAGTAGGTGATTGAATATTTTCTTATTTATTTTGTAACCATAGCTACTGTTGTTCAGTTCATGTGTAAGAGGGATTAAGGATAAGCAAAACAGAAGGGGTGACAGAGAATCTCCTTGAAAGATTCCACGTCGGATACTCAGACGGTTGGATATGGCAGTGCCCCCGGTGTGACTAAGGTATAGTTTGGTGTTCCACATTCCCATGCTGTGCTTAAGGAAATTTAATACCACAGGGGAGACTTTGTACATTTCCAAAGTCTTAAGAATCCAAGAATGTGGAACACTATCATAGGCTTTACGATAATCAATCCACGCTGCACTTAGGTTCCTGCGTCGTCTCCTGCAATTTTCCAGGATCATTTTATTTATCAGAAGTTGATCCTTGCAGCCATATGAACCTCTTCTGCATCCCTTCTGTTCCAGCGGGAGAGTGCTGTTTGTTTCGAGAAAGGAATAAGTACGGTTCGTCAATACAGACGTGATCAACTTATACGTTGTGGAGAGACATGTTATCGGTCTATAATTTTTCGGGTCGTCTGTTTCACTTTGTTTTGGTATGAGGTATGTCATACCTTCAGTAATCCATTCCGGGGTTTCATAGGGATTATTTACAAGTTGTTGATAATGTTTTTGCAAGAATTTCATGGGTAGATGTGAGATGATACAGCCAGAAATTGGGCAACTTGTCACTTCCTGGGGATTTCCGCTTTTGGGATTTCGTTAGAGCTTGCCTAACATCATCTGTGGATATATTTTCCCTTTCTTGCAGAGGTGTATCCAGCATTCGTTCTTCTTCACGCCGTATCCACTCTGCATTTGGGTTATACTCCTTTGGGCTGCTCCAGATATTTTCCCAGAATGTCTGTACATTATCAATCGATGGTGGCCTTTTTGACATGTATAGGTGTTTTTCCAATTTCCCCTGTAAAATTTCTTAAGATCTGTTCGAATATTTTATTTTGGCGATAGAACCTACAACGTTTTTCGTATCGTCCTATTCTCTGCGCCTTCAGCTGAAGTTTCTGCTTCAGCATTTCCTTGATTGATGGAATATCAATTAGGGATTTAATGTTATATTTCCGCTTGATCTTTTTTGAATTTACGTGTGGAAATATTAGGGTTTCTGGTGAGCTCATCTAATATAGAAAGCTCACATCTGATTTGTTGTATTTCTCGAATCAGTTTGGTTTTCCAAGCTGGTTCTCTGTGTCTGTTAATTTTATTCATTGTCTTGACTCCAAGCTTCCGAGTCGCTGCTAAAGCTGTGGCGTATATGACGTTGTTAACTTCTGTGATGTTTCCCGGTGGTTTATCTGTTAACAGTGTTTCCAGAGCAGCATTGTATATTTTCACGATGTGCCTGTTGGAGTTCGTCATATGGATTTTCGGGAGCTGGTCTCTGTCTGACAATTGTGTGAATGTTACTCTGCTGAGCACTTGGATGACGTCATTTTTCGCTTCGGTGATTTCAGCTCCGTGGTTTTCAAGGAATTCTAACTTATTGTCACTGAAGATGACTCCAGGTGCAGTTTCTGGAGGACTGTCGGTTGTGTTTAAGGTAGAGTCTTGGGTTTCATTTCCTGGGAGATTATTCCGTACTTCATTCTCTCCAGCATCCACCCCATACTCTGTTGCATTCCTTATTTCTACATTCGCCTCAATAGAGTTTGAGTGATGGGTCATAGTATTTTGTCTTATATGTAATTTTATCTTATCTATTTCTGCCTGTGAGAGTCTGTTGTTTCGCATGATGTCCATACGGACATTGGTAAACATGTTTGGATTAAGGTTAGATCTTACATCATTTCCCACCGTACTTCTCCATATTTGGTATGTTTGATTGGTGGTATTCTTTGCTGGGTTTTCGAGTGCAGTGAAGAAGGATGTCATGACTTGTCGATACTCTTCGCGGATCCATTTCGTTCGTTTACTTTTTGTTAGTCGATTTTGCATAGAGTCACTTGGTCCAAGGTTGGCAATAATCCGGTTTTGGTGACCAAGTGTCTCTTCGTGTGTGGAAGAGTTTGTTCCAGTGGCAGACTTTTCGTTCTCAGACTGGTTCCTCTCTGAGTGACGCGGCCCTTGTTATTATTATTATTATTATTATTATTATTATTATTATTATTATCGTTAATTGTACACCTTGAGTTTTTACACCAGCAAAGGTCGGTGTTTTTACTAATGATCCAAGTACAGCATATCCCCTCACTACTCCAGGATCCTCCTCAGTATTCTAACTGAATTTAATATTGCTGTCTTCTGGATCCACACGTTTTCCAGCCTCTTTGCTAGGCTCTTCGGTATCTTTCCAAGCGCTCGGACCATGAATGAAAAAGAGGAAAGGCATTCTGTGTAATGCATTTCGTCTTCATTTCAACCAATGAAGTGCGAGAGGACGAAACGCGTTTTTTTCCACTTTGCCATTCATTTGCCTAACATTGTTCTGATATATATATATATATATATATATATATATATATATATATATATATATATATATATATATATATATATATATGTATGTATGTATTCTCCCACAGATATTTTTATCTTCAAATTCTTTTCACCTGCTTTAATTATCATATTTATATTTTAAAATTTATACGAGAAATGAAACCTGAGAAATGTTTATTCCTCTCGCTACTACCCATGGCAACAAGTTTGGTTTCTTTCTTATTGGATGTAATTAAATAGTGAAAGATCGAATCTACTTATTTAAGGGTCGATCATTCCAACTAAAGGAAGTTGTCGCTCTCCGAAAAAGGTCACATGATGAAGGTCATAGGTTCAGGATCATTACAAAAAGAAATTTGAAAGAAATTCGGATATTCTATTGACCATCATTTACAGAATCTCCACAAGAATCAGGAAAGATCTACAACGAGAAAAATTGGATCTGTGAAAAAAATCCTTAAATTTATTCAAAAGAAAAAGCTGGTCAAAATGGCTTCTGCTGACAAGAATCAAGCATTTTTTGTAGATGTTTTACTTACAGCAAAAAAAAGTGTTTCTAAACATACGATGAAGAGATTTCTCAAAGGACTTGACATTTCCAGAGAGAAAGCCTCAAATAAAAAAGAATGATACCGCTGATAAAAAGTAATTCATTGGCTGCTACAAGGGCAAAATGCTGTAATAAATCAAGGGTTTCCCTGCTTCAAAATAGACATCATAGTCAGCATAGATCAACTGAAATATCCCGAAGACTTCTTACAATCAACAAGAAAGTTTGGAGTTGTTGGACTAAAGATGTTTTACTACTCAAGATGTTTGACCAATGGTAGTTAGCAATGGAATTGTCTCTGCCATTTAGTAAAAGACAGAAATCTTTAAAATAATCTTATTCCCTTCATTCACCATGTTCGTTATTCCAATCTGGCAATATACAAATACAGTACTGTTTCTATGAATTCATGTAACTAAATCATTTTTTCAAGAAATGAAATGCGGACATTCATTTGACGTAAAAAAACGACAGAATTCAACCATGGGGAGAAATTTTGGTAAGATAATCGAACTTGAACAGAATTCAAGAACTTTTAGCAACAATTATTCTTTATTTACTGCCATTCAATGAGAATAAAACAAGTTGGTACGCTCCTTTTATAAGTTTACTAATAATATGAATAAGAAAATCCAAAAATATTTATATTAATAGAAAAATCAGGATTGTTCAATGCGGTTTTCCATTCAACATACAGGGTGGTCCAAAAGTCTTGTCACCTCTACATAATATAATTTTCTATTTTAGCTGGGTGACACGAGCATTGAAAATAGAGGCTGCTTGCAAGCGTATGGACACATGATCGTGTGCTTTCTGGCAAGAGCGTAGAGGATATGCGACATGACTTCACTGCAAGATTCGGCAAACCAGCTCCCCCGAAGAGAATGATACAGCTATGGGGACATAAACTGTTTTCTCACAGGATCAATTAAGGACCAACCGATGACAGGACGACCCTCAACGCGAAGGGACACATATGCAGAGGCGGAGGCATCTATGCTACGATCACCCAACAAGTAGCGGGTGACAAAACTTTCGGACCTCCCTCTAGTTCACTCCCGTGCTTATTTCGTATAGAAAAAAAACAGGGTGATCCGAAAGTCTTGTTAACCATACATAATATAATTTTCTATTTCAGATGGCTGACACGATCTCCTACAGAGGTGGAAGCATCTGTTCTACGATCACCCAACAAGTAAGGTAGGGCCGCCCTGTAGTTCATCCCGTACATATTTAGTATAGTTAAGAAACAGGGTGGTCCGAAAGTCATGTTACCCCTTTCTATTTCAGATGGTTGACACGATCTCCTACCGTTTGGAAAAGAGGCTGCTTGCAAGTGTATGGACATCGTGTGCAATCTAGCAAGAGCATGAAGGACGTGCGAAATGACTTCACTGCAAGATTCGGCAAAGCAGCTCCCCTGAAGAGGACGATACTGCGATGGAAACATAAAGTGTTTCTCACAGGACAAATTGAGGACAGGACAACCCTCAACGCAAAGGGAGACATGTGCAGAGGTGGAGGCATCTGTTCTACGATCACCCAACAAGTCACTACGAAAATGGTGTTCCGAGCTAGGAATTCTAAAAACCACAATGTTAACGCACATAATAACAAAGGATCTTGATTTGACAATGAAAGTGACTAAACTGACTCCAGTACATGTGCTTTGTATTACTATATTACTTGTTCTCATTATTTAATTATATAGTAATACATATATTATGATATATATATATATATATATATATATATATATATATATATATATTATAAATTCATGAATCATTCATACAAAAAACAAATATAGAGGTTAATGATTTAAATGGCGAGAATACATCTTCGCAAACAATATAAATAAGATACATCAACCCCGAACCTGTATATGAATGATATGGTCCCTGTTCATAAATTCCAGTTGCATAAGGTCTTTTAATTTTTTACAAGCTTTCGTCTGTTCCTACAGACATCCTCAAGTATGGAAATAGATTTTGTTCTTGTTTTTACTTCTCGGTAATAAGAGGACAACGAAAATAGAAATGTAATCCGAAAAAATGCTATGAGAAATGTGTTATTGTTTTGGAACGTGCGGTCGCAACGCTGAGTTTGAATTTAAATGTTAAGGTTGTGCGTTTTTGTACAAAAGAGAATTCTTTTTTACTGGTAGATTTTCGGTCTATGTGGCATGAACTATATTGTTCAATAATTACAGTAATGTCACACTTATTATCCGAAAGTTGCACGTTGGATCACTTATATTAATTTCAATTAAAGGTGTCTTTTGTTTGTGAAAACATCTTACTTGTGAAACTCTCTTTGGGCTTTTTGGCTTTCAAATCACCTTTGATTTTCTCAAGTTAAATGCAATATCGATCAATCGTCGTCTTCTGTCTCCTTAATACCTTTTCTTTTGGTTTGTTTTACGGCATATCAACTTAAATGGGTTATTTAATGCCGACAAGATTTTTATTGCTGCTAATATTTTTTTCAAAATATATTGCTGGTAATATTTTTTTTTCAAAAATGTATTACTGGTAATAATGTATTGCTCGCAATCATTTTCTTTTTTTCAAAAATTTATTACTGGTAATCATTTTTTACAAAAATATATTGCTGGTATTAAAACCTATTTTTACACTTTCATAATTAACTATTTGCCTATAGCTAGGACCCTAACAGGTGCTACTACCCCGGATCAGGATGGACCTGGGAACACCAGCAATTAAGAGGTGGTTCGACACTCCTCAAAACCTCCCGATCAGATGCCTTGCTGTTGGATGTAGGTTATCGTCTTACACAGGACACGGATGTAGTTTATCGTCTTACCCAGGACGGACCTGTTCTGTTATTATTCTCTCTCCTTAATGGTGTTTTCTGGTCATATTCTTTCATATTCAGTGACTCCTTGCATTGCTTTATAGCCTCGTTTTGGGTGAATTAATTTAGAATTATCAACAAAAATGCGTCAGAAGGCGTTCCATTGTTTTTAATAACAGATTCATTTCTGCATATATTATGTAGATATTATGTAGATATAATATATATATTGTGCCGGTCGAAAAGCGTCTTTTAACAAGTTAGTCTCATAAAACTGTCCGCAATTTTGACAGATTGACCCTCACTTGGCTGTCTATTGCTGTGGGCTGATACCAAACTAAATTTATTTTGTAAATATTAATGGCTCGGAATGAGAATTCGAGGAACCGAGTTCGAATTCCAATCAGGTTCGTTACATTTACTTACACGCAAATACCCTTAAGAATGGCATGAATCCACCTCATCCCCCAGTTATGGATTAAATAGTAAGATCTGTATCCTGAAAATCAGTTATAAATCTAAAATTTGTTTCGGCTTTAAATAACCCACAAAGGGTTGGTAGGCCGTAAAAAAACAACAAAAAACAAATCACTCAAACAATTGTAAACATTAGTAAATATATAATTTCGCTCTCTCTCTCTTTCTCTCATACGCACACACACTCTCTTTCTCTCGCTCTCTCGCTCTCTCTCTCTCTCTCCCTTCCCTCTCCTGTCGGTAGGGCCTTAGGATACTCCGTTTACATCCCCTGCAGTGAGGTAAGCCATCCCCAGAGTGGCCATCTTCCAGACAGATGTTTGCCGGTTCAAGTATAGATATTATTCATGTTGGACTCTAGAATAAACTCGTTTGCCTATTGACTCAAGTATAAATCAGATCAATTTTTGCCTATTGACTCAAGTAAAAACCCGACCAAAATTTTACCTATAGACCCAAGTATAAGCATAACCAATATTTGCCTATATGCGTATACATCTTACTATTATTTACCTATAAGCTCCAGTATAAACCTAATCAATGTTTACGTATAGCCTCACGTATAGACTCAATCAAGTAGACTCAAGTATAAACTCGACCATGTCTATCTATAAACTCAAATATAACAAAGAACAGATTGCGTCATTTAAAAATATAACTGGTGTTGTGATAATCATTGAGTTATCGTAAAATTCACCACTATCTGGGGGAGAGGCACATTTCCTCATTAAAAAAAGAATGAGTAGTTAATTAGTTCAGATTTTATCATTAGATGAAACGAACGGACAGAGAAAATAAAAGAACATTTTAAACTCAACTTTACTTTTTTTTTTTTCATCTTTATTATCGCGTTATTGTCAAAATCTTAATCCTTGATTTTATTCCAATTTACAAATTTTAAATTCGCTTGTGTCGTTTTCATTTGATGAAATACTGGATAAATACTAAAAATACTGGAGAATTAATTTACATTTTTTCCCGGTTGAAATAAAAGAGAAAATGAAATATTGAATAACAATCTGCATTGATGAACACGAATGTTAACAACGACAACAAAAATCTTATTAATTCAATTACACTTCACCAAGTAACAATTAAACATACGAAGGGTGGTCAAAAAGTAATGTCTGTTCTTTGTTCAATCCAACGCTTTTAATAGTCGAAGCATACAAAGCCTATCAAAATGGAGACAAATGTCATAGAGTTTTTTCTTTAAGTACAGCAATTTTAATTGTACAAGCACATGCAACCTGCGAAAATGAATCTAGACTGGTGCTCTTGCTATATATTTAAAGATTCTTGATAAAATCCAAAGAAAACTCTGCAATGTTATTGGTCCTGACTTGGCATCCCGGATTCAGTCCCTTTCCCGCCGCAGTAACGTAGCTCCCCTGTGCCTTTTCTATAAATACTTTCATGATAATTGTTTTGATGAACTTTTCTCTATGCTACCTAGACTGTATGAATTTAAGCGCAGTACTAGATTGACAACATGGACTCATCATTTTCCAGCTGAAATGGCTACATGGAACCATAAGTTTTATCCAAATAGTATCTTACACATTTATTTGTCTACTATTCATCCATGCATTGAATATTGCTTCCACATGTGGTTTGGTGCTTTTGCTATATATTTAGAGCTACTTGATAAAATAGAAAGAATAATTTGAAAAGTTACTGGCCCTCACATGGCATCTCAGCTTCAATCATTTTCCCACCGCCGTAATGTAGCTTCCCTGTGTTTTTCTATAAATACTTTCATGGTAACTGTTCCGATGGACTTTCCTCTATGGTGCCTAGACTTTATGAATTTAAGCGCAGTACTTGATTGGCGACAAGATCTCATCATGTTACAGTTGATATGGCAAGATGTAACCGTAAGTTCTATGCTAACAGTTTCTTCTCTCGCACTTTTTGCTTGCGAAGATCTCTTCCGACTTCTTGATTCACAGTCAAATTTGATCTTCAAAAATTTAGATGCAATGTCAATCGTTATCTTCTGTCTTCTTAATTCTTGTTCTTTTATTGTCCTCTCTTCTTAACAGTAGTTTTTTTTTCTCATGTTCTCTAACATTCAGTAACCCCCTAACGTCCTAGTGGCTTTATTACCTTGCTTGGGGTGAAATGATTTAAAAAAAAAAGCAATACAACAGTCTCAGGATTCCTAATCTTATTCCTGGAACGAGTATCAGTCAAAAGGTAATTTTTGGTCGATCGGATCCAGAACTATCGCCAATCACGATGAACCAATGTTCTCTCACGGGGGGTTGGGGCGTGCCATGAGTGCCTATGGGGCCCAGACCTCAAGCGGAAGTAGTACAAACTATACGTACATACTAGCCATCGCTAAAGATGCAGGTAAAATGATCAACTCCCTGTACCACTCCAGTAAGTACCTGACTCCTCATGCTATCCTCTACCTTTATAAGAGCCAGATCAGGCTGAAAATTGAGTTACTATTGTCATATTTGGACAGGAGCTTCCCAAACCTCACTTTCCAGTCTTGATAAATTTCAAAAGCATCTCTGAGCCCTTGTTGGAGAAGAATTATTTTCCACCCTCCAACCTCCAACCTCTCTCTCTCAGGCAGGATGTCTCTCACTGCTCTATCACTACTTCTATGTAAAGTGCCCAAATGAATTACATTGCTTGGTTCCATCAGGTTTAACCTTCATGGCTAGGACCCACCATGTCACTTACATAGTAGCAAACCATCCACATTCCCTCTATATTCCATCAGCGAGAAGTAAATTCCACTCAAATATCTTCTTCCAATGAACTGCTGCCCTATGGAACAGACTCCCAAGCGTACATTCCACCTTCGAACCCAGAACTTTAACCAATCACGATGAATGAATGTTCCCTCGGGAAGGTCCCATGCCTTGACCGACAGTTGGGCCCTAAACTCAACCCAGACCTCAAGTAGAACTCTTACATTCGAGATATCGCTAAAGATGCTGGAAAAATGTTCGGTTCCCTGTACCGCTCCAGTAAGTACCTGACTCCTTCTGCTATTCTCTACCTTTACAAGAGCTAAATCAGGCCTAAAATGGAGAACTGTTTCCATATTTGGACGGAAGCTGCCCAATCCTCACTTTCTAGTTTTGATGCGTCACCAAGTCCGTGTTGGAGAAGAATTACTTTCCACCCTCCAACCTCTGTCTCACAGGCGGAATGTGGCGAATCTCTCACTGCTCTATCGCTACCATCATGGACAATGTTCGGACAAACTACATTCTTTGGTTCCGGCATGTCTTCCCTTCACGGATAGGACACACCATGCCGCTAATATAGTAGCAAACCATCCACATTCCCTTTGTATTCCATCGGCGAGAAGTAAGTTTCCATCAAACAGCATCTTTCCGCCAGTCAAGATGAACGGATGTCCCATCGAGGAGGCCCCCATGCCTTGAGAGCATATTGGGTTTCAGTCTCACACTCGACCTCAAGTGGAATTCGTAATATACGACCCATCACTAAAATTGCAGGTAATATTTTCGGCTGCCTGTACCGCTCCACTGACTACCTGACTCCTCATGCTATTTTTCACCTGTCAAGTATCAGATCAGACCTAAAATGGAGTACTGTTACTATATAAGGTGTCCATAAAGTTCGTGTGCACTTTAAAAAAAAATTATAACTTTATTTGTATTTGCGATAGAAATAATTTGTAAAAAAGATTAGAAAGAAGTAAATCTGTATTTTTTAAGGTTTTATGGAAATTTTATTTAAGTTTCCACATGTCCTCCATCATTAGCAATACAAAGGGTAATACGATTTTGCAGTTCACGGAAAACATTTGTCAACTGATTTACAGTTATGCCTGAAATCACATTAGTTATTTTAGCTATACTTAAAACTAGGTACATTAAACTTTATAACATTTTTTACAGATTATTTCTATTGCAAATACAAATAAAGTTATACTTTTTTTAGAGTGCACACGAACTTCATGGACACCCTGTATATGAGCAGGATCTGCCCATTCTTTACTTTCCAATTTCGACAGATCCCAAAAGTGTCTCAATGTTACTGGCAAATGATTTTCCACCCTACAACCCGTTTCTCACAGACGAAAAGTCGCAAGCTTCTCACTGCTTTATAATTATTCCCATTGAAAGTGCTCAGACGAACGACATTCTTTAGTTTCTCAGCTAAGACCTGCCATGCTGCCCACATTCTAAAGAGCCACCGTCATTCCCTTCGTATTCCTTTAGTAAGATTAAGCTCCACTCAAGCAGCTTCTTCCCACAAACCGACTCCCAAGATGATGCTTTCCCGATCACTAACCTTAACCTGAACAAGTCTAAGGTTAACCGTTATCTTCCCCACATACCCACATAAACTGTGCCGCTTACACTATAACCCTCTACAACGAGTGGCTCCCGGACCTTGTACAGGGTGAACACAGGTGAACTCAAGAAAAAAGGTAATGTTTGATCTTCTTTAGTTAAAAAAGATTGACTTGTCGAAACACACCAATATGAACAGAAAAATACCATGATTTCAACGCTAGTTCTCAACATGGTCTCCTTCAGTATCAAAACAAAAGACAAAAAAGCCTACTTAGAAGGCAAAATTAACGCGAAAAATTGAGGAAATCAGATGTGGCCTATCGATATCAGATAGAATTTCAAGAAATTTAAATGTTTCAACACAAAAAAAGCAAGTACGATCAAGAAGAAACATAAAGTAAAAGCAGTGAATAAAATTCCACCAATCAAGGAAATACTTAGACAAAAACTGCAATTAAAGGCACAGAGAACAAGACGATAGATTCTATCGACAAAATAAGGTAATTCCGAACGGATCTCAAGATGTTTTATAGGGAAATTGGAAAAGCACATTATAAAAGTCAAAAATCCACCATCTATTGAGGTAGTGCAAACATTGTTTGAGTGTGGGGAATATTTGGGGGTAAGCCAAAGGAATATAATTCAAATGCAAAATGGATTAAACAAGAACAAGAAAGAATGAAAGATAAGCATGTGCAAGAATGGAAAAATATAACCAAGAAGAATGGTAGGCAAGCTCTAACAAAATCTCCAAAATGGAAATCCCCAGGAAATGACAAGGTACCCGACTTTTCAACCTATCATCTGTCATCAATTCATAATAATCTTCCAAAAACTTTATTAATGTTAATTAATGAACCCAATGGAATTTCAGAATGGATCACTGAAGGTATTAAATATCTCCTACTAAAAACGGGTGAAACAGATGATCCAAAAAATTATAAGCCAATAACATGTCTGTCCACAATATAAACTGATCACATATGTCTTAATGGACCGGACACTCTTTTTCGAGGAAAACAACATTCTGTCTATATTTCTGAGATATTATGTACACTATTTACATTATTCGGGCTATTGTCCTCATCTTTGTTGCCATATTTATTACAACGTTTCGGCCGTTGTAAGCTCCGGCCTTATTCAGGTGGTTGTCCTCAAGGACACATGCCACAGTGGATAAAGGCGTTAGTTAGATCCAGTGACAGGACCCAAAAAGTTCAATACCCGGTTAAGGCAGTGGAGAACTTGGAGAGGGAAATTAACAGGAGATAACTGATCACTGACATCCATTAAACATGACACGTGGAACTAGAACAATCTACCCCAGTGAGCGAAATAAAGGGTTCAGTTCAACATTCCAACCACCTGAAGAAGGCCGGAGCGTACAACAGCCGAAACGTTGTAATTAATGTGGCGACAAAGATGAGGACAATAGCCGAATAATATATATATATATATATATATATATATATATATATATATATATATACGTTGAGATATATATATTGATATATAAAAGTTAGGAAAGGAGTTCAAAACTTGGCAACAAATAGTGAATGTGACTTTAAAAGAACATAAGGAAAATTTATTCCATTTATTTGCTGGAGACCTTTATTTGCTTTATTTCACAAAACAGGAAACGCATGTTGCAGAAGAATATGAATAAAATATAATATATACACTAAAACAAATCCACAATATAACAAAAAAACGTTTGCGGTTTCTCTCTTTTTAAAAAATATACATTGTTCTCTCGTTGAAACAACTATAACATTTTCCCTACATATATATATATATATATATATATATATATATAAATTAATTGATTTAAGATATGTTTTTTCGCTACACAGTTCTAACCATGTTTCAAAAATGGAAGCTAAAAGCCACGAATTTAATTTTGTGATTAAATTAAAGACATTAGTTCCATTTCATCCTCAAGTGAATTTTTTTAATGCTCTGTAACTTTACATTGAGCACTATTTTATTAAAAATAAAAATATCTATAAGAACACCGGATTATATATCTTGCTGTTCTTTCTATTATATATATATATATATATATATATATATATATATATATATATAAAGTGAACATAGAAGTCAACACTTAAAGGCGACAGTCTGTTTCATGCTAGATGCAATCGTCAGGCATCTAGCATGAAACAGACTGTCGCATAGCAAACTTCTATGTCTACATGATAGAATATCATCTTTAATTGTGAATATCTTTGTTTAAATGTCCGTATAACAACTCTAAAGATGGATCATGTGCTCCGAAAGCTTAGATCAAGGAACAGCATAATAAAAAATATCCAAATTTTGGACACTTTTTGTCTTTATTTTCACCTGAAATTAAAGGAACCATACGAAGTTTAGAACGGCACATGATCAAACATAATAGACATTCGTTATTTGTTATATTAACAATATATGTTTTGAAAAAAAAATATATATATATATATATATATATATATATATATATATATATATATATATATATATATATATAATAATTATTTTTAAAACATGATCCCATCGCGGCACTGAAATTACTATGTTTAGAAACTGATCAGTAGTATTTAAGTTTAATTCCAATATTAAACCTTAACCAAGGGGGGGCAGTTTCATCCTCAAGCGTTGTTTTGCAATCTAACAGTTCTTTCCTATTATACCAATATATACACATATATCGGCTCCCAAGGTCGAGCACTGTGAACCTTTATTTTTAAAATAAGAATCTTAAAAATATGGAAAAAGCAATATTCCAATATATTTTAAGACATTTTTTATGCTTATACGTTCTTTTTATAGATACAAATATTTAAGTAAATGCGCTGCTTATAATAAACAGTATTAACGACATTTACCGGCCTGAATGTCCGAAAAAGGACTCATATTTTCTATGAAAATTTCTCGGACATTCAGGCCGGTAAATGTCGTTAATACTGTTTATTACAAGTAGAGCATTTACTTAAGTATTCGTATCTATAAAAAGTACGTATACACATAAAAGAATGTCTTAAAATAATTGCTGGACTTTGTTTATTTCATATATATATATATATATATATATATATATATATATATATATATATATATATATATATATATATATATATATATCCTCTCACCAGCTTTCTTTTTCCATATAAACTTGTATATTGTGTGTGAAATGGTATTATAATAGGTATATATGTGTGCCTAGATGTTTATCATTGTTTATCATACGCGAATATGAAATTTCTTATGGATATAGATATATATGCGTAAACGCTGGGTACTCAAACGTTTTTAGCCCTCCCAATAAGACCTTGCCTTTTATTGTGACAATTGGTTATCTGGCAAAATTTTATTACATTAGTAGAACGGTGAATTTTTCAGCAACCCCTTCTAAATATGTGACATTTATATGCGTTTCATCATATACGGAAAAAACAAACAAAAATCCTTATATACAATTATGCTGTTTTAATGTTAATATGTCAACGTCGGACGTTTCGGTCTAATAAACCATCTTCAGGACATATTCATAAATTGTCATGTTGTATTGATAATGTTATAATTTATGAATATGTCCTGAAGATGGTTTATTAGACCGAAACGTCCGACGTTGACATATTAACATTAAAACAGCATAATTGTATATAAGGATTTTTGATTGTTTTTTCCGTATATATTTTTCTTCATATATATATATATATACATATATAATAAAGCTCAATGCTTATCAATGTCAACTCTGGGTTTCGTATTTTTTAATCATCACTCATCAAGACTTTCTAATTTAAAGTTCCGACGCGTGATGATTCTTATCGGAAATTCTTATCAAATGTCCTGACGAGAGATGTTTGAGAAAATTACAAAACTCGATAAGTATTGAACTTTATTGTATCTGATGCAATAATCATTTCTCTAATCAAATATCAATCCCAGTCTTAGTAGATCATTCTGTTCACTTTGATATACGTTAAAATATATAATTGTACGTATATTAATAGTTAATATTATTTTCTTTGGTCTTATAAAGATAAATATATTGTTATTCTGCAAAAAATTTGTTTTATTTCCTTTCAAATAAATTAAAGAAAGATAAACATTAAAAATTTGGAATGATCAGCAAGCCAATCGGTTGCCTGCAAGAACAATTCAAACTAAAAGCTTCCTGAAAAAATTTGGAAAATGTCTGCAAGAAAAAAAAACGAAGGAAACGCGAAGTGCAACACAAAATACAGAAACGGGCACAGCGAATAAAACTCCTCACCCTTAAATGTAAAACATCTTCAGGTTGTTCATATTTGGAGCCTTGGACACTCGAGATTCAAGAAGTAATTAAAGTAAATAAATAAAACATGGCGACCAAAAAGAAAAACCGAAAAATTCTGAGAAAATCTATATTCTTAGAGCCATTATTCCCGCAGGGCGTCAAAGATAAAAGTTTAAATTGTGCACATTTATTACGATTTTCACACACACACACACACACACACACACACACACACACACATATATATATATATATATATATAGTTGGATTGATGTGAGTTTGTGACCCAGGGTTTCACACTCTGTGCGATCGTCATACAAACTGATTATTTTTTGAAATTTTGGATTTGTTTATGGTTGCATATATCGGTGTTTTATGGTTAGTGGGTGGAAAAAATTGTCGTCGGAACGCATCTCATACATACGCAGGCATACATACACGCACTTTCAAGCATTGCAGCTGACAGAAATATAAACATATATGAATAGTAAGAGACTTGATGTATATGCGCATCCATGTGTCATTGCGTGCATACGTACGTAATTGATCGCTGTATTCAATGTTGGATTGTGTAGCGAACTTCTTTCGCAGTCGCAGTGTCAACGCACAGGCCGTTCGTACATTTAGTTCGCGGAATAATGTTTTCTCGCACACACACATATATGTATATACGTATGCACGCGCGTTAATCAGTTTGTCTTACGATCTCAGAGAGCGTGAAACCCAGAGTCACAAATTCACATCAATCCAACTAAATATGTTAGCTCTATCATTGATACTTAGCGCTTTCCAATAAGCACTGCATATATAATATATAAATAGTATATATCAAAATTGCATATATATATATATATATGTATATATATATATGCACACACACATTTTACACAGACACACACAAACACACATATACACAAACACACACACATACACAAACACACACACATATCTCTCTCTCTCTCTCTCTCTCTCTATATATATATATATATATATATATATATATATATATATATATATATATATATATATTATTTATTTATAAAAATTATAACATAAATATGTTATAAAATTACTACAAAATAGCCATTTTGTTTCAACCTCCGGTGTCTTATCAAATGATGATGTTGAATGTAAAATGGTTTTAAAAGTTTTAAATTAATTAACGATCCTACGCAAGGGGAAAACGAAGGATCGTTAATTAATTTAAAACTTTTAAAGCCATTTATTTTACATTCAACTAAATAAATAAAAATAATGAATTTGAAATAAAAACCTTGGAGTAATGGATAGGGGCTTGGATTGAGGAATCGGAGAGGCGAGTTCGAATTCCAGTCGAAACCATTACATTCACTTACGTGCTAATACCCTTGGAAAAGGTATGAATCCTCTTCTTCTAGCTATGGGTAAATAGCAGGACAGACCGTGTTCTATAGCCTTTGATGGCAACTGGTCTACTGTAGAAAGAAATAGCAACCTTACTGCGGGAAAAATCTGTCTCATCAGTCATGTATCGAAAGATACATGATCGCCTAAGCGTGTATCACGCATGGCACATAACAGACTGAAATTCACTTACATGGTAATACCCTTGGGAAAGGTATGAATCCTCTTCTTCTCTCCCAGCTATAGGTAAATAACATGACAGACCGGGTTCTATAGCCTTTGATGGCAACTGGACTACCGCAGAAAGAAATAGCAACCTAGTGCGGGAAAAAATCTGCCTCGTCAGTCCTGTATCGAAAGATACATAATCGCCTAAGCGTGTATCACACATGGCACATAATAGACTGAAATTCACTTACATAGTAATACCCTTGGGAAAGGTATGAATCCTCTTCTCCCCCAGCTATGGGTAAATAGCAGGACATATCGGGTTGGATGGTAACTGGTCTACTGCAGAAAGAAATGGCAAACTATTGCGTGAAAAATCTGCCTCGTCAGTCATGTATCGGAAGATATATGATCGCCTAAGCGTGTATCACGCATGGCACATAACAGACTGAAATTCACTTACATGGTGATATCCTTGGGAAAGGTATGAATCCTCGTCTTCTCCCTCTGGCTATGAGTAAATAACAGGACAGACCGGGTTCTATAGCCTTGGATGGAAACTGGTCTACCACAGAAAGAAATGGTAACCTACTGCGAGAAAAAACTCTGCCTTGTCATTGAAAGATACATGATCGTCTAAGCGTGTATCACGCATGGCACATAACTAACTGAATGAATTATACTCGATATCTTATTAATGCGTAACAATAAGAAATTAGACTTTAAAATTTATCGTAAACCCACGAACAATTAACTACTTATTTCTATTCCCAGCACAATCAAAGAATACAATCAGGATTAGTCATAGGACTAACAGAGACCTTAGGATATGTAACCTGAATACCTAAATGAAGAAGAGAAATAAATTGAGAAAACATTTAGAATTTTTCACTAGTCACGTCATTTCATCTTCAACGCTAGGGAACGAGCTTACAAAATTCACGCAGCTAAAAAAAACTATACACCACCAATAGAACTTCTAAAAAAATAATTCAAAATTTATGATCTTACTCTCTAACACTGTTTCAACTAAACTAAAAATTAGTTATCCCTAATACTAGAACCTTTACCACTTCCAAGACAATCGGGGATATAATTAGAAAGAAAAATAAATTCAACGCTAATTCAAATGCGGGTATTTATCAAATAAATTGTTTACAATGCGAAAATGTTTATGTAGGGGAGACATCACGTAGCCTAATTGCCTGTATCTACGAATACAGAAGAGTTTTATGTTCGGACAATCATTCAAACCCTCTCGAAATACACAAGAACAAAACTGACTATAAATCTGATGTTACAAATGCCACGCTAATTAAAAATGAACATAATTATTTAAGGAGAAAATGCTTTGAAAACTTAATAACATTATTACCAACGATAAACACATGTCAAAATCATTACATTACATTGCCAACCTCTACTGATTCCATTATTAAATAATCTAACTTTTGTCGACCTAAAACAGAAATATATGTGCATTAGACACGTTCCGATATCAACACACGATAAAACCAACAGACTGGACATACACACAAAATTACGATGTGATACATGACAGACCAATGAAAATGACACAACACTAAAGGGAAAATATTATTATTTCTCTTACTAGGCACACACACGCGCGCGCGCGCGCACACACACATGTGCGCGCATGCACACGCACGCAAATTAGAAATACATATTATTATGTGGTTGCCTGCATAGACAAATAGAAGTCTTACTAATATACATACATACATATAGAATTTAACTATATTGTCGACATGGAAAGAAAAAAACTCATAGTATGAAGGAAATTTAGATTATCCAAAAAGACGCTTACGCAGAAGCGTCTCTATTTTTTAAATTTGGGTTTTGCAATTTAACTATAACAACAAAAACATTTCGATTTCATTTTAGCCTTGAAAAAGTCGGAAGACGAAACGCGTCGGCAAAATCTAAGATTTTTTTTTTCCACTTGTCATCTTATACCAATTCGTCTTGTCCACAAAATTGATCTGGGAATTTAATTATACATATAGAATTATTTACGGTTATAATGTACGTGATAGATGATTGACCAATGAAAATCAAACCACATACAATTGAAAATACAAGAATTTCTGTCTTTTTGTCCATTTTCTCAGTCTCTAACGAAGCTTTAATAAAAGTGAAACATGTTAGATAAACATTTCTCATTTGTTCTTTATCTTATCATCATGTCGAATTCCGATGCATATTTGATCCTTAAGTTATATATATATATATATATATATATATATATATATATATATATATATATATATATATACATATATATATTCTCTTTTTTAAAAATATGATTCCATCACGACACAGAAATTTCTGTTTCAAAACTAAAAATAAAATTGCAAATTTAATTATGAAAATTAAAGTTAAAATCCAGAGTTCCGTTCCATTGTCAAGCGATGCAAGGAATAACTTTCTAAGAAATTTAGTTAATTTATAAGCGCAGACAATCTTTATGTTTTGAGTTGTTAAGGTTAAAGAAAATTCAATCTATTTTGATTAGGGGTGGTTGGGTTTTAATTTTCCTAGACAACTGATGTATTAAAGATATTTTACTTACATAGTTAGGTTAAGTTTATGTCGAGTGGGGTGCCTGCTCAGAAATATATGCATTCGTTTTCAGCATGTCATCTGGGTTTTCAATGACAAAACATTTTGGCATTTTTGTTTATCCGCTTAATTCATATTTTTATACGCAAAGATTTTCTAAAAGTGTCATTTAAGTATGAGTAAGTCATATTTTTAATATTTAAATCTTATTCCTACAGATTTAAAATACCATTCCTCCTTCTAATAACTAATAGACTATACTGTATTTTTACAAATAAATATATTAGAGTTTAATTTCATATTTAAAAATTTATTAATTGAGGATCAAATGTAAATATGTATGTTTCATCTCTCTTCCTTTTTCTATTTTTTTCCAAAAATTAATTATTATTTGAAGAAAATATTTGACAGTGCCAACAAAAATTATCTATTTCATTTCTTTGATTTAGTAAATTTTTATTTTTCAAAAATTTAATAATGTATAATTTTTCATGTATACACAAAGGACATGGGTCATTTAATGACCTACAAGCTCTAGCTCGTTAATTTCAATTTTACTGTTGGTGTGTTATTGTTTTCATTTAAGTGCCAGAAATATTTAGATAGGGGTGTTTGATTTCGGTATTTATTATTAAAGTGTAATTAGAAATCTTACTGTTCTTTCTTATTATTTTAATATATATATATATAAATTATATATATTATAATATATATATATATATATATATATATATATATATATATATATATATATATATATAGTTTTATGGTAGCTATAACTATGGGTTAAAATGCTCAATATCAGCGATAGAGCATATGTAAATATAAAAACGCACATTGAGGTCAACACCCAGTGGCGACAGTTGCGATTTAAGTATGAAACAATCGTCGTTGGGTATTAACAACAATGTTCACTTTTATATACAGTACTGCGCAAAAGTAAGTGAATCCCTGAGACAATATTAAAAATAAATGTCTCTTTTTCCCAGATAACCAACAAATCTTAATTAAACTATATATTCATTGAGAAAATTTATTAACCTAATTACCACCACTTTCAAATTCTCATCAATCTTGAATAAAAAATATTAATTCAAAATTAAAAGTTGTTGCAATTCGTTTCATAATTTTTTCTTAATGAATGTATAGTTTAATTAAGATTTGTTGATTATCTGGAAAATGACATTTTTTAATATTATCTTAGGGGTTCACTTACTTTAACGCAGAACTATATATATATATATATATATATATATATATATATATATATATATGGACTCTCCTGTCGGTTTCGACGTATGAGGATCTGACAGCTTATTAATTCAGTTATGAAAGTTTGTGCGATAATCTTAAGTGGCATTTAAGACCCGCGAGTGATTTACAAAGGAGGCCACATATGGAGCAAGTATAAGGATTGTGAAATGATATCATTGTTAGATTGGGTGACCTTTTTAGATCTTGCTCTCGCTCAAGAGTATTATGTGGTATAAATATATATATTATTATTATTATTATATACATATATATATAATAATATATATATATATATATATATATATATATATATATATAAAATATAATTATATATATATAATATAATGTAATATAATATAATATATATATATATAATATAAATATAAACCGATAATACAAATTGCATATGTGTGTAACTGCATATGTGTGTAATTGCATATGTGTGTAACTGTATCGGCTTGTACATATAAAAATGATTTTAAAACCGCGAAGATAGATAGATGGATATGTTAGTATTATGTATTGTGACGACTGGGGCTATATATTTGGAGAAGTCTGTCTTTTTTGTTCTGTTCAACTGTTCTCGAAAGTGAAAGCGAAAGTAGAAATATTTGTCTTTGTCGTTTCTAAAACTCGCTTATGCAACATTGCTTATTTATTTACATTTTCTGAACCAAAAATAAATAAATAAATTCATTGATGATCACCAGAAGGAAATTACAAATAAAAATAAAAATAAAAAAAATAAAATAAAATTTATGGCAGCGTATCTTTAAAAATTGTGTTCAGTCGCATCGACTGCCAGCCTGATTACCTTATCTCAATAGAGAGACCATAGAAAATTCCTTACGAACAAGCTTTCCGGACTGCCAGCAGCACTTAAAAAATAAACAATGTGCAGCACATAGTACTTTTTATTGTCATAGCTCGAAAGGAAAATCGCTTTCATATATATATATATATATATATATATATATACATGCATTAAAAAAATGGTTCTTTAATGTGTATTTCAAGTCTGAAAAAAGGACATTTTAATAGAGCTTCGAACTTCATCGCTGGTGAATTCCAAAGCATTCACGGAAAGGATTGCTTAAAGAAAAATTATGTCACAAGTTTCAAAATCCACTAAGGTTTTAAGGTCACTACATGTATTGCAGGTATGCCAGCAGTGTTATATCCAGGGCAAGATAGACTGGAGACGCCACTCCCCCTCCTTGCTTGTTTTCGTTCTCCTACCTTAGTTGCCACCACAAAACAAGATCTATTGTAATCCCCTCTACTTAACCAATAGGCCTTTCTAAGAGTATTGGCACAAAGTACACAGAACAGAACCCGGCATGTTGAATTCCTTCCTTTGCTAATCATTAACCATCCTGTGTATGACGATAAATTACATCCGGAAGCAATGCCTCTGATTGGGAAATTTTGAGGACCGTGGAGCTACTTCTTAACTGCTGTTGTTCCCAACTCCCAGGTGGTAGCATCACTTAGGGTAAATAGTGAACTTCCAAACTAGGATCAAAACACTATGAAAGTGTAAAAATACATTTTCATAGTGAAGGTGCCAGCAATATATTTTCATAATAAAACAATTACCAGCAATACATTTTTGTAAAAGTAATTACTAATGCTCCCATGAAAATCAAATTTCGGCATTAAATGACCCATAAGGAGTTGATATGCCGTTAAACAAACAAAACAAAGCAAACATAATCATGACATCATCTACACTTCCTTAATAAACCATAAGATGCATATAAAGGTATACAGAAAATAGAGTAATCATGGCGTTAATGACTTTGCGTTGTTGATATTTGCAAAAGAATGAAACCCACGTTTGCGCCCGAAAATCACCCTCTCTTCAAATGATCTTGAGCGATATGTAATTTATGAAGGCCAGCAAAACTACCGGCCAAAGTTGTGATTTTTATTCTGTTTAGTTTATTTAAATGATCTCATCGATTAGCAAATCAAATATCTAAGCAATCACTTGTCTGAAATTCTCAGACGAAATATTGTTATTTATTCGATGAACTATTAATCATTCGATTTGCTCACCAGCGATTGTTTTGTTTTTTGTTTTTGTTTTATTTGTTTTTGTTTTTTTTGTTTTGTTTTTTGTTTTTGTTTTATTTGTTTTTGTTTTTTTTGTTTTGTTTTTTTTTGTTTGTTTGATTTGTTTTTGTTTTGTTTTTTCGATCATTTCGTTTCGATAGCACGGCTCTAGAGAAATCTGTGTATCCGTTGATTTTGGCGGAAAAAATGAAAACATGCGACAAACATTTAATAAAGCGAACAGCCGAATAGGAATATAGTGATTGAAACATCAAAAGTTGGAATTCTAGTCCGAATAATTGGTCGAATATAAATATTAAACATTTTCAATACTGTCGGATTTTGTATAAAATTGTGGAGCGTGATAGATAGATAGATAGATAGATAGATAGATAGATAGATAGATAGATAGATAGATAGATATCAACTCATTGAGATAGATTAACAACATAAGAAAGAAAGAAAGAAAGAAAGAAAGAAAGAAAGAAAGAAAGAAAGAAAGAAAGAAACTGAGATAGATAGATAGATAGATAGATAGATAGATAGATAGATGAAAACACACTGAAAAAGTTGATGAAAGAAAAGCTTAGATAGATAGATAGATAGATAGATAGATAGATTTAGAGCGAGAATGAATAAACCTGCTTTCCGTGGTAAAATATCGACAAGTATTAATTGGCTTAGACAGGAAAGAAACTTTTTTTTTTAATTATCGAGACAACGGAATCAGTAAACGGAAAAAGCATGCAAGTTATCCAAAGATACTTCTGTTTTACATACAAAATCATTCAACGTACAGACAACGCAATCAATTCTTTATTTTATTATTATGCCTGACTGAACCAAGTTTCACGACTCACATCAGTCACTGATCTCTCCATGTAAGTTTCTCTCCGTCGAGATAACATTTTTGCATGAATGAAAACATAGTTTATATGGAAGCATTAATACGCGCGGCAATTTTCTTTATGTGCACCTCTGTCATAATTTGCATATGCCACCAAATGTAAGTATTTTTTGTATGTTCATATATATATATATATGTGTGTGTGTGTGTGTGTGTGTTGAGTATATTTTTGTGGCAGTTTACTTTTGGAAATGCGTCCTATTAAAAGAAAATACATTTTATGTCTAATACGTTTATTGATCATTTTTTCCCGTATTGAATAATTTGTTGCATATGTGCCCGTTTTAGTGTATAATACAACCAAAATACATATTTTGTCTAAGTTTTCGACTCACATGATTCATCATCAACATTAGCAACAGCTACATTTCTAAAATCTTATTTGCATACTAAAAAAATTGATCAATAAATGTAATAGACATAAAATGTCTTTTCTTTTAAAAAGTCTTATATTTGTATCTGTATGTCCTTTTTAGGTGTATGTATATTACTATTGCATAACCATGGAATAAAGAACAAAATTTAATTCAATATCTGTCTATATCTCTAAGATGAGGTATTATGATTACTTACATTATTTACATTTTTCGGACTTTTATCCTCATCTTCATTGCCATATTCACAAAGTTTCGGATTCTATATCTCTAAGATGAGGTATTATGATTACTTACATTATTCGGACTGTTATCCTTATCTTCATTTCCATATTCACAACATTTCGGCCGTTGTACGCTACGGCCTTCTTCAGGTGATTGGAATCAAGGACACATGACTCACTTGATAAAGCCGTTGGTTAGATTCAGTGACTAGACCCAAAAAGTTGTGAGTTCAATACCACGCTACAGCAATGGTGAACCAAAACTTGGAGAGTTGAGTTAAAGGGAAATAACTGAGACATCCGGAAGAGGCATGTCACGTGGAACTAGAACAATCTACCCCGGTGGACGAAATGAAGGGTTCGATTCAAAATTCCACTCACCTGAAGAAGGCCGAAATGTTGTGAATATTTTTTTAAGCATATCGCCCCAAGCAAGGCGTGGGTGCCACTAGCACGCGAGGGGTTGCAGAAATTGAGAACAGGAATAAAGAGGGGGTGTTGGAGGAAAAGATATAGAGAAGGACGGGGGATCAGGATCAAGGCATCAGAAGATGTCGGTTAACATTACATTTGAATATTTGAAGATTATAGCTAGTTACAGGAAAGGAGTACGAGAGAAGAAGCTGTTGGAGTAGAAGAGACAGCTACATTTAACCGTTTCGACTGTGAAAGGGTGGGACCAAGTGCCAACCTAGTAGAACGTTTAAATTTATGCAGTTTGGAAACCAGAGAAAGTAGTTTGCCATAACAGTTGCCATACTTCTAGAAAAGACATAGGAAAGCCACAGCACGTCTGTGAGAGAGTGACTCTAGACAAGATGCCAGATTCAGACCTATCACATTGCATATCAGTCTCTGCATTTTGTCGAGATGAACAGCAGAAATACCAGACCATATATGGCAGCAGCACTCAAGGACGAATGGTTGATTTGTAGATTTGAAGGATGGACTCAGGCGAGAAAAACCTTCTGGAGTGACAGAGAGAAGTAACTTTCCTTGCAGTAGATGAAGCTATTGATTCAATAAAGTTGTTCTACCTCAGTTGAGTGGAAAGCGTGAGATCAAGCAGGCGCAGGAAGGCGCTCTCATGGAGTTGGGCATCAGCCATTGTGGTGGGAAGCAGAGTGGGTAAATGAGAGCAGTCTTGTTTTGGAGGCATTAAAATTTACAAGCCATTTCCTGCCCCAGTCAACCACAGATTGCAGGTCCTTTACGAGACCAACGGACAGGTTAGTTTTGACAGTGATATTGGATTTACTATTGAGGCAGGTGTAAATAGTAGCGTCATCTACATTAATGCCTACTTGGAAATTGATGACATCAGGAATATCATTGATGAAGATCAGAATCAGTGTAGGACCCAGGAAAGAGCCTTGGGGATCACCAGCGTTCGTATGAAACGAACTGAAGCAGAACCCGTTTAGGGCGATCTTCATTTCACGGTTTGACAGGAATGATTGGAGTAAATCAAATAATCGTCCTGTAATGCCGTAACCCTGAAACTTACGAAGAAGGCCGGCATGTCAAACCCTATCGAACGCTTTAAAAATATCAAGAGACACAACACAAGCTTCTCCGTTATTGTCGAATGCTTGGTCTACAAATTCAGTAATGGCCGTGAGCACGACAGCGGTAAACAGGGCAAAGCGGAAACCATATTGCTTGTGCTTAATGTCATGGGAACTTACCCATAATAATAATGGACTATTCCTGATATTATAAATACAGCGCCTCTCAAGAGGTATGGGATATTGTAAGACGAGGGGGAACCTCGACGTGGTGTAACGGTTAGCAAGCTTATCTCGCCAAAACAGTTACGACTGAGTAGTGAGTTCGATTCTCACTGGGTGCTCCATACTTTCGGCCTTGTGCCACATCTTCGCTGGGCACCTCGACGTGTTGTAATGGTTAGAAAGCTTGCCTTGCTAGATCAATTACGACTGAGTAGTGAGTTCGATCCTCACTGGGTACCCCATACTTTTGGCCTTGTGCCACATCTAAGCCGGGCTTAGAAAATCACTATTGTAAGACGAGGAGGGCACCTCGAGGTGGTGTAATGGCTAGCAAGCTTGTCTCGCTAGAACAATTACCATTGAATAGTGAGTTCGGTCCTCACTTGGTACCCCCTACTTTCGGCGTTGTGCCAAATCTAAGCTACACTTGGAAAATCACTATATTGTAAGACGAAGAGAGATAATTGAGAGCATATTGTAAGGACATTGGAATAGTGATACTTGTCGTGACAACATAGTTCATTCTAACCAAATCTGATAGTCATTACTAATATTTCTACTTCTTTGTATTATATTTCTGTTGTAATATATCTTTGTATTCCATACCTGTGTTTGTGTTATCCTTTCATTGGTTCTAACCTTGGACCATCACCGTCGTACAAGGAACTCGGACCATAACACTTAACCAGAGTCTATCTATATTTCTGAGATGAGGTATTATGTACACTATTTACATTATTCGGACTATTGTCCTCATCTTTGTCGCCATATTTATCACAACGTTTCGGCTGTTGTACGCTCCGGCCTTCTTCAGGTGGTTGAAATTTCGAACTGAACCCTTTATTTTGCTCACTGGGGTAGACTGTTCTAGTTCCACATGTCATGTGTAATGGATGTCAGTTATCTCCTGCTAATTTCTCTCTGAAAGTTCTCCACTGCCTTAATCGGGTACTGAACTCAAACTCTTTGGATCCTGTCACTGGATCTAAGCAACGCCTTTATCCACATGCCATGTGTCCTTGAGGACATGGCACAGTGGATAACTGACATCCATCAAACATGGCATGTGGAGCTAGGACAGTCTACCCCAGTGGGCGAAATAAAGGGTTCATTTCGAAATTCCAACCACCTGAAGAAGGCCGGAGCGTACAACAGCCGAAACGTTGAGATAAATATGGCGACAAAGATTAGGACAATAGTCCGAATAATGTAAATAATGAACACTTAACCACTTCGGCGTTGATTAAAGCCTCGAAGACTTTGCCAAATAGTGGTAGGAGACTGCGATGAGGATAACAATCCGAATAATGTATATAATGTAAGTAAAGGTTAATTCATGGGGGAAATAATTTGATACATATTTAAGAATTAATAAACCTGTCTGTACTTACTGGAAAAGAGTTTTGTTTTAAAACCACAAAAAAACAACTGATTTTAACGGCATTTTTAGCCATCTGTCATTCTCTTTATTAAAAAAAATATTTCAAAAATAAAATATACATTGCTGAGACATTATTTGAGGAAACATTAGCTGATTTGAAGTTTAATACTATTTTTTAGTTTAAAATATCGCAGAAATACATTTTTTACACGGAAGTATGTGTTTATTTAAGGTGTTGACATGTCGACAGTTTGACTTATATTTCAGCTCATGTAATTTTGTTCTACGGCGGACATATCTGTAAAATTACTTGAGGAATATAATGTGAGCGCTTTTTTCATATAATTTTTAACTACCCAGGAAAATTTTAAAGTTTAGGAAAATATTCTCCGTAATCTAATGTTTTATTGAATTTTCGTTACTTTGGCCTTAAATTTACTATAGCCATCGCTCTTAATTTCTGAAAATGTGTATGGTACGTTTATACATACAAAAAAATTTTAAAAAATTTTTCAAGTATTGGGGGTCGTTGAATTTTAGTAAGCTTTTCCATTTATGATTAGTAAATAGTTTTTACTTAATATCAATATTACCTAACCGGTATAAATTAATAATAAAATTTAAAAGATTTAAAACTTTATAAATTATTCTAATTAAAGTTTAAAAAAATGAAAATAATTCTTGCAAAAGTTTATTATTCGACGAAAAAAATTTTTTTCTTAAGAAAATAGTGTCCATGATACATCTTATTCATAAAAGTAATTAAAAAATTTTCTAAATTAATATTGTCTCAGTTTTATTGCAATTTTTATTTTACGATTCAGAGCAGATTTTCGATAACTTTGGGTCCTATTTTTAAAAAAAAAAAAAAAGTGATTTAAATTCTCCAAGGGGTTCTGCGTATGACTAATATAAACATTAAATGATACAAAAATTAATTTCTCGAAATTTCAAAACATGAAATGAGTGGTGGGGGAGAGATATAAAAATATTTTTTACCAAAATTTGCTAAAAAAGAAACATTTCAAAAATAATTTTATCCATTTGTTAATAACTTTGGACAGTTTCAATAAAATTCAACATGTTTTTAAGAATTTAATAAATCAATGTGTTTTTCACTGCCTAATAGACGGTAAAATTTCCTATACTAATCTTTGGTCACGCACCCACCTCCGCTGACGCAAGAAAAACAAGATTTTTAACCAAAATTTCGAACGTTCTAAAAAGAATAAAAAATTTAATAATCAAAAAATGTTTTTGTCTTTCCTTTTAATAATAACAAAGACTTTGACAATAAAACTTTATTTTTAAACTTGATGTATTTTTTCATTATGGTATGCTCATTTTTAGCGAATACATATATGTGTGTGTGTGTGTGTGTGTGTGTGTGTGTGTGTGTGTGTGTGTGTGTGTGTGTGTGTGTAAATTCGTCTGCGAAAGTCTGGAGTCGAGGTGCCGAATATAACATCAATCAACTAAGTGACAAATTTTATTTGTATTAATCCTATATATGGATACACACACACACACACATATATATATATATATATATATATATAGTTAAATATAAAATATTTTCATATCTAAGTATATTTATATCTATATATTTCTCTCTATATATATATGTGTGTGTGTATGTGTCTGCGTGTATCTGTCTGTGTGTTTGTGTGCGTCTGTGCCTGTGTGTCTGTATGTGTCTCTATCTATGTATGTCTGTGTCTGTATGTGTATGTGCGCCTGTGTCTGCGTGTATCTATCTGTGTCTGTGTGTGTTTGTGTGTGTCGGCGTCTGTGCCTGTGTTTGTCTGTGTCTGTGTGTCTGTATGTATCTGTATCTGTGTATCTCTGTGTGTGTGTGTGTGTGTGTGTATGTGCGTGCACGCGCACGCGCGTGTGCGTGTTTGGAAGAGAGACAAAGCAAATGTGCTTCTCTCTCTCTCTCTCATTTATTTTCTTCGCAATAATCTTTTCCTCCATTTACATTTTACTTTCTTTATTTGTATTAATTCCTGTTTTTCTCTCCTTTGAACTTTTTTTTTCTTTTTGCCGATATTTGAAAATGTTTGATAAGCTGACAAAAAAAAAAGAATCGAACTCCTTTCCAACCCAAAGATTTATGCAGAATATCTCTAACAACGGAAATCGCTTCATCATCAATAATTTTCCTTTATCGACGTTCTTCTTCAATTCTTTTCTTCAACGCTGGTGATTCCTATCCGAACTTCTTTTATTTGCTGATGTGAATACATTATATTTATCTCTTCGCTGAGCCTGAAACTTGAAATAAATAATCTCAAATCTTAAAAGCCAAGCCACGACTTTAGAAGAAGATATCGCTATTGGTTCCCTTACGTGACAATTCTATTGCCGAATTTTCTTCCCAAAAATACAATTTTAGATGTCAGCCATTGCT
The DNA here is from genome assembly GCA_903632075.3 of Acanthosepion pharaonis. NCBI lineage: Eukaryota > Metazoa > Mollusca > Cephalopoda > Sepiida > Sepiidae > Acanthosepion > Acanthosepion pharaonis. Next base: position 43,782 of record CAHIKZ030003576.1, on the reverse strand, counting down.
TATAATCAAATTCAAACGCTAGATGGCGGCACTCGGCTAATCACTTACTAAAAAAAGCCCCATAAAATTTTCAAAAACTGTGGCTGATTTTTTTAATAAAAAAAGAAATTTGTTTCTGTGAGTATTTTCCGCGTCCACGTAATGGTTATATTTAAAAGTACAATTTTTTTTAAGGGAGACAATGCCAACACCTTTCAGATAAAATGATAATCACAAGGCAAAGTTTGGAAATAAATGAGACTTTGCTAAATATAAGTACCTTTACTAATTCGCTGAAAAAACAGCATAACATGATGAAAAAAAGGCCCCAAACCTATTAAGAACAAAGTTTTATAGTCAAAATGTTTATTATTATTAAGAAAGACCAAAGTATTTTTATTATTTTATTAAGTGTTTTAATCCTTTCTAGCAAGTGCGAAATTTTGGTTAAAAATCTTGTTTTTTTGGGGGGATGGGGGGTTGACCTAATATTTACTATTAGTATTTCAGCGCCTTTTCTCCGGTAAAAAAAAACACATTGATTTTGAAAATCTTGCAAAAATCAAATAATTGTCGAATTTTAATGAACCTTTCAGGATTTATTCACAATTGAATGCAATTATTTTGGAATTTTTTTTTTAAATCTTGGTAAAATTTTTATTTTAAATCTTGGTAACTTTTTTTTTAAATCTTGGTAACATTTTTTTAAATCATAGTAAAAAAAATTTAAGTTTTGGTAATTTTTTTTCTAATATGTTACCCAATACTTACTTCATTTCATGAAATTTTGAGAAATTAAATTTTGATTACAAAATTTGTTTTATTAGTTAAAAGCAGGACTCCTTAGATAATGTAAATCATCAATTTTTTTCAAACTGTTACTCATTTTTCGAAAATCTGCTCCGAATCTTAGAATAAAAAATGCAATAAAATTATAACATTATTTAATTAGAAAGGCATTTAATTACTTTTATAAATGTCATTTATTAAGGAAACTATTGTCTTAAGAGAAAAAAATTCTATGAATAACGAATTTTTACAAGAATTGTTTTCATTTTTTTCATTTCAATTGTAATAATTTATTATAATAATTTATATATAAATCTTTTAAAATTCTGCATTATTTTGATTGCGTTAGGTGATATTGTCATTAAGTTAAAACTACATTTACTAATCAAAAATTGAAAAGCTTAATACAAATTATCATACACCAAGATCTAAAAATTATTTTAAAAATTTTTTTGTGTATAAACGTGCCAATTTTAAAGTATGGGTGACTATACACGACATTATCAGAAAAAATGACTATAGTAAATTTAAAGTCAACATCCCTAAAATTAGATTACGGAAAATATTTTCCAACATTTTTAAGATTACTGAGTACTTAAAACTTATATTAAAAAAAAAAAAAAGCACGTACGTCATTTTTTGCAGCATTTGGCATTCCCAAGCGGTCACCCGTCTAGTTACTGACCAGACTCGACGTTGCTTAACTTACGCGATCGTGCGGAACTGATGTTTCAACGTGATGTAGCCATAAGAAATAATTAGTCTTGATATATTGCTTGTTTTAATTTCGACCTTTCTTATTAATATCTGCATTGCTTCTTCTCAGGTACGAGGGTGGGCTGAAAAGTTCATAGGTTGATTACAAAGGAATGATGCTCGAGCTGTGAAATCTTGCATGCATTCATTTCAACTCTTCTTATTAATAACTACATTGTTTTTTCCAGGTACGAGGGTGGCTGGAAAGTTCATAGGCTGATTATAGAGTGGTGATAGAGCTGTGAAATCTTGCATGCATTAATTCCAACTCTTCTTGTTAATAACTGCATTGTTTCTTTCCAGGTAAACTGACATCTGACTGTACAAAGAACACTGTTTTTTTTCCTGTTGTTCAAAACGATCAGCAACAGCAGATATGACGTCATCATCACTGTAATACTGGTTCCCAGTCAAGTATTTTGTTTTTTTTTTTTCATGTTAGGGAAGAGATGATAGTCAGATGGGTCAAAATCAGGAGAATAGGGAGGTTGATCAAGCAGTTCAAAACTACAGTCACGCCCACCAGCCATTGAAACCAAGGACATATGTACTGAAGCACTAAATTTAGATTGCAGAATTTTCACTTCTGGACGATTGTTAGTAGAACTTTTACTCCTGGAAGATGGATCGTAGATATTCTTGTTCTGGAATTTTTTCATTCTGGAAAGTCTTGTTCTGGAAATTGTATAGTAGATATTTTATTTCTGGAAGTTGGATTGCATAATTCGTGCTTCTGATAGCAGGATTATAGATATTTCACTTCTGGAAATTAGACTTTGTATTTTTGTCTTTCTGGTAATTGGATTTTAAAAATTTGTATTTCTGGAAGTTGAATTGTAGAATTTTATCTGCATTGCAGCTTCAAGGAAAACACCAATAGTAATTTTAAAAACTTATAATAATATCTTCGTCGGATCAAAAGTAGATCGGACAAGAGGATTGGGATGGATTGATAGAAAAGCAAACAAATAAAAATTTAAGAAAAGTTTTTTTTTTATATAAAGTTTGTCAAATTAAATGAGGGTGGGGCGATAGGACATGCATATGGACTAACAATAATACAAACAGTAAATTTGAATAAAAATAATTCGATTCGAATTAAAAGGACTTTTATCAATATTCATTTAAATAGCTTTTAATTAAGCCAATTAACAAGTCTAAATTCTTCATCGCCAGAAATCTCATTTTAAATATTTGACAATGAATCTTAAGCTGAGACAGAGCTAATATTTAATTTGTCACTAAGAAATTTTTCTCTTTTTGCCTTGTTCTTTAAAGAAATTTTCAGGAATTGTTACAGTCTCACACAAATTGTTACATTATGAAGTATTTCTATGCAAAATGCTTCAAAAAGAAAAACACTTTTTTTGCAAATGCTAACATCTACGAGTAATAGCTAAACTCCAAACCTTCTTCACAGATGAAACAAAAATATATAATTTCTATGAGTGGAAATACAATAATTCTGATTGTTCCGCTTTTATTTTCTTTTTATTTTCTTTTTGAGTTACACTCTGCCAGATAAACAATGAACCATTTCTGATTGTTTGCGAGGACAGACAGAATAAAAGATATATCAAAGGTGCAGTTTATTTTTAGGGAAAGAAAGAAAGAAAGAAAGAAGGATCAAAGAAAGAAAGAAAGAAAGAAAGAAAGATTAAAGAAAGAAAGAAACAAACAAACAAACAAACAAACTAACAAACTTGGAGAAGGTGATAATAATCTAATGTATTTAACGTCTGCTTCTGTCATTTGTTAATCTTTCCATCTGTACTCTCTTATTTCGTTAAACAATCAGCTATATTCATATTTACTAGAAATACTCGTGAAAATTTCATGGTTTTCCTAATTTAATTTTATGACGAATCTTAATTCTTAAGTTAATGATTTTATTCAATTATTAATTCAATTCAGTATCCGTAGAAATTCCCCGATGGTATCGTTTAATATTTGAGCCTAACAACTTTACCAAAATATTATAAAAGCAATCATCAATTTAAATCCTGGTTATTCTTTAAAGAAGTAAACAGATACAAAAGAATAGATATGAAATTGACAAATTTTCCATTTCTCTGAAACAGACATTTCCCAGGAATATATATATTTAAAAAAAAAACGGAATATTTGGGTTTATGCCTTAACCAAATCCATTACTACAGATTTAATAATCTGTCTATATTTCTGAGATGAGGTATTTTGTACATTATTCGGACTATTGTCTCCATCTTTGTCGCCATATTTATTACAACGTTTCGGCCGTTGTACGCCCCGGCCTTCTTCAGGTGGTTGGAATGTCGAACTGAGCCCTTTATTTCGCTCACTGGGGTAGACAGTTCTAGTTCCACGTGCCATGTTTAATGGGTGTCAGTTATCAGTTATCTCCTGTTAATTTCCCTCTGAAAGTTCTGCACTGCCTTAACCGGGTATTGAACTCACACTCTTTGGACCCTGTTACTGAATCTAACCAACGCCTTTATCTACAGTACCATGTGTCCTTGAGTACATCTGTGTATGAATTTCTGGGCATTATAAACCTAATGTCTCAGCAACCATTTTTACTTGCTTTTACTAAATGAGCGAAATAAAGGGTTCAGTTCAACATTCCAACCACCTGAAGAAGGCCGGAGCCTACAACGGCCGAAACGTTGTAATAAATATGGCGACAAAGATGAGGACAATAGTCCGAATAATGTAAATAGTGTACATAATACCTCATCTCAAAAATATAGACAGGTACTGAAGAAGACCGGAGCGTACAACGGCCGAAACGTTGTAATAAATATGGCGACAAAGATAAGGACAATAGTCCGAATAATGTAAATAATGTAGATTTGGTAATGTTACGTTGTCGCCATTTTCCATTCATTTACTTTCAAATGTTATCCACGTTCCTTTTATTTACAACACTTAACGATTAAGCCTTCTAATAAATCAGTTCATCATTCAGCAGACCTGTATTGATGTCACTGGGTTGTTGATGAATATGCCTCAAAAACCAGTACTTCAAATTTTGAGTACCAATGCATTGGCGTTTCCTTTTCGCTTAAAGCGCGTGCTCTATTGGTCAGCCAACGTCACTGGAAAGGTTAGCAACAGTAAATATATTGGTCGACGAATCGACAACGCAAAATATGATCATCTAACAGAAAAAAACTAGAAGTGTTCAAGTCAAGTGTCTGTCCAATCAACCTTTATGGATGCTATATTTTGCATGCGACAAACGATGGCCCGCGCGTGGAATGTAGCAAACAAGACCCGTCACTTCAACACGGCCATCGCCTATAAATGCGAACGTCTACAAAAGACTTCAGACTTAACTAGTCCCGAAAGGTCATAAGAATTCTTTGATTGCTATAATGAGGGTTTATGTGTCTGTGTATGTGAGTATATATATATATATATATATATATATATATATATATATATATATATATATATATATATATATATAGAGTGTGCAGCTTATATTTTATATCATAAAGAAACAATTTATACAAAGAATTAAATATCAATGTTAATGTGATCAATGGCGAAAGCATTTCGCTAACAAGACTTAGTGTTTGCCTATGTATGGGAAAATTATGTCCTGAAGATGACAATTTGAAATTGTTGAAAGTAACCGGCATTATCTACTATCAGACAACTCGAATATAAGGATCTTATTGTTCAAGGAATTGAAAGTAAGTTAATATCTCATTAAGTCTTGTTAGCGAAGTGATTTCGCCATAAATCATATTAACATTGCTATTTAATTCTTTGTATAAAATGTTTCTTTATGATATATACATACACACACACACACACACACACACACACACATATATATATATATATATATATAATATGGTCATCCACATACAGGTCTGTTTCGCTGTATCCCAGCTCATCAGTGTGGTTAGACATCCAATTGCTTCAACCCGAGAACGAAACCCTACCGATTTGGCATCAGTCGGAGATCCTAGCACTAAGTTATCAGCACACCGCAGGGAGAAAGGGAATTTTTAATGTATTGTATACGGATGTAAACGAGTGGCTGTCACAAAACGATTATGACCATCACTGACATGTCCAGCCATTCAGTTAAACTCCCCTATATATATATATATATATATATATATATATATATATATATATATTATAATTTTATCATATAGACAAAACCATTTTACTCACTACAAATATGCAACTTCGTTTCAGTGCATTTCAACTGCACTTCGACGGATGAGAATCGCAACCATTTTCGATTGTCACCCGTCGAAGTGCAGTTGAAATGCACTGAAAAGAAGTTGCATCTTTGTAGTGAGTAAAATGGTTTTGTCTATATGATATTATTATAATAAATAAATAGTTATCGCTTTACTATCGTTATCGAGCTCTCTTTTGGATTAATGCTGTGAACGTTAGAATTTATATATTACTTTCGTTCTCATCGCATCGAATATATATATATATATATATATATATATATATATATATATATATATATATATATAATATGCATTTTATATATCAAAAACAATATTGGTGAAAACTTATGAGGCGTTTCCTCCTTCAGGACTTCATCAGAATTTTTCCGGTCAGATTTAATTTAGATTCACAAAGAAGACGAAAAAGAATCTAAACTAATTCGGCTACATTAAAAAAAAAATAAAGTTAAATTTCCCAGCATCCCTCATTCGTGCGCATGCGTATTTGCATAACACATTTAGTCCGATAAATCCTAAAAGACGAAGACTTTTTCCCCTTTCTTATACATTTTTCCCCAATAGATTACTCTTTAAATTTATCGGAGACCCGAGTTCGAATTCCAGTCGAATCCATTAAATTCACTTACGTGCTAATACCCTTGGGAAACGTATTAATCCTCTTCTTCTTCCCCTAGCTATGGGTAAATAGCTGGACAAACCGGGATCCATAGCTTTTGATTGTAACTAGTCTACCGCAGAAAAAAATGGCAACCTACTGCGGGAAAAAAATCTGACTCGTCTGTCATGTATCGAAAATACATGATCGCCTAAGCGTGTATAACACATAGCACATAACTGACTCATAATACTCTTCAAGTAAGAACTGAGTTCTCTTAGCCGCTGGCTTATTTCGTATAGAAAACGCTCAAATTTCCCTTTCTCTGCGTCGATAGCTTAGGGATAGGAGTTTCGATCTCGGCTTGAAGCAATCGGACGTCTAGCTACATTGAAGAGCTGTGATACAACGTGGATGACTATATCTATATATATATGTGTGTGTGTGTGTGTGTGCACGCGCATGTTTGAGTACATATGTACGTGTAAATATGTATGTGTATTTATATATATGCACACACAGACACACAGACATACACACACACACATATATATATATATATATATATATATATATATATATATCCAAATGTAAAAGAACGAAAAGAAAATAAATTCAAACGTTCATAACATTAATTTAATAAAAGAAGTTGACCAATAAATATTTATTATAAATTCGTGGTAACTTGCATGTTCTAATGTTGCAGTTTATTATATATATATATATATATATATATATATATAGCCTTAAAATTTTTCCTTGAAAATCATTTAATCAACAATTTCTTACCATCGCCTGAATAAGCATAATCATAGTATTGAAACATGAAATCTTTTGTGTAACGATTTCAAAATGTTTTTATTATCCCTTATAATATGTATGTGTGTGTGCATGTGTGCGTGTGTGTGTGTGTATTTAGGCTGTAAATGCTGAATTAATTAAGCATCTAACAACGCAGTATCTTCTTTCAGGCAAACAATATGGGTTTCGTTCCTCTGGGTCAACCTCCGGTGTATTAACGATTATTGCGGAAATAGTATATCAAAAGCTTCAGATAATAATGGTAAAACCCGTGCTGTTGCTTTGGCCATCTCGAAGTATTCGACAGGAAGCTTTTGGAGTGATTCAATCTTTCTTATATAATCGTGAAATGAAAGTTGTCCAGAACGGTCTCTTTCCTAGATACTCCTTCACGGATGCAGGTGTCCTTCAGGGCTTTATCCTTGGCCCTACTTTGTTTTTAATTTTCATTAACGACCTTCCTAATGACATTAACTCTCAACTTGGTATCTATACTGATGACACAACCATTTACTCATGTCTTGACAGTAAGTCCGATAAGTTCGATAAGGTCAAATTTGCGGCTGATCGCACAAACGACCTACAGTCTGTTGTTAACAGGGGCAAGGAATGGCTTGTTAATTTTAACGCCTCTCAAACTAAACTTCTCTCTGTAATTCATTTGAGAGACCACTTTCTCTCTTCCATCACTATGGCTGATGCTAACCTCCTGGAGAGTTTCTCATTGTGCCTTCTCGGTTAAACATTCTCGGAAAAAACTTTGGTTCACACTGCCGTGCTTTACAAGTTTTCTCCAGGATCTATCTTACATATCTATAAGTCTAACATTCATCCATGTTTAGAATATTACTGCCACATATGGTCCGGTGCTCCTACCCTTTATTTAGAGATTCTTGATAAAATCCAAAGGAGAATCAGCAATAAATCCGTTAGTATATAATCCAAGTGGGTACTATCAATATAAAAATTATTAAAACTGATCAGCAAAAGGAGTTCAGTATATTTATTATAACAGAGCCAATAAATAGTATTACACAACAAAATCCCAAATTACTTCATATGGGGAGGGGTAGATCTATTTCAACCAACGAAAGCTTCATCAGTCTTATTCAACCCCAGTGCATAGACTGAGTTCATGTCGGAATTAGAAATTTAACTGTGACAGCCGTCGAAAAATTAATACAGAATTTATCCATTTCAATGTTTCAGTCAGACGAAAAGAACGAAGTATAATTTATCTTTGGATGAGTATTTTTAAGTAGGAACTTGTATTTTTAAATCTAACCTTATCTATATAATTAAAAAAACTCCCTTTTCGTTCCTTTCTCATATAAACCCAATTTAATGTCATAAGGTTAATATCCGAGTTTAATTTTATAAAACCTCTTCCACCCTCCACTGACCAGTGTCTCGTGCATTTCATGCATATATATATATATATATATATATATATATATATATATATATATATATATATATAAAAAATATAGTCTTAATATGTGCTATATTTATGAGATAAAGTGCTCAATATCAGAGATAGAGCGTGTGTAAATATAAAAGTGAACATAGAATCAACACGACAGTCTGCTTCATGCTAGATGCAATCGTCAGGCCATCTATCATGAAACAGACTGTCGCCTCTAAGGGTTGACTTCTATGTTCACTTTTATATATATATATATATATATATATATATATATATATATTGTTCCCAATTTGATTTTCTTCTTTCACTTTATTGCCCAAATTATGAAGTGTATACAACCGCTTTGTCAGATCAATGTTTGAAATGGCTTCCAGCGAAAAGGACCGTCATTCTTCGAAAATCGTTGACTGGTGCTACAAAATCACAAAGAACTGTAACAGATAATAGTAACAACTAAAATGGATATCGTTTGAAACCTCGAAGAGAAAATAATGTCATCAGATGTTAGAATTCCACACTATTTGAGACAAAAGGTTAGTAAGGATAATTCCAGTAATACTGGGAATAGCGATAACAGTTAGTGGACTTGAAAACCTATTTTACTGAAAAATTGTTTTAATATAGACATTTTATAAACTGGCGGCTGAGTCAATCAATGTAGAATGTTTCCTTATTAGAAAACGGCTCATATTACCTTTATTGTTACCATTCTCTCTGTTTCATTCACCAACGCAAAGAGAGAGAGAAAGACATTCACTTAAAATAACTCGTTCCACTCCTATCTATTTTTGGCTACACCTATCACGCTATGAATCAACCATTCTGTTTTGTTTATTTTCTTCCGTAGACTTCATTATTACTTACTTACTTACTTACTTACTTTCTTTCTTTCTTTCTTTCTTTCTTTCTTTCTTTCTTTCTTTCTTTCTTTTCTTTCATTCTTTTTTCAGCTATCCTTATATCATATTCTTTTCTTCTATTGAACTAATCGCCCCTCCTTATATTTCTCATGCATTTTATTTCTCTCTCTTTCCCCCTCTCTCTCTCTCTCCATTATTTCGTTCTTTCTATCTTCAGCTATCCTTACATCTTCTTCTATTCAACTATCCACCCTTTCTTATACCCCCACTTTTTTTTTATTTCTCTCTGTTTTTCTATTTCTATTTCTCTTTCTCTCCCTCCTTTCTTTCTTTCTTTCTTTCTTTATCTATCTATCTATCTATCTATCTATCTTTCCTTACATCTTCTTCTCGCCTTCAATTCAATTGTTCACCCTTCTTTATATCACTACTCTTCTTATTTCTGTCCTCCTCTTTCTCTTTCTTTCGCTCTTTCTCTCTCTCCTTCCTTTCTTTCTTTGTCTATCATTACATCTTCTCTTTTTCTATTGAACTTTTCGCTATTTCTTATATTCTCCACCCTTTTAAATTCTCTTTGTCATTCTCTTTCTCTCTCCCCTTTCTTACTTTTTCTTTCTTTCTTTCTTTCTTTCTTTCTTTCTTTCTTTCTTTCTCTATCTTTACATTTTCTTCTATTGAACTGTTCGACCCTTCTTTATATTTCATACTCTTTTCTCTCTCTCTCTCTCTCTTCTCTCTCCCCTTTCTTACTTTTTCTTTCTTTCTTTCTTTCTTTCTTTCTTCATCTATCCTTACATCTTTTTCTATTGAACTGTTCGACCCTTCTTTATATTTCCTACTCTTCTGTCTCTCTCTCTCTCTTCTCTCTTTCCTTTCTTTCTTTTTTCTTCAACTATCCTTACATCTTATTATCTTCTTCTATTCAACTGTTCGCCTCTTCTTTATATTTCCTACATTTTTTATTTTCTCTCTCTCTCTCTCTCTCTCTTTCTCTCTCTCTCTCTCTCTCTCTCTATCTATCTATCTATCTATCTCTTTCCTTTCTTTGTTTCTTTCTTTCGTTCTTTTTTTCTCTCTTCAACTATCCTTACAGCTTATCTTCTTCTTCTATTCAACTGTTCGTCCTTTCCTTATATTTCCCTCTCTTTGTATTCCCCCTCTCTTTCCTTGTCATGGTCATCACCATTTGTGCAGCTCGACAAGAACGTACATTAAACTATTTTCAGTATTTCGTTTAAACTCGTCACACCCGCATTTATCCATATTTCCGGTCCAGAATTCGTACAGATGATAAAACACGCAACGCGCATTAAGACATTTGTTTGTGCTCGCCAGCCGTGTTTTGTCTTCCGAACAAGAAAAAAGTACCAGGATATTACAAGAAACAAGAGTATAATATCCTAACAGTCCCAACTCGTAATATTGCTGCAAAACCATGAAAATTCTTTCACAATCGCCATCTTTGATGTAGCTAGAAAACTGAATTCTTGGTAAGCGTTCTGGAAATAGTGATTCGTGTTTTAGTGAATTCTTTGAATTTCTGTTCCGTTGCTCTGTGTTCACTGAATGAAGCGCTGTTGAAATAAGAGAATGGTGTTCGATGATTAGAATACGCTTCGTTGAGTCTTTTGAGCTGAAATTGTCAGTCTCTTTGTATTGTAGATGTACAAACATTTCCCTGAGATTTGCAACGGGATTCATAAGGTATACAGAAAGGATTGATAGACGTAAAAAACACAAAGTGATTATTTGTTAAAAAAAAAAGACCTTGATGAATATAGTGGATCGGAACAAGTGTTCCTTGCGTTTTTTTTAAGTGAATTTCAAAGACAATATTTAAATATTTGCAAATAGATTTATTAATATTGAGTTTTTTGACCTGAAATTGTCAGTCTCTTTGTATTGTAGATGTACAAACATTTCCTTGAGTAACGGAATTCATAAGGTATACAGAAAGGATTGATAGACGCAAAAAACACAAAGTGATTATTTGTTAAAAAAAAAAGACCTTGATGAATATATTGGATCGGAACAAGTGTTCCTTGCGTTTTTTTAAGTGAATTTCAAAGACAATATTTAAATATTTGCAAATAGATTTATTAATATTGAGTTTTTTGACCTGAAATTGTCAGTCTCTTTGTATTATAGATGTACAAACATTTCCTTGAGTAACGGAATTCATAAAGTATACAGAAAGGATTGATAGACGCAAAAAACACAAAGTGAATATTTGGATAAAAAAAAAACGTGAAATTTTAACGGCTTAAAACTAGTTATTATTATTATATATATGATAAAAAAAATTTTCTGACAGAGAAAATCTGTATTGGCCAAAGTGAGTTCGTAAATTAGTTTTGAACAAAAGCATGCAGCCTTCAGTCTAAAAAGACCTACAGAAGGTACAAGAAGCAGTACTTCCCACGCCTACTGTATCACCGTTCTAGCTCACCACAACACGTGGGCAGAAATCTGATTAAACTAAATCTTGATGAAAGTGACAAAGCGTTGCTTGAACAAAAAACAGCACATTCAATCGTCGAGTACACAATTTGCCTGCATTGATTGCGGCTGACGTCGTTGGAATGCGTCCGTAAAAAAAAAATGCTGATCGGGTGTGGGAGAAATTCGTTATAAATCATTACCTAGATGAACATTCATACAAAGTTGAAACGCCAAACCGAACCCCTAGGCACAGTGGACGTCACTTGCGAAGATCATCAGAGCCATCAGAAGTAATAGTGGTACGTGCATCGAATCATCAGTCACTACGCCCACCTCTACTGATATTCCCAGTCCTACGGGCAAACGCTAAAGTGCTTCACCGTAAAGAGCCATATTTTCACAAAGTTTAGCTACCTCATGCAAGGCCAGAATAATAGGACATCGCAAATTTTAATTTTCTGATGGAATTTTCACGCACACTGGAAACAGTATACAACAGAAAGAGATTTGGATACATATAATATTTTGTCTTATTTACAATGATGTTTCACGCTTAGTGTTTTTTTAAAATGGGCGACTGGTTGATATATGTTGACCTAACTTTTTTAAAACGAATGCATCAGTGTGTCGATAGTTCGAAATAATTTAATTCCATTTATTTATTAGATTATTCACGTTATACAGTTTTTTCCTATGTTTCTATTTATATATTTTTTACGAATTGAGTTTTCTGATCAATTTTTAATTCCAGTATATATTTTGACAATATATATTTTGACAATATATATTTTGACAACATGCTATTATTCTTATATCATTCGTATTTAAATGACAACAAATAATTTGCATATCTTTCCTTACATTTGTCGCAGCTGTTCTAGTGTAAACCCTGCTCTGGACCTCCTTTGTTGTCACTTTCGTCTGATATAATATATTTTCCTCTCTGCAATTTCTTTGTCGTGGACATTTGGTTGTATTTCTACAATTACATTTTTGTTAGTGTTTTTATATTGTTAGTATTTGGTATTTTTTAATTTATTTGTTCAATGTTACTTATGCAAATCAAGCTAATTTCTATCCTTTTACTATAAAATATTTTCTTTAAATTGTATGATTTGTGGAAATATTTATCAATATATTTTAAGAATTTCTTATAATTGTATCAAAATTCTTCTTGTATCGTTGATTAAAACATCTTATTTTTATTTTTCTGATTTCCTCATATATTTGAATTTCGTTTTGAATCCACAATCAATTAAATAAAAATGAATTAAAAATTGAATAATTTAATGAATAAAAAGAATGAAATTCAAAATATCGGCATACTAACGCATTCCTTTTAAAGAACGTTAAAAGAACAACATATTTTGGGAAGGCTATTAAATCCTGCCACCCATTTAGAAAAATCGCTAAGCGTGAAACAGCACTGTAAATGGGTAAATAAAGCAACAATGTTATTTTATATGCATTAAAAGATCTTTTAAAATAAGTTAAAATAGAGCACTCTTACATAGGTAAGAAACGGAATATATATATGTGTGTGCGTGTCTGTGTATATATATATATATATATATAATTATTTTTATAAAAAAAAATTATAACATAAGTATGTTATAAAATCACTACAAAAATAGCCATTTTGTTTCAACACACTCTGTGTCTTATCAAGTTGAAAAGAAAATAAATGGTTTTAAAAGTTTCAGATTAATTAACGATCCTACACTGGGGGAAACATTGTTACAAAAAGCTAGAATAACCAATCAAAAAAAAAGTATAGAAAGATTCAAAAGCTTGACAACGAAATCCTGCTCTAATAGCTATTCATATCTTTAAATACGTGTAATATTAAAAATAATTTATACTAACTAATAATTATAAATTTACATGATAAAATTTAATATTAAAATTAAAAACTGGCAATTTTTAAAAACCAAATTTAATCACTATTAAGTTTAAAAACTACAAAATTATTGATAAAAGAAAAAATATACATGTGTTTATTCAATTCATTTCTTCATTGAAATTACGTTCGAGAAGACCAGACGCTACAATACATCCGGTCATTTGATAATACATGTATATATATTTTTTCTTTTTTCCCCTTCTTTTCTGTTTTTATTTTAAAGTTTGTGAATATGGTCTTAAACTCACGTGTGACACAACAAAAACACAATCAGATTATAATACATAAGCATCCAGACATAATTAGATACACACACACACACACACACACACACACACACACAAACATACACACACACTAAAAAAAGGAGAGGTGTGGGGAATACATGAACATCTCTACAGCCCTTTATGAAAAAAGGAGATGTGGAAACTAACACTTATACACACACAGATAAATGTGAATACACTCTACATACACATAGACATCGATATATACACATACATACATCCACAGACAATGGCATAGACATTGAGAAATCACAACCAGTAAATATTTCAGATTTAAATAAATGCTAACCACTTATCGAATTATAACTTAAGGGAGCAAATATACAAAGATAAAAATGTTTAAAATAATATTATTTAATATTAAAACGAAAATTCTAAAACCATAAATATCAATATCAATATTAGATAATTAAAAAACATAACAACATAGTCTTTAACAAGTATAGGAATTCAAAAGACTTGACTAATCAACAGGTTATTAACTGCAATACTAATTATAAGAATACAAATAACAACTTATGTAATTGTAGGAATCCGAATTATTGTCCACTACAAAATAACTGTGGGATTACTTCTGTAGTCTATCTTGGTACTATTTCAACAATTGAAAATCCAAATATAAAAGAAGTTTTACATTGGTTCTACTATGAAAACATTCAAGGAACGCTGGCGGGGGCATATGCAATCCTTTAATCACAGTGAATATAGGTACATGACCTCATTATCCAAGTATTTTTGGAATCTAAAAGATAAGAACAAAACACCTACGATTAAATGGAGTTTGGTTAAGAAAGCTCGTACGTGTAACTCCCTATATACCCCATGTTACCTATGCCTTAATGAAAAATTTGAAATTATTAGATTTAAAAACAAGGCTGATCTCTTAAATCAAAGATATGAACTTACAGTAAATTGTAAACACCGTTATAAATTTAACTTAGTGTAGGGGTCGTATACTTTAAATGATAATGATATGTCGCTGTATTTTTAATAGATTGGTATTTTTATTGCATGATGGTCATACTTACGATATAAGTGTGTATTGCTTACCTACATAGTGTTATTAGTGTTGGTGTAAATGTGTATATATTTATTTATGTGTTGGTTAGAGTATTTGCACTGTGGAATGTGTAGGTTGGTGTATAAATGTATTTATGTTTTTTTTGTTTTTTTTTTATATGTGTGGGTGTATGTGTGGGGTGTGTATGTATGTATATATATATATGAGTGTGTGTGTATATATATATATATATTATGTGGGAAGGTAAGGTAGATTATAAGAGAAAAAGTTAATAATTGTTGCTGTATATGTGTATGTGTGTGCCTATATATGTATGTGTGTATGGGTGTGTGTATATGTATGTATTTGTGTGTGTATGTGTGTATATGTATGTATGTATGTATGTAAATATATATATATATATGTTTGTATGTGTATATATATATATATATGTATGTATGTGTATGTGGTTGGATATATATATATATATATATATATATATATATATGTATGTGTATGCATATATATATGTGTATGTATGTGTGTATATGTATGTATGTATGTGTATGTGTATATGTATGAGTATGTACATGTATATGTATGATAAAATCACGGCAGTATAATGGTTGGCCAGCATGGTTCGCTAGATTGGGTGCGACTGAGGTATGAGTTCGTCCCTCACTGGGTACCCCCTAATTTCGGCTTTGTGCCACGATATATTTGTATATATATATATATATATATATATGTGTATGTGTGTAAATATGTATGTATATATATATATATATATATATATATATATATATATATATATATATATATGTGTGCATATATATGTATATATCTATATGTCCTATTTTATTGTGTATGTGTATTTATATTTAAGTATATTTCTGTTTGTATAAATGTGTTTATATATTTGTATGTTAGACTATATGTATATTGCTGTGTGTTGGTGTTTGAAGGTATATTTATGTATCTATATGTTAGTTCGTTTATATATGTATTTGGTTGAATGTTGTTGTATTTTTATGTATGCATGTATATATGGGTAGTTGTTATTGTAGATAGATATATTTATTTATATATATATATTTATTTGTAGATATGTGTGTATGTGTGTATATATATTTATGTATGTTTGTGTATGTATATATATATGTGTGTGTTGGCACCTATTATGTATGAGTTTGTTTGTGTATGTGTGGGTATAAAAACTTTGGTATATCATGACAGTTTTTTTTTTTTTTTTTTTCATATATCTAAGTATGGGTGCATAAACGTCTATGTGTATATATGTGTGTGTATGTAGGTTTATATGTATATGTGCGTACATGTACTTGTTATCATAGATATGTATATGTACGTATATGTTTATGTTTATATATTTATTTGTATGTATTTCTGTATGTATATGTATGTATGAGTATATTTTTTATGTGTGTTAATTTGTTTTTGCTGCCGTGTATATATGTGTATATATATATATATATATATATATATATATATATATATATATATATATATATATATATATATTATGGATTTCTTTATCCTGTTTTTTCTTTTGCCTAATATATAATGAAAACTATTATCAACTTATATGATTAATAATATATATTTTTTATTGATATTTATGGTTTTAGAATTTTCGTTTTAATATTAAATAATATTATTTTAAACATTTTTATCTTTGTATATTTGCTCCCTTAAGTTATAATTCGATAAGTGGTTAGCATTTATTTAAGTCTGAAATATTTACTGGTTGTGATTTCTCAATGTCTATGCCATTGTCTGTGGATGTATGTATGTGTATATATCGATGTCTATGTGTATGTAGAGTGTATTCACATTTATCTGTGTGTGTATAAGTGTTAGTTTCACATCTCCTTTTTCATAAAGGGCTGTAGAGATGTTCATGTATTCCCACACCTCTCCTTTTTTTTTTTAGTGTGTGTGTATGTTTGTGTGTGTGTATGTGTGTGTGTGTGTGTGTGTGTGTATCTAATTATGTCTGGATGCTTATGTATTATAATCTGATTGTGTTTTTTGTTGTGTCACACGAGTTTAAGACCATATTCACAAACTTTAAAATAAAAACAGAAAAGAAGGGGAAAAAAGAAAAAATATATATACATGTATTATCAAATGACCGGATGTATTGTAGCGTCTGGTCTTCTCGAACGTAATTTCAATGAAGAAATGAATTGAATAAACACATGTATATTTTTCTTTTATCAATAATTTTGTAGTTTTTAAACTTAATAGTGATTAAATTTGGTTTTTAAAAATTGCCAGTTTTTAATTTTAATATTAAATTTTATCATGTAAATTTATAATTATTAGTTAGTATAAATTATTTTTAATATTACACGTATTTAAAGATATGAATAGCTATTAGAGCAGGATTTCGTTGTCAAGCTTTTGAATCTTTCTATACTTCGTTTTTGATTGGTTATTCTAGCTTTTGTAACAATGTTTCCCCCTGGTAGGATCGTTAATTAATCTGAAACTTTTAAAACCATTTATTTTCTTTTCAACTTGATAAGACACAGAGTGTGTTGAAACAAAATGGCTATTTTTGTAGTGATTTTATAACATACTTATGTTATAATTTTTTTTTATAAAAATAATTATATCTGCTCTACTTTGTATTGAGCACTCTTTTAAGAATAGTAATTGTTGGTTATTGGAATTCATTCCGTGTATACCAATTATATACTTTGATATATATATATATATATATATATATACGTGTGTATATGTAGTGTGCTAAAGTGTGTAAAAAGCAAAGAAAATAAATAATTTTCAAAAACACCTCTAAAAATTCCAATATTTTTATTATTGAGTGTAAAATAATTTTTGTCTTTATTTAAGCTGAAAGAAATAAGATATAAATTTTCTCAATCAGTTGAATCTTAAAATTGGATTTGGAAAAATAAACGCAAACAAGGTTCATGAGGAAACATTTTCTTATAACACAAAGAAAAAATGAATTGCGTCGGTATAGAGTGTAGCGTATATGTGAGATTGTCACGCAAAAAAATACGCTCTGTTATCTGTATATAGCGTAAATAAAGCAGTAGGCGAATGCTGTTAGGAAATCAGCTAAATATCAGCGCAAATACAGTCAATTAATCCCGAAATATGTTGTGTTTTTGTTTTTCGTCGCTTGGAGTTTTCGTAATATAAACCGTGCAAACTGGTTTCTGAAAATACTGTTAAGGCGAGTAATAATTTTACAAATGGAACTTTAGCACTCAATAAGTTCTTTCTGTGGAGTCGAAAATTGAGAAATTGATATTATTCCCATCGCGATCGAGGTATATTGAACACTAGTTTATTTAAGTTACGCTATATATAGGAATATTTCGGATCACAAGATACGTCTGAAACAACCTCACTGATTGATAAAAATGCTAATGTGGAAATATGTATTTGACATTTCTGTTATTCTACTTTTGCGCCGAAATGTGATCTTAGTTATACTACTTAAATCTTTTGATTTTTTCTACAATTTTTAACTACAGATGGGACAGGAAATCTATATAATAAATGCGAATGTCAGTGTGTCACGGTGTTACACGTTTTCACTAAAAGGGACACAACTCTGTAACTTTCAATAGCTCATGTTACAGAAATTTTGGTTTCCCAAGTTTTCATTACTGCGATTGTTTTCGGCGATTTTTTTACGAGATTTTTGCGAGGAATTTTTTGTACGATAAATATTTTTATAATTTGGAAATGAATTTAGGAAAAATCGAAATTAATTGCGAAATCCAGCGAAAGTCGCCCATGAAATAAAAATAATTCTTTGTATGGAAAGTAAGGACATACGTTCATCAAACTGTCTTTAAATGAAGTGGCAGCAGAAGAATTATATTTGAGCTTTTAAAAGGTAAACTTAAATATTAATGCAATACTTAAATGCAGCTATCAATTTTGAGTTCTTCTGTAGTTTTTCTACGGCAGCAGTATGCATCGCAAAAAGAAATCTCTGCCAATAGAAGACCAGACAGCAATCAAAAGAGCCAACGCTACAGTGAGGAAAAGAAAGTCCCGTGCAAATGAAAACCCAGATCAAACGGCAGCCAAGAGAGCTTCCAATGCTGAAAATACTTAGGGACTCTTAAACTCCTGAAGAAGCAAAAGGCCCAATCATGATCCCTTCGCAGGGCGGCTTTTAAGCTAGTATATCAATAAATACACATTGATAATTATTATATGGCTTGATATATGTATGCTTGTCTCTGTGTGTGCGTGTGTACCCGGGAATAAAAGAAAGTTAATAACTGTCTTTAATAATAACACCTGTAAGAAAATAACTTCTGCACATAAGCCGCGAGAAATCTAAAAAAATCAGCAAATTCTGTCTGTCCATCCGTGTCACTGCAAGCACTCTAATTCGGACCACACTTGCTCTACATAGGCATATTATAACTGTTTTGGAATCAGGATGATCACGGGACTGAAAATCTGTCATTTGTCTGGTGCTTGAACATCCGACATTGGGTTTGTGTCCGGGTGAGAAGGGAACAGTTAAAAATTCAAATTTTAAAATAATTAATAATATTGAAATTAATAATAATTGAAAAAAATTAGTGATTTTAAAATATATTAAATTATACAGTATGTAAAGTAACACAAAAACCTATTTTGGAAAATGTTTGCTTTAAATTCAATTTAAAATATCTCCAAACTTTGTGAATTGAGAAAATCAATTTTATTTCTTCAAAATGCCAAAGAAATCGCGTTAAAGTGAGAGACTTGGTGACGTAAGGTTTTGAAGTTCCGCGGAGTTTGTGATTTGAAAAACTCAATTTTCTGCCTGACTTGGAATTTCAGCCCAAATCCGAGTTTCGAACCAAATTAAAATTTCAGCCCAAATCAGAGTTTCGAACCAAATCAAAATTTCAGCCCAAATCGGAGTTTCAGACCTAATCGGTCCAAATCAAACTTTTGGCCCGAACTGGACCGAATAAAATGAGGTTTTCAATTCGATGGAATGAATTGAGGAATTCAAAGTTATTTCTCCAGAATTATCATTGCTGTTTTATAAACTGGACCAGAGGTCCCTTTAATTTGGGGCCGGAGACACAAATTAGCCCAGGAGCTCGTTTAAAATTCCTCACGGAGTACGGCTTTTAAGCTAGTAGTCTATAAACTGCAATGTTGACACAGAGAAAGCGGCTATTTTGTAAAATGTACTAAAACAGTACTAATTAAATTATACGATAAAGCCGTTAATAAAAGTTTCACACAAGTATATGATCATCAGTCGTTAAAATTCTCCCTGGTGGTCCAAGACGTCTAATATCGCGGCTGTTCGATGAAGTGATCGCTTCGATCCAAGCCTTGCCTTATCCCACGTTGTAATTTGATTTGATCATAATGCAGCCAAGATCGAATCGTCGTCAGGTATCTTTGTATTGGGCTGGTCCCAGCAAGACGATGCGCAAAGAAAGAAAATAACACTCGAATAAATTTTTTAAAAAATAACCACTATTTTCATAACAAATCCTTCCTACAGTAATTGGTTAATTGTTGTTAAATCCAAGTGTTCGCATGCAAACAATTATCTGCCCAACCTGCCTCTCAGACGTGACACTTTGTCGACTTGGTAAAGTTTGTCTCACTGATTTGGTAAAGTTCGGCACAAGGCTGATGTCGGAGATTCTCGTCGTAGGGTGTCACGCCTCCGGTGGCTGGGACGAACTCTCTCTCTCTCTCTCTCTCTCTCTCTCTCTCTCTCTCTCTCTCTCTCTCTCTTCAGGGCTTTTGTATTTATTGACGTCTGCCTAAACAGGGGCAGGGAAGACACAGTTGGGGTATTCGGTGTTTCCCACTGCATGCCGTCTCCATTGTCTGTGTCCTGCATAATTTCGGATGATGGTTACAGGCATTAGTTCGAACCATAACTTCCACTTCTCCTTATTATCATCTCCGACTAATCCTCCTTAGTGGGAGTGGGTGGCTCCTCCACCTTCCTTGGCGACTCATCTGTGCCCGCTACCTCGGCCACCTTCTGACCAGTAAAGATTAATTCTAAGTTCGTTGTTTACACAGAAAAGTTTCCCATTCATAACCCATATTTTTAAATGACACCAAGTGCCAATCATTGTTGCCATTTGATCTGTTGCAGTTCAAATCCACGTCAACCTTATGTGTTTCATTGTTCAAAACCCCGACACACAAATCAGATGGCTGTCTACATGAGAATTAAAATCATCAATTTTTCCCAATGCGTCTATTCATTAACCCTTCTTATTTCTTTATCAGGGATCTGTCAATATATCGTTCCTTCCATTAAAAAAACTTCTCATAATTACCAGTAACAAATAGTGTTATATATATATATGTATGGCCTGACGATTGTGTCTAGCATGAAACAGCCTGTCGCCTCTAAGTATTGACTTGACTTCAATGTTCACTTTTATATTTACAAACGTTCTATCTCTGATATTGAGCACTTTATCATATAAATATAGCACACCCTGAGAGTTTTTGTTTTATAATTTATCATCCGAAAAGCAAAAAAAATATTAGATCGTATGAGAAATTGTATAAAAAACTAAATAAAAGCACCTTGTCTGTCGTTTTCAGTGAAATGTGCATGAAAGAAGGATTGCTGTCTAAATACACAAACTTTATATATATATATATATATATATATATATATGGAATAGCAATATATAAATTTTTAAATATCAAGGACAATATTGGGGGAAAGGCGTATGGCAAAGTAAAGTGAAATCGTACTATCATAAAAAAAATACAGTTTAATGACGTCCTAAAGTACAAAACACGTCACACGAAAACTTTTTCCGCTTTGTCATATATATTCCTCCAATAAAAATAAAACGTTCTTCAATATATCACTTATTTAACCAGGCGTCAGTTTAAACTAAAACCTTTTTCCGTAGTGATTTTCTAAGCGCTGCTTAGATGTGGCACAAGGCCTAAAGTATGGAGCACCCAATGAGGATCGAACTAACTACTCAGTCGTAATTACTCCAGCGAGACAAGCTTACAAACCATTAGACCACGCCGAGGTGCCCTAAATGATTTTCTAAGCGTAGCTTAGATGTGGCACAAGGCCGAAAGTATGGGGAACCCAATGAGGATCGAACTCACTACTCAGTCGTAAGACAAGCCTGCTAACCCCGAAGCGCCAAAAATTGGAAAAACACAATTGTTTTTGCACGAAATCAATTTGAAAACACGATTAAGAGGCATTAATGAAAGGGAGACAACTCATATCGAGTTATACTTATTAATATCGAGTTATCGAGTTATACTTATTATAAAACCCAGGTTGGTTGTGTGTGTGTGTGTGTGTGTGTGTGTGTGTGTGTGTGTGTGTGTGTGTGTGTGTGTGTGTGTTTATATATGGGATCGGATTTCCTACATTTTTCAAGCGATTTCAACAAAACTTCACTTTTTTTGGCAGGTAGTGTTTCTTATTGTCTTGCACACTTTTTTCTTTATTTTTACATTCAGAATGCTTTAAAAATTCCATTTACAAGACAATTGTTTATAATAAAATTTTATTCAATCGGTAGACTCATAACGATTGAAAACAATGTTTTGTTTGAGTTTGGCTTTGACCAATTCGTAAAAAAAAAAAAAAAAATATTTAAGACATGCGTGTCCGTCAACCTTAAACAATAATCTTTGTCAATTTTATTTTTCAGTCTTTATGATGGTCGATACTTGATCTATCTCTTACTGTTACATCCCCGGGCAACGCCGGGCTCTACTGCTAATAAGTTATAATTTTGAAAAAGAAAAATTTCACTGAAATGTGGCGGAATGTTTAAAAATTTTCAGCTGACATCAAAAAAATACTAACGTACATCAAAATAGCCACAATATATGGAAAAAAGAAGTCGTAAGTTTAAACTGACGCCAGGAAGATACAGGATATCTAAGAAGAGGTTATTCACAGAAATACAGAAAGTATGATTTCCAACACTCAAGGTTAGAAATTTTAGTAATTAGTAAATTTTCCACAAATACAAAAAGATTTTTAATATTTATAGTTATATTCTACCTCACTAGGTTGTAAAATCAAATTACGAGTAAAACATTTTTAAAATTGGATATTTATTTAATCTGCATCGCTATAATGTTAGTTTAAACTTCTTTTCCAATATATCTAAATTATAATTATAAACTATAATTTCCTAAAAGAAAAATTTCACAAAAATATGTTGAGAAATTTCCAAATTTTCATTTGAAATCCAGAAAATACAAAATTTATACAAAATGGTCACACTATACGGAAAACAGAAAAAGTCAATCGACGCCAGGAGGCAATGAATTAAAGATGGTTTTAAAAATTTATACCCAAGGGAATAGCATTTTCTTCTTCCACCTCTCCGAATTTTTTTTTTTTTTAAATTCCCACCGACGCACAAATCCTGACATTTACCAAGATGGAGATCGCTTCCTATGAGAGTTACAGATTGAAGCCTCTTTTTTTTTTTCTTTTTTTTTTTTCTTTGCGTAAAGAAAATTTACTCTTGAAGACCACGTTCCTAAACAAAAAAAGAAAATTAAGTTTAATCAGAATTTGAAAATATTTAAGCATCGCCTTTATGACAAAATCTTAATTTTCGATAGAAAAAAAAGAAAAACGGATATAAATGAAAGCTTTTAAAAAATCATGGGATCAATTTAAAGGTCGGCATAACCTCGTCTTTTGAAAAAACGCTTCATTGAGTTTGCATGCTAAATCTGCAAAATATGATGGAATTATTACCAATTCCTCAGTATGTTCGTATCGACAGATGGAAGCAAATGTGTACGTATATACGTATATTTCCGGTGCAAATTATAAAATTATATATATATATATATATATGTACGTCTGACGTACATAATATGAGTACATATATATATATATACTCATATATATATATATATATATGTACTCATAAATATATATATATCTGTATATATATATTTATCTATATATATATATGTATATATATATATATATATATATATATATATATATATAAATATTCATATATATATATTCATATATATATATATATATATATATATATATATATATATATATATATATATATATTTTACAGCAACAAAATACAAATTACCTCAACATAGACATAGTCTATTTCGAGCCGTTCTGTGCGCGGCTATCATCACACACACACACATATATATATATATATATATATATATATATATATATATATATATATATATATATATATATATATATATATATATACATATATATATATATATATACATACATATATATATATTCATATATACATATATATACATATACATATATTTATATACAGATATATATACATACGCACACGCACAAACTTATACATACATACATACATACATACATACATACATACATAGATATATTTCTTGTCTATACTTGGCTGGTGTAATAAATTGATAGATATTATGTTCTTGTCTATATTTGACTGGTGTAATAAAAAATAGATAATACAATTTGCCAATAAAAATATAACAAATTGGTATCTGGGCGAAAAATTTTGAAAAAAAAATGAAAAGACTAAAAGCATCTGAGTAGGACGAAAAAAATCGCTCATTTTTCTAATTTTTACTCCAAAGAAAAAAAACGGATCGAGTAAAAAAGAAAAAGGTACCACTAAAAACGTTCCATCAACCTAAGATATGTATCAGGTCATCCCATAAGTTCTGTCCGAATTTTAACTTTTTGTTAAAATGAACGAAATTTAAAGAGTATTTTATAATGTCTAATGCATCTGAAAATTATTTTTATGTTTAGATGCATTTAAACTGATCGAATTTTATTTCAGAGAAAAATAAAATAAAATTTTGTTTGATTAAAACCCTGCTAACATGGAAGTACCCAAGAATCATTTGAGGCAGATAATGCTTTATGAGTTCAAAAAAGGAAACTCAGCAGCCGAAACGGCTAGAAACATTCACTCAGTTTATGGAGAGGAATGTGTGAATGAAAGAACTTGCAGAAGATTGTTTGCAAAATTCAGAGGTGGAGATTTCACCCTTGAAGATGAAGATCGAACTGGACGTCCAGTTGAGTTTCATGAAAAGCTTCTTGAAGCAGCCCTTGAAGAAAATCCTGCTTTATCAGTTGAGGAATTGGCAGTGGTTCTCAGTTCAAACCATACAACTGTTCATCTTCATCTTCAACAAAGACACACACAGACACAGAGAGAGCGAGTGTGAGAAAGAAAGACACATACACACACACACGTACAGAAAGCAAGTGGTAGAGAGAGAGAGACACACACACACACACAGAACTAAACTTGGAAAATGGGTGCATCATGAATTGTCTGAAAACAACCTCAAATCCCGAGTTGACATCTGCTCTTCTCTCCATTCTCGCCAACTTGTTTCACCTTTTTTGGATAGACTTGTGACTGGCGACGAAAAATGGATCTTTTATCGAAATGTTAAGCGTCGTAGACAGTGGCTTGGTAAAGGGGAAGGACCCCAGCCCCAGCCGAGAAGGGAACTTCATGGGCAAAAGGTTCTTCTTTCAATCTGGTGGGATCACCAAGGAATAAACACATTGAATTCTTACCACCTAATGTAACAATTAATGCTCAGATATACTGTCAGCAATTAAAGCGTTTGAACCAAGCTTTGAGGGAAAAAAAGACCTGCTTTAGTGAATCGAAAAGGGGTTATGTTTCATCAGGACAATGCGCGACCCCACACAGCAAGAATCACGTCACAAAAGATCGAAGAACTTGGTTGGGAGAAAATTCCTCATCCACCTTATTCTCCCGATCTTGCTCCTTCAGACTACCATTTGTTACAGAATCATTTGGAAGAAACAGCTTTTGTAACACAGGAAGAGGTTATAACTGACATTTGTGAATTCTTCGAATCAAAGCCAAAAGAATTTTACAGTAATGGAATTAGTAAGCTTGTTAATAGATGGAAGAAAGTTATAGATAATCAGGGAAAATACATTGTTGATTGAATCTGTAATTAAATGTAACATTTGGTCACTTGTTTTCTTTATTCAAAATTCGGGCAGAACTTATGGGATGACCTGATAGATTATATTCTCATCAGACAAAAACATAGATGAAGTATATAGACTACAAAAAACTTCCAAAACACTCCGTTCTTAAATTCACATATGAACTTAACAATGACAATAAAATTCCTTTTTCTTGATGTATTGATAGACACCAATAATAATCCATTTGCTACCTCTCCATATAAAAACTAACTAGCATAAACACGTGCACTCTAAACTATAAAAGTGAATGCCCTTACTATTACAAAATAGCTATTATATAAAATTTAATAAATCGGGCAAAAGTTATTTTCTACATTGAATTAAAAAACATTAAACAAATTCTCATTAATAATATCTTTCCCAATTACATTGTTGGTGAATAAATTCAACGAGCATTTAGAAATATTAACAAAAATAAAAAAAACAACATGATACTTTCTCAAATAACCCTAAACATATCAACCAAATGTACCACAATCAAATGCATTCTATCTACAAAGATGAAAAAATCCTAAAAAATTTATAAGCACTAATATTTTTGCCATTAATCACAGTAAAAAAATAAACTAATTATATACTACACTAAATTTAATACAACCAACTGAATCATTCATATTAACTCTTCTCAGTCAACTAGCGTTTTGCAAAAGACCAACATTGTATATCAATTTAAATGTCCTTTGGGAGATTATATCTCTGTCAAAAAGTAAATACATATGTTGGTTTCACGATAACAACATTATCAAGACGATTTACACTCTATCTGTCGGATACAAGCTCTATCGCATAACATTAAAAGACACGATCCTGTTCACTTTCACAATGCAGAAAAGTACTTGTTGATAACACTAGTATACTCCACGATGAAAATATTAAAAAAAATTTAATTTCTCGAAGCCCTCTATATAAGGAAGCAAACAAGCAACATTAAATAAGGTTAGTTATGAATATAGCAACAATGTTTTAAAATCTTTATAATAGCAATGTCTTTAAAAGTATTTAAAATTGTTTTGAACAAAGTCGAATCGATTATAATCATACACATTAAAATTACCTCCCTTAGATGAAAAACCTAAAAACGCCATAGCTTCAACAGTTAATTTTTAAATAATTATAACAGAGAGAATTCATGCCTGTTTACAAAAAATATCACAATGATCAGTTACATTAATTTTTGTCTTAGCAATTCTCCCCTGAGGGGGATATCAGATGAGAGTGAAAGAACTTGCGAAAATGAAAAGAAAAGAAAAAATCTATGGGAATGTTCTAGCCATGGACAAAAACATTGTGATAACAACAAAGATGAGGATAATAGTCTGAGTGTAAATAATGTCAATAATGATAACTCGTCATCTTAGAAATTCAGGCATGTTGTGGTACGATCCACCTAATTTACATAGTGGAGTACCGACCATATAAATATGGGTTGGTACCGGGAAGACGGGGGAGTAACAAGAGATCTAATCCAGAGACTCTGCCCGACTGCGATTAAGTCAACCCATTCTGCAGGAACCGTCTTCCCAAGAATATACCAAAACTAACTGTAACTATTGTGTACCTTTTCCTTGTTTCAATACATTTTGTTTACGTACATTTTGTGTTGTATTATTATTATTCCAAGCTTATCCAAGCTTCAACAAGGCAGGATCCTGTTTTTATTGTTTTTTTACAAAAAAAATATTCCCTGAAAACTACATAAATGATCTTTGAGATATAGGTATATTGCACATGGACTGATGGAAATGAACAGACTAAGATACCCTGTTTACGAGAACAGATGACACAGTCCATAGTCTGAAAGGTAGATATTACTGAATTTACCTGAATATGGATTTGATATTTTCACTGTTTAATTTTCGATCTAAGTAATTAAGATTCGTTACTTTATTAGATGCATTGACAAGGAATGAGGATATGTTTGAAAATAAACATAAGATGTGTAAATGAAATGAGTTTTGCGTCATTAGTCTTCGGATTTATTGATCCGCCTACATGTAAATAAATTTAGAATTTTCGAAATGTTGAAAACAAAAGACAAAAAAAGAAAGCGGCCTTAAGCCCCCAGAAAAGAAAATGGAGAAAAACGACAAACCTTTAAACATCTTACCTCAAATTAATATGATACAAACGATTTACATAATCTAGAAATTTCTAGTTGGAAAAAATGAACTAAAATAAAGCTGGGATCGAAACCCAAAACATCAGAGAAACAAAATTCTACCTTTTTTATTTGTTTTGATTGATAGATAGATAGATAGATAGATAGATAGATATCAACAAAATGTCATAGATAGAGATTGACATACCCACATAGATATATTAACAGACTTATAGATATATTTATTAACGAATTATGAAATTCATGAAACATGGGTAAAATGAATAACTGGTGAAAAAGATGATGCAGAGTAGTATTGGATGTATAGAGAATGAAAACCTGTCTGTAAATTAATAGCTAGCTAGCATAGATAGATAGATAGATAGATAGATAGATAGATAGATAGATAGATAGATATTAACAGACGCTATATAATAAGATAGATATTATTAACAGACTTAGATAGTTAATGAAAAGACTGAGACACGTATGCAGAATGACATATGTAGATAGATATTAACATACTAAGTGATAGATAGATAGATAGATAGATAGATAGATAGATAGATTTTAAATAGACTGGGATAGATAGATAGATAGATAGATAGATAGATAGATAGATAGATAGATAGATAGATAGATTTAAATAGACTGGGATACATAGATAGATAGATAGATAGATAGATAGATAGATGTCTCTAACTCTTTTCAATACACTTGTCACTGCTAATGAAGTCATTGTTTATTCGATTAAACGAGAATAGAATAATTACTTTGTATAATCCTCTATTCTATCTTTGTTCAGATCCTATTTCGGCCAATCTTTTCAAAAGGTCCCTCCTTTTTTATATTCCCCTTTGTAATGCGCTTATTTTTAAAATAACGTAACCGTATTCCTCTTTCTTTATTTATTTATTTCTTTCTTCCTTCCTTTCTTTCTTTCTTTCTTTCTTTCTTTCTTTTAAGTCACAAAACACTGAAACCTTTTCTCAACGTTGTGATATCACAATGGCGAAAGGTTGTTGGGGACCTTGACTTTTTTTTATGTTTTTTCCTTATAAAAACCTGAATGTTTGCTAATGAACGCACTGACACTGTGTAGTTACATTGACAATCGCATTATAAGTTGTCTGCTCCTCCTGCAAAAGGAGATTCTGTTTTCGCTGCAAGGAGCTGTATACGATTCGGAACACATCTTAATGACTCACCCAGGGGCAAATTAAGTGTAACTAATGTCAAACGGAGAGACAGGCTGAGCTCCAGGCAATTCATCCATCAACTGTCCGGTTGATTAAAAACCTCAGCTCACACAAACTGAATCCAACCACTGGTACCCTTTCTAACTTTACTACGATCGCTAAACTGAAAAAAAAATATCACGTTTAAGCTCAGCACTTTTTAATCTTCTTCCATATACTTTGGTGTTTCTCAGATAATAATTTGGAATATCTGTCTATATTTCTAAGGGTTATTGTAACTATATACGCTGTTGTCCTCATTTTCATTGTTATATTCACGACGTTTCGGCCGCTGTACGCCCGGCCTTCTTCAGGTGATATACGTTGGAATTCTTTATTTCGTCCGTATTAGGTTTGTCCTAGTTCCACGTGACATGCCTTTTCTGGATATCTCAGTTTCACTTATTTTCCCTTTAGTAACTTAACTCTCCAAGTTTTGTTCACCTCTGCTGCGGTCAGGTATTGAACACGCATCTCTTTGGCTCAAGTCACTGGATTACTTCAACCAACGCCTTTTATCTACTGGGCCATATGCCCTTGGGGAAATTAATGGAACTCTATGCTGTGGCCAGGTAATGAACTCGAAACTCTTTGGATCATGTCAAGTGATTTCAATACCTGGCCACAACAGAGGGAACAAAAAACTTGGAGAGTTCAGTTACTAAAGGGAATTAATGGATACTGATATGCCCCGAAAAGTTATGGCACGTGGAATTAGAACAGTCTAGCCTCGTGGATTAAACAAAGGACACGGTTCGAATTTCCAACGTATATCACCAGAAGAAGATCGGGACGTACAACGGCCGAAACGTCGTAAATATGGCAATAATGATAAGGACAACAGTTCGAACGATGGAAATAATGTAAGTTCTTTCATCTTATTTTCAACCACTTTTTATCGCAACTGAAAATTTTATGATATTCTTTTTATTTCAAACCCATCCTATCAAGTAAACTTCTCATGAATTCAGCTATGATGGTCCTTTGTCTAAAATTTAAGATAGGTAATATTAAGACTCTGCTCAGATTTTTGATGAATTAAAAAAAAGGCGTTGAAGAAGGCATGTCAAACTGAGTGTCCCCTGAGGGTCCCCTGGGGGCCTCATCGTCACATATGTCATGAGAGCTACAGACGACAGCCAATTGTGTACATTACAACTAATTAGAGTGATTTAATTAAAAAAATTGAAGAATATTTTTGTTAATTAAATTTAGAAACACACAATCTGAAAACAAATGTTTTAGCAGGATCCATGTATACAAAGAAATGTAGTTTGATAAAGAAGATAAATTTTAAACAATGATATATACTTGAAGTTTTCAATAGCAACAAATACATTGTGCAAAAATTACAAAACTGAACATTTATTTCCTATTCAGTCAGTTTTAGTTTTTTGTTCTGAGGCTTAACACTTCTTTGTGCTGACAATTTTTGGTATGTCTGGTTGAAATGACAAATGCTGATCAGTTAACCATATTCTCTGGGAAGTTTTGTTGTTGATTTCATGAAAACAAATAACTTTTCAGCCATAACCAAACATTGCCATAATCTTTGTGGTAAACTTTCTGAAGTTTTTAAACTTTTCAGAAAGGTATGAAAAGAATCCAAGTATTGCTACTTCAAGATATTTTGCCCTGAGAGTAGAATTCGATTGTATTTCTAATCGTTCCATCTGCCTTAGCAATACCAAAGGTGATTGGTACTGAGAATAATGTTCGAAAGATGAGAAATCTTAATCTTTTCTGAAATTTCTTTGACAACAATTCCAAGTGACTGTCATACTTAGCAAAGTTAAGTACAGTCTCGGTATAGGCAGGGTTTTTTAGCTCTTTGCACGTAAGAAAATGAACTAAATTTTCATTTAACAACTGTGACTTCCATTAACTTAGTTTTGTAATGAAGCACTTGATGTCATCTTACAACTGAGTGATAAGTTTGTTTTTACCTTGTACTTTCAAATTAAGTTCATTTAATTGTACAGTAATATCCACAGTAAAAGCCAGATCGTGGAGCCAACTTTCATCTTTTACTTCATCTATGTTTTGATCTTTCATCTCCATAAAACAATTATTTCTTGTCTCAACAAATAGAATCTTTTCAGCACTTTGTGACATGTCAACAAGCGGACTTCTCTGTAGAATGGAATATCAGCGAACTGATTATCCACATCTGCCAACAACTGACTGACTATGATTAAGAGCACGGCCTCTGATATACAGCCTGTCTGAAGTTATTATGCAAATCAAATAAATATCAATAACTCAAAAAAGTTTTGAACCAATATTTTTCAAACTTAAACTCATCCATTTCTACCCTTAGTAAAATATTCGATTAAATTTTCTGCCATTTTTAATGGTTAGTTTTTGAGATATTTCGAATTTATAAAAATGAATTAACTGAAGCTAGTATGCAGATAAACTTATATTAGTTTAAGACCGATAAAATCTAATAAAAACTATTTTTCTTTTTGTCTATAATATACGTTGAAACATGGGTAAAGGGAAGGTTCTAATAACTGCTGAAAGACAGAAAATAACAAAGTTATCGAGTCAGGGAATATCCATATTGGAAATATCAAAGCAGCTTTGCCGATGTCACTAAACGATAAAGAAGGCTGTTGAAAATGTAATTAAGTTGAGAACTCAGAGCAAAGGAAAAAGGCTTTAAGAACTTGTTTCCTCAAGATAAAGTGAGTTATAGCAAAACGGTCATTTTTGACCAGTGCTCAGATCCTTGAAAAGGCTGGAATCGAGGGAGTCAAGAAAGAGAAAAGGTGTAGAATACTTTGCGAATTGGGATCTGTGAAAAAAAATCTCCTAGGCAGCCTCCTCTCACTAAAACAAATATTCTAAAAGGTCAAAATTGGGCCAAGAAATGCATGAAAATTGACATTTCTAAAGTAATATTCACAGGCAAATCTTGAGTAACATTTGATGGACCTGATGGATGGGCTAAAGAATGGATTTTATCCAATTCAGACATGTGGCTAAAAAAAGGGCAACAAAGAGGTGGTAATGTTATGATATCCGCTGGAATTGTTGACCAAAACATTATTGGACCATTCAAAGTCGATGAAGGAGTTAATGAAACACATATAAGGATGGATAAAAAAAAAGTACATTTCAACTAAACCCTAACCAATACATTTACATTTACATTTCTTCTTCTTCTTCTTCTTCTTCTTCTTCTTCTTCTTCTTCTTCTTCTTCTTCTTCTTCTTCTTCTTCTTCTTCACATACTCCTCCTCCCTTTCTATTACACCAAACGTCGTGCTTTTGTTTATTTTTTTAAATAATTTAGCGTTGGTAGATCAATTGATAAATTCGCCTGAGGATACCGTAAGATTGAAACCAAGGTACCAAGGTAACGGATTCAACTGACCTTCTGATTTTTAAAGTATATATATATATGAAATACGTTAGGTGGTCATTTGATAAAAATCGCCGGAGGATACCGTAAATATATATATATATATATATATATATATATATATATATATATATATATATATATATATATATATATTATATATATATATATATATATATATATATAATATTATTAATATTATTTTTTAACATTTGTGTCACGATGAATACATATTTTTAAATAGTAGTGTGTATCGAGCATTGGTTTTAAAAATAAATGCAACTGTGGATTATATATATATATATATATATATATATATATATATATATATATATAATGTTACATACGGACAAACAAGTATTCACGATAAAGATATTTTTTGTTTCGGTGCGAACGCATCTCGACATGTGAGGAACAAACATGGTTATAAACGATACTGTTTAAAAATACTACGTATCAAACATAACGTTCTTTTTTTCATTACTCAATTTTTAAAGAAAAAAAGGCATAAAGAGAAACACCATAAAAGGAAAGGAAATATATAAAGGGTTCCTATAACAGAAGAAGAAGAAGAAGAAGAAGAAGAAGAAGAAACAGGTAAAAGCAAAGAGAAGAGGATAAGAAGACAATAAAAGGAAAAAAGGGAAAGAAGAAATAGAAATATATGAGTTAAGAAAAATTAAAGACAACGCGTTATAACTCCAAGTCCTATATTATTTAAATAATTTCTTCATATGCAGTATGGTTGTACAAAATAAATAATCCGACAAAATCAAAGGAGCCCGCTGAATCCAATGATCCCACAGATATGACAAAATTTTCATCCTTATTTTTTGATCCATTGTTCATTATTATTATGGATTAGGAATTATTTTCTACAATTTAAGATGATACTGATTTCATCCTTAGAAATGTTGGAATAAAACTCGGCAATTGCATGTCTAATATTTTTACTTCTTAAAAGGGTTCTTTATTTACATACTACGTTTATTTCTATTAAATAATGTGTCTGTTTTTTTTAATAACGTCAGACTTTGAGAGTTTCTCAATGTAGCAAGCATTTCCGGTTGAGTTTAAATCTTTTGGCATAATTTTTTATCTTAATGTTAACGTTCTTTCATTGGCTGAATTGTTATCAACAACACATATTGTCTTCCTTTGTTCCTTCTTTCTTTTTTCTTTCTTTTTTCTTTCTTTCTTTTTTCTTTTTTCCATTTTTTCATATTCATGTAAATCTTTCTCCTATTCGTTTTTCTATTTTCTTCTTTTTCTTTGGAGTTATTACGCGTTGTCTTTTAATTTTTCTTAACTCTTATATCTCTCTTTCTTCTTTCTCTTTTTTCCTTTTATTGTCTTCTTATCCTCTTCTTATTGCTTTTACCTGTTTTATTATTATTATTATTATTATTATTATTATTATTATTTCTTTTCCTTTTATGGTGTTTCCCCTTATATCTTTTAAAAAAATTGAATAATAAAAAAAAAGAAAGTGATGTTTCATAAGTAGTATTTTTAAATAGTTCCTATTTGTTCCTCATTTGTCGAGATGCATTCGCATCGAAACAAAAATGATCTTTGTTGTGAGTACTTGTTTGTTCGTATATAACATCTGTATAATAAATAACTATTGCTATATATATATATATATATATATATATATATATATATAGAGAGAGAGAGAGAGAGAGAGAGAGATGGGTATGATAAAAATAGTTTCGCCTATCCAATACGGATTGTAAAACTAGACTGCCTTGCTAACCGTCACCCGTAATGTATTGTAAAACTAGTTTGCAAACCGGAACTCATGATTGAAAAATTATCTTGCTCACCAGTATCTGTAAAATACTTAAAATGCTTAAGATATATTAAAAAAATACATTTCTAAACATAAAAGGGTTGATTTTATTTGAATGATAGCATTGTGAAGTATAACCTCATTTGTGGCTATTTTTTTTTACCCCCTGACTTGCGTCTAATACCACCCCTGCCATTGATAACAGACGAGGATGTTTGAGGTGGATAAACATGACAAATTCTCTTGGTGCATACATTACTTAATCACTTATAACGTAGCGGCTACTGTCTCTAAGATTTATTGTGTATTGCTTTTCATACCTCGATACGTTTCTTCATTTACAAAATAACTAGAAATTCTATGTAAAAAATTTGGGGGGGAATTTTGTTAAACTTTCTTGACTAATAAATATAGTTTTAGTTAATAACAATGTCTGATTGGGTTCCAGACAACGTAATAATTTTTAAAAAAAAGGATTTACAAACTTTCGAATTGAAATACGAAAATGAAAAAAAATCTTTCAAAATATAATTTTTCAACTGAAAACACTATTTTATTCAGAAAGGCAATTAAAATCTTTCAAAACTTGAAAAAAAAATCTTGTGTTTTTTGCTGCTTTCTTTTTACTATTTAGGACAGATTCTTTGCAATTATGTTGTCGATTTTGAAAACGTTTTTAATTCCCCGAGGACTTTTATTTATATGTTTGTTTTTTTCCTAAGAAAGGTTTTGCAAAAATTTCATAGAATTATTTGAGCGATAACAAACATAATTTATTTTTTCGGTAAACGGATATTCATTGGAAATGTTTTTGCTAACTATTCACAACAGTCCAGTAATCATCTGTGTGCATGATGCAACATATCATTGCTAATTACTAGATCTGGTAAGCCTCATACAATTAGAAAAGAGCTTATTCCGCCAGGAGTTACAGAGATTCTGAACACAGATTTAAAAATGTCACCTGAACAAATTATTTAACAAGTTGTTCTTGGGAGAAACCTATTCAAAGAAAAGCGGTTCAAATGGCTGAAAAGATTAAAGGCACTTTGTGTAAAATGCTTAGAATAAAAGAATTTAGCTTACAATTAGATGACTCTACTCTGTCAGGCAATGGACCATTGATTCTTGCTTCTGTTCCTTTCATTAAAGATCAAAGTTTGATTCAATAGATGTTATTTACAAGGTAACTAGAAACAAACTCAAAATGGTAGTCAGTACATCGTGTTGTTGAGAGCGTTTTCAAAGAGAAAGACATCTCGCTTATTAATAGTTTTGCCTGTGCAATTGAAATGCACCATCGATGATTTTCATCGTGATTTCTTGAAAAAAGCTGTACTGGGTGTATTTATGCTGCACTGCGTAATCCATTAGCAACATCTGATCACAAAAAAAAAGAAGCTAAATGGTCGGATTCAGCACTCACTGAGACGTGTTATCGAAACAGTAAATAAAATCAAAGCACATGGCCCCAATTACTTCTGTATTGAGAAAGATGATTTTGAATGTTTCTTGATGCACCCGGAAGTTAAATGACTATCAAAAGGAAACTGCCGGAAAAACTTCTTTATTTCCTTTTTAACACTTGAGTTTGTTTTTTTGTTTTAGTTTGTTTTGATGATGAACTAAGAAACACCAGGCATTACATTGTTTACTTGTCAGATTTATTTCTAAGATTAATAAAAATGCGGTTATCAAAGTCAAATCAGTCTTCTCCACGTCTTTAGAGAATCAACAATATTATTGGTCCTGACCTGGCATATCGGCTTCAGTTACTTTCCCACCGTCGTAAAGTTACTTCCCTGTGCTTTTCCTATAAATACACCTGAATGAGCCTTTCCCTATAGTACCTGGACTTCATGAATTTAAGCGCTGTAGTAGATTAGAAACAAGGGCTCATCAATTTACAGTTGAAATGGCGAGATGTAACCGTAAGTTCTATGCTAACAGTTTCTTTTCTTTTTTTTTCTTTTTTTTTTTGCACACCCCGCTTGTGGAACTCTTTTATGGCTCCATACATTCCAGCTAACTTTGATCTTCAAATATTTAAATGCAATATCAATCGTTATCTGCTGTCTTCTTGATTACTCTTCAATTGTACTCGCTCCTCAATAATGTTTTTGTTTCCTAATTCTTTCCCACGCAATAACCCCCTTGTGTCTTAGTGGCTTTACTGCTATGCATGGGTTAAACTTGATTTTTAAAAATTTCAAAAAGTTGGCGTTATACAAATGTCATGTTGCTCCTCATGATTTCTAAGCTTCTCTGAATTGGAAAAAAACAAAAAAAAACAATGATCTGTTCACACCTAGATGAGCTGCGCAGATTTCAGGATTTTTTCCTTAAAACCCATACTGGTGGGGGGGGGGAGCAATCCTTCCTGGACTCTAGATATCATTAATGAGAAACAGGAATGGTGGGGTAAGATCTGAGTTCACTCCAAAGTTTAAAAATCATATCAAGATTTTTGGTTACAATAAAACGTTTTTGACCGATACCCTTCAGTGTGAATCAAAGTCAAGATACGCTTTATTACTTCCTCAACATCATATTTAGTAGGGTGGAGTTTCTTGTTCGATGTATTCACAAAGTTCAGTAAGGTTAATTTACACCACCAAATGAAGTTGACCATTTCAAGGTGAAATGAGTCCTGTTCACGTTTCTTTCCAAGTCTCAGTAACATTGTAAGTCTTGAACTCTTCCTATTTCTACACCTCTCTTAATTAAAAAGGAAGGAATCCAAACCGGACGATGATCTTCAAATATATTGTGCCCACCTGAATGAACTGAACAGATTTTTGACAGAATTCAGGATCTTTTCTTCCTCCTTAATACACCAGACTAACTGATCCATCTTTTCTAGATCTAAGATATCAACAATAAAGGAATAAGAATGGTGGCAGAAGACCTGATTTCGATTCAAAATGACACTGATCTGAGACCAAAAATCTCCAAAAAATAATATCAGGAATTTTGGTTGAAAAAACGTTTTTGACCATTACCTTAGACTGGAAAACAAAGTTAAGATACGCTCTATTACCTTCGCAATATCATATTTAGTAGGGTGGGGTTTCAATGCAGTTTCCCACCCTTTTCCAAACAAAGAAACTGAACCTTACTGAACACGGGAATCAAAGACTGCTTGTCAATCCCTTTCATCTTGGTGCTAAGATGATATTCCTACATAAAATATATCCCTCTGATTAAAACTGTAAATTGATCCCCTTCATATTTCTAAACCAGTTAAAGAAATTGGTTCACTTAGTTAACTTTTTTGTAAAATGTGTATGTGTTTTTATAGTTTTAGATAAGATCCTGTTTTGAACTTATAGTTTACCTAATACCAAGAAAGAAATGTCTTCACTTGGATGTCTGAATGGCAACTAGAAATGTGGCCTGAGAAGCAAAGAAGCGGCAACTAGAAAATGGTTGGGGAAAAAACTAGACAAGGAGAATTTGTCGAAATTCAAAACCGTGGAAAATGCAGTGAAAACCTTTCCATTAGATTTCCCGAGAATTCATGGCAATTCACAGTTAATAATGAAAAACGAAGCAATGATTATTTATGTCATGTTAAAAAAAAAAAATAATGCAAGCATAAAGAAAAAGGAAGGATACGAAAAAAGGCAAAAAATGGTCAGTTATTTGGTTCCAAACATAAAACAGCTTCCCTGAGGAACCTGTTTTGAATTTGAAGTAGTTGTGTGTTCGTTACTGGCATCACTGGTGTTACATGCGTCACAGATGTTACTGGCGTCACTGCTGGTATTGACATCACTGGTGTTACTGACATCAATGATGTTACTGGTGTCAATGGTGTTACTGACATTATAGATGTTACTGGTGTCACTTATGTTACTGATATTACTGATGTTATATATGTCAATTGTTTTGCTGGTATTACTGGCGTTACTGACATTTCTTGTGTTACAATCGTCAATGGCATTACTGTCATCACTTATGTTACTGACATCACTGGCGTTATTTGTGTTACTGACATTATTGGTGTTACAGACGTCAATGGTGTTACTGGCATCACCTATGTTACTAACATCACTGGCGTTATTGGCGTCACTTGTGTTACTGACATTACTGGTGTTATATGCACCAGTGGTGTTACTGACATCACTGGTGTTATTAACATTACTGGTGTTATATGCGCCGATGCTGTTACTGATATCACTTATGTTACTGGTATCACCGATGTTACTGACGTCGCTTGTGTTAATGACATTACTGGTATTACAGATGTCAATGGTGTTGCAGGCATCATTGATGTTATTGACACCGCTGATGTTACTGTAGTCACTTGTGTTACTGACATTACTGATGTTACAGTCGTCAATCGTGTTATTGACATTACTGATGTTACTGGCATCACTGGTGCGTGTTCAACTGCAATTAAAAACAATAATCAAAAAATATCAATTTTTATTCTTGAAGAGACTTTGTGGAGTATAAGGAGGGCTGTGAACACGCCAAATTATAATACTATAGTTTCAATTGCAGTAAATTTTCCCGAGTCTGCAGTGTTAAGTGGATTGGGGGATTATTTAATGTCGAAATCTATTTTTATTATACTTCAGTATCACTAAGAAGTTTACCATAAACCGACCCAGCTATAATTTGTACTTGGTTCGCCGATTTCCTTGTCGGTGTTACTAAAAGACAAAACTGCACCTTTAAGAAATATGTGAGTTTAGTAAATATTTATCCAATATTATTTTGGAAGAAAACTTGAGAAAAATTGCTTAAAATTTCACCCGATTAGTTTTCTTTTCTTTCTTTTTTTACAATTTTTTTGTGAAAACGGTTAAGGAAATTATAATTCAGCTTTGTTCTTACGGACGAAAAATATTTAAGTTAAATCTTTTCGAAATTTTAATTGAAAGATGAAAATATCTCTTAACATTTTCTTTTATTATTTCACCCCAAGCAAGGCGATAATGACACTAAGATGCGAGGGATCACCGGGAATGACTGAGAAGATTTTAGTGAAGAGAAAGGACAATAAAAGAAAAGGTTTCAGGAAGACGGAAGATGGTAATTGACATTGAATTTAAATTTTTGAAGACAGTAGGTGGCAGACAAGCATTAAATCGGAAGTGAGTTCTTCAGATGAGAAGTGCGAGAAAGGAAACTATTAAAATACAACTTGCAGTTGCCCCTAGATATTTCAACGGTAAAAGGATGAGACCCAATTGCCAATCTAGTAGTACGCTTCAATTCACGCGAACGACGTACCTAAGAGGAAAACTCGTTAGAACAACTGCCATCAGCAAAATAGAATTACTCTCAACACATTTTATTTCATTCGTCAATAAAGAAATACTATTGTGACGGTTACACACCTGGCCCAGTGTCGGATCCTTTGGTTATGGCGTTAACGGTGACGTCGCCCTCCTGGTCGCTCCTCCTGGGTCCAAGCGTGCCGCCCAACCCTTTGTCAGATGATCACCAGCCTCGCCTTTCCCGACTCGCTTCCAATACCTGGTCACTAAAAGCAACTATACTGATCTCCGGTCTGTCTACCCACGCTGTGTTTAGATCTTAGACAGACGGGACCAGCAGGATCGGGGCCGATACAAGTTGAGTCCGACGGGGTGGCAAAACACAAATAAAATAAAAACTCACGACACCAAACAAAATTGTTGATAAAAAGGGTAACAACCTTTTTATATCTTAAAGTCCGTTACATAAAAAACAAAATTGTTCTCAATTCCCGACCCGCTCTGTGGACTATGGCACCAAGCTTCTATCACACAATAGGGAAAATGTCGAATTACCTACTTTCTAGAATCATGTATGTATGTCGGAGTGTGGTTCAGTTCGACACTGGGGCTAATTTCATCGATCATTCGCAGTTGATTCTTCTCTCCGACTTGAGTTGTATTTCTTCTTCTTCTTCTACTTGGGCTGGAAGTTCTTCTTGTCTGAGGGTTCTTTCGCTGCCGTCCGGGGATGAACCTAACTTCTCATCGACTTTCGGCTTGTCTGCAGCTCCAATTTTCTCAGGCTTTCAGGCAATCTTCTTCTTCATCTACTTGGGCTGGAAGTTCTTCTTGTCTGAGGGTTCTTTTTGCCCGCAAAGGGCGAGTGAATCGGTTTGATGGCCGCGTTCAGGCTCTATCCCTGCCCGCGGTCCAGCTGCAACTCTCAACCCAACTCCAACTCCAACTCTACTGATTTCTGTCGACTGGGTCCTGCTTATATTGACGCCGCAACAAACTGGGGTGGGTCTGTCGGCGTCAGGGTTTTCTCGATAATTCCAAAAGCTGCATTAATTCTGTCTTCTCCATTATCGCTATTGTTTTCACCCCTACTTCCTCATAGTGCTTTTGGTGGGGAGGCGCATATCCATCTCTCTCTGTCTCTCGTATGTCAGGTGACCGCTTTCGACTAATGAGATTCTGATCGAGCATTTCTTTCTTTTCTTTTCCGCAGCCACGTGACCGTATTCGACCAATTGTTATTGATCGAACATTTCTTTCCCTTTTCTTCCGCAGGTCACGTGATCGTATTCGACCAATTGTTATTGATCGAACATCCTCTCCCCTCTGTTTGCGGGCGTGGTTACATCGTTCTTGTTTAAAAAAAACAAAATCCAATTTTGCCCCTTTTTGCACGTACGCAAAATGACAATCTTTGGCTTTCTCACCTGGACTTTGTTAAACAGCCTGCTGCTAATTAGTCTTGACTTTAGAAAGGATCTTTCCGCCTTCTTGGCGCCCTCTGTGAGTCAAAAGCAATTGTCCTCTTTTTACCTCTTTGTTTTACCTGATAGTCGAAAATCTTAATTATCTACATTGAAATGTCTCTACTTTATTAACGTGGGTGTCCAATTTTAATAGGTCTGTATATCGTTCCACCGGTCACCCCCCCAACCCAAAGACACTTTTTCTGATTAAAAATTGTTTCATTGTTCCCAAAATTTCTTTTATCCAAATTGATAAGGTGTCTTTCCATGCAAAAAGTAGGCTAGGTGTTTGACCGACATTCTTACCAAAATGACTTTCGAAAATCGGCCAAGACGCTGACCTAAATTCTTTTTCTGACCCTATTCCACCTCAATTGGGTCATGCGTCATACATTTCTTTTTCTTTTTTTTCTTTCCTTCCTTTTTTTCCTTTCTTTCCTTCTTCCTTAGATCGTCTAGTACACTTTAGTGAATTATTTTCAACTCAGTTATTTTCCGTTTTAAAAAAAAATTAACAACCTGTTTAATAAACTGAGTAAGAAAAATTAAATCATATTTCTATGAATATTTCTAATAATGCAAGGTGCCACAATCCTCCCTAACTGATTTGTCATTTACCCGTAAATGACACCCAAACCCAATTACATCATTTAACATGCACCATGCATTTGTCTCATGCAATTCTATTCTACTTTCTAACATGCAAGGGTAATGTTCTTTCCATTTTCTTTTGTTCTACATGCTATGAAATGTTCTTTTTCATTTTCTTTTGTTCTACATGCAATGAAATGTTCTTTTCATTTTCTTTTTTGTTCTACAGGCAATGTAATGTTCTTTTTTCATTTTCTTCTGTTCTACATGCAATGAAATGTTCTTTTCATTTTCTTCTGTTCTATGCAATGAAATGTTCTTTTTTCATTTTCTTTTGTTCTACATGCAATGTAATGTTCTTTTTCATTTTCTTCTGTTCTACATGCAATGAAATGTTTTTCATTTTCTCTGTGTTCTACATGCAATGAAATGTTCTTTTCATTTTTCTTCTGTTCTACATGCAATGAAATGTTCTTTTTCATTTTCTGTTCTACATGCAATGAAATGTGTGTGTGTCTGTAGGTGCAGATGTGTTCATTAGGGTTTGTTCTTCTTGGTCAATGTTTTCCTCTCTGCTGTGGGAGGTTTTTCCGCCGCACGTGGTGGTCTCTACGCCAGCCTCCATTGGTCTTCCAGCAATTTCTTTCAGTCCTGTCTGAGGAGGAACACTGCTCGGCGTCTCCCTCTCGAGTTGTTGCATGCTCACTAGACTGTCGTTCGCAATCTTCTTTACTCTTAATCTTCCATATTATTACACCCCGAGGGCTATAACTAGGAATGTACCCATCACTATTGACCAACTTATCGCGATCTGCTCATCGTCTTCCCAAGCTACACCTTCGTCTCCCCAACGCACTTAATTTATCCCTTAAGGATCCATATCGATCTTTTCTATTGGCTTCATTAATACTGGCATCTTATTCAA
This sequence comes from Acanthosepion pharaonis, assembly GCA_903632075.3. NCBI lineage: Eukaryota > Metazoa > Mollusca > Cephalopoda > Sepiida > Sepiidae > Acanthosepion > Acanthosepion pharaonis. The sequence continues at coordinate 978 of CAHIKZ030003576.1, read as the reverse complement.
GGTGACATTAGAGAATCTCTTTACTATCGGCCCTATAATTTGCACAATTGACTAAGCCTCTACCAATCATCTCTATGAGTGAATCTTTTTCTTCATACCTTTCTTCCATCTGGTAATAGGGGGCAAGGAGATGGACACCCCAACCGCCGAACATCCCATGGGTAGCGACACCAGGGGATAACGGTGGCCTTATTCTTAATGTCCTTGTGGACTCTCCCCACATACCCTAGACAGGCTGATATGTTTCTGGGTGGCTACTGCCCACACCCCTCTGAAACACTGATAGCTTGTGGTAATGCTGAGTTTGTTAATACCTCCACTTGGCAGATTCTTTTGATTCCTTCTCCCTTCCCTTCAAACAATTCTAATATGCACATTCTGCGGTTACCAGTTTTATAGATAGGCTCAACGAGGTACAAGTCCCCAGGGTATCATCTCTACACCTTCTAGCTTCTTCAGCTGATAGCACCATAAATTTCTGTTCTCCTGAATTTAATGCTATGTAGTCTGCTTCCACCTTGTACCTAGCTATCATTCCTGAAAGGTAACAAATTCTCTTGTTGTTATTCTTCACAATCACTTAGTCTCGCTGACTCATCACTCAATCATTTCATAACTTTTTTTTTTTTTTTTTTTTTCGGCTCTTCCCTCCCCAACTAACCTCTAGCAGACAGAATGGTCCGTCAGGTGTGTGGCGCCCACTCTAAAGGTCGTACTTCATGACACCACTGGTGGCCAATCAATAATGCCAATGATCTTCCGTTCCTCGTGAGGTGCAGCCCGCATCTCCATCCCTCCACACATCTACCATAGTCAGCCAATAGGATCTTTGATGAGCCAGTGTCGTTATCTGTTGACACCTAAATGCTTCTATTCTGCACAGCCCTTTTGTTCTACTGAGATTTGGGGTTCTTCTCCTCCCTGATCTCATCTTCCGAGGTGATTCCTGTTCAACCTCTAACCTTCTTTCTGTGTTTA